>CM029012.1:219277310-219877310 GCA_016801055.1 Panax notoginseng | reverse complement strand
CAAGTTGAAGACGTGTGTAAGTGGGTTAGTGGGTTGAAGCTCCCAGATGGATATGCGTCGAACATAACACGTTGTTGTAAGGTTGAGCAATTGAAAACTTCTGGATTCAAGAGTCACGATTGTGATGTATACATGTAAAAGTTGATCCCAATTGCATTTTGTGAGATGTTACCTAGAAAAGTTGTAGATGCATTGACCGAACTTTCAAATTTCTTTCGAGATTTTTGCTCAACTGTAATTAAGTACAGTGATGTCGAGCAGATGGAGAACAATATTATGCTTATCATTTATAATCTCGAAATGATCTTCCCTCCAGGATTCTTTGACTCGATGGAACATCTGCCTATTCATCTACCTTATAAACACAAATTTGGAGGATTGGTGCAATATCGGTGGATGTATCCTTTTGAGAGGTGATATAAATTACTAATTTCTTTATGTTGCTCATATTAATAATACTCATATTTTTCAGAATATATCTTAGGTATATGTGTCGATTAAAATAAAAGGTTAAGAACAAAGCTCGTGTAGAGGGTTCTATTGCTGAACGCTATACGGAGGAAGAGCTTGTCAACTTCTGCTCATTGTATTTTGACGATGTTGTCTTAACGAAGCACAACTGTTTAGGAAGGAATGAGGTTGTTGGTCCAATGTCACATGTTGATGATGAGTTAGCTGTATTCACATATCCGGCTAAGCCATTTGGCCATGAGATGCTGACTTACTTAAGCGACAAAGTGTTGAAGATTGTATCTACATACGTGCTTCTAAATATGCCCGAAGTATCATCATACATCACGTAAGTCTCAGCTTATTTACGGTATTTAGTATAATTTATAAGTGTAGTCATCTATATATGTTACTATTTTTGCAGTTCATTCGAAGAGGAAGTGTATGCTTCTAACCCAGCTTTTACTGCAGCAGAGTTGGAAACATTCACTAATGCTAATTTCCAACAGTGGTTTAAGAAAAGGGTTGAAGCGGAGAACATTACTAAGAGTTTTATAGATGTCATCCAAGGACCTTACAAAGTTATTAGTTCTTTTCCCGGTTGCATGGTGAATGGGTACAGATTTAGAGTCGATGACATGAATGAACTCATATCAGTCAATTCTAGGGTTGTGGTGTTAGGAAGCTTCTACCAAGATTCTGAGTCCAATTACTATGGCCGTTTACAGGATGTGGTTGTGCTCAATTATCACGGAGGTAAAAAGGTAGTTACATTTAAGTGTAGCTAGTTTGATACGGAAAAGGGGGTTAAAGTTGATCGTAATAGAATCACAACCGTAGATATCAAGTCGGTGTTAAAGTTTGATGACGTGTTCATGTTAGCAAGTCAATCGACTCAAGCTGATAACATGTTTGGTATGGATGAGGCATTGCAAGAAGATGTTAGAAACCTTTTGGCCGTAGTGTTTCATGCTGAAGATGTGATGAGTACTGATGTCATTGACGTACTTGATGATGAGGATGTCGAGGAAAATGTACACATGAATGATTATGTCATCGTTGAGGATGATAACGATGACAAAACTGATCTCGAAACTGAGGATAAAGAAGATACCGAATCTGAGAATGATATACACGTTGATTCTAATGGGTTTGATGACGTACGTAATTGAAAATGAGCATTCATATTAGAACATACCACATATTGTTAAACCTTACATATTCATAATCTACCAATTTTGTTATTGTAGTAGGATATTAATTCATGGCTAGACATAGTGGTGGAGGTCGCCGAGGTGGTGGCCGATCCGGTACTGGAGACGGTAGCCACGATGAAGGCTCTTCTTCAGGCGCTAGTAAGTTATCTTAACTAGGATTTAAATATATCTCAAGCTCCATTAGTTAAAATATTTATTGACTCAGTTAAATACAATTATTACAGATGCACCTCGCCGACGACACCGAGGGACGAACCTCGGTATCTTTAGTCGTCCGCCGACAGTGCCACTTATAGTATCGGTGGATGTCGATTCTAACAGTAAGTGTTAATATATTGTTAATATTTCTAATAGTTATTATAAAACACAATTCACATAACACATATTATTATATTTTTTTGTAGTATACTAGACCCGATTGCTAAGCACACCCTACACGTGATCTGCTTGACGCATCTCCCGAGAGGGTGCATGCGGTTCACCTAGTATAGGCAATACGATGCCACTTTTATGCAGACCATCTTGCGGGAGTTCCACGTAAGTTAAGCATATTATATTAATTACTACATAGGTGTATTAGGATGGCGAAATCAATTGTTCCTAATTTTAAAACTTTTGTTATAGGTTTATTATAGATTTGACCTGAGCATCTCTCAGTTAGTTGATGATGATGTGATTGAGCATCATGTCACTGTGAATTACTCCGGCTGGCTGTATGAGATGCGACAGAGGGCAGCTCGGGCAGTTGAGGACCAGCCCGGGACCACCATCAGAGATCATTAGCCCTGCATAGTCTTCGATGTAGCCTGGGAGGCTATGTGTGCGCACTGGGAGGCTGACGACTTCAAGAAAAAGTCTGAACAGGCAAAGAAGAACCATGATCAGCTCCGGATAATACACACCACTGGTTCTCAGTCGTTCGAGGAGGCGAAGACGGTAAGTGCGTTATATTTAGTTATTTAGTTAACAAGTTCTCACATAAATACTTAATACCTGTTTTATGAATGTTTTTATTAGGCCTTGAAGAGGACCTTGGGCCGAGATCCTACCATTTTAGAGTTTTGGGATCTATCCCACACGCCTAAGGCCGAGCGTGCTTTGTCAGGAAGCTTTAGCTATACGTGTAAAACTCATCTTACTATTTAGCTTTTAGTAATATTTAATCGTAAATAAAATGATATAATTAACATACGTATACAAAATAAATTACATGACCAATTTCAGAGGCTTCGGTACGAGCGTATAGCTGAGCTGGAGGCTATTAGGAGGGGTTCTGAGCCGTTAGATTTTTCCACCCCTCTTCCCAATATTGTATTAGATAGAAATTGAGGAGCTGAAACTATGGGTCGCGTCTCAGGATCCCCCTACTAGCAGTACCAACAGATATCGAGTATTGTGTCTGCCAAGGATACTCGCATGTACATTTCCTGGAGGTAATATTTATTATGTTTCACGCAAATTATTCGAATTTATCACATTATATAAATTATTATTGGTAATCAAATTTGTATCTTTTTATAGGCTCCGGCCAGCGCCAGTGTTCGAGAGCACATGTCGGACCATCTCATATGGGCGCTGGCTTGGATGACGATATCTTCCGGCGGCTGATAGGGGTTGTGTCAGATAGGTTCAGAACCGATCCAATCTTTCGGCGTCAGAAGTTGTCTTCCAGTTCTCGTCTTCACCAGATTACTCAAGAGATTATAGCAGGGGCCTCCGCAGAGAGTGTGGGATTACCGCGGGACTAGTTCGACGCTTGGAGCGGCGATTTGCTCCGGATGGTGATTACCCTCTTGGAGGAGGCTTTTCGTCCGCCCCCACCTACTCAAGTATTCTTATTGTTTATGTTATTTTCAATTAAGGTTATCTTATTAATTCTCATATATATATATATATATATATATATATATAAATATATATATATATATATATATATATATATACGGACTAATGATTTATATTTTTGATTCTATCAACAGGGTGGTGATGGCGAGCAGACTGGCGATGACGAGCAGGCGGACGACACTGCTTTCCATGCACCAGAGCAGCGTCGTTCACCTCCGCCCGATGATGATACTTTTACTAGTTTATAGTTCATTTGTATGAATGTTATTGTAGAACATTTATATATATTATAGTGTCTAATTACGTCTGTAGAAGTATTGTAAATTATATTGTTTATCATTTATGGAACATTAGCTTATATTTGTAGTTGGTTAGCTTATATTTATGGAACATTAGCTTATAATACATTTTGGTGGAAATTTGAATGCGAATGTGAATGATAATGAGTTTAAGATTACGTTTTGGTGGATATTACATTTTAGCACTACATTGCATATTTGAATGTGAGATACAGGTTTATATTTCTGTGTATTGGGTTGTGACAGGTTACAGGTACATAAATGGGTTTAAACATCTGAAAACTGAACTTTTCAAACCTGCATTAAAAAAAACACAATTATTTCCAACGGGATAAGGGATCTCCGACGAAAATTCCGTCGGATTTAACAATCATCCAATTTTTAATAAATACCGGTGTATTTTAATTTTTTGTCGGAAATAAAGTAATTCCGAGGGAATACGTCCGTCGAAAATAATATATCTCCGACGAAATATCCGTCGAATGTAATAATTAGCCATTTTTAATAAATGTAGGTTTATTTTAATTTTTTGTCAGAAATAGGTTAATGTCGAGGGAATAAGTCCGTTGAAAATAAGGTATATTATACTCAACGGAATATTTCGTCCTATATATTCAGTCGTAGATAGCTTATGTTCGACGAAATGTCGTCAGAGCTACGTTCGTCGAAGATAAGGTGGATTCAACAAAATTTCTAACGGATCTTATCTTCGACGCGTATATATACGACCGAATGTCCGACGGAATATTTCGTCAAAATACTGTATTTTCGAGGGAATAGGCTTGTTTCCGAGGGAATATTATGTTGGAATAAGTCCTTTTTCTTGTAGTGTCGCTAGTGAGTCAATTTCGACAGGAATAATCTCAACGGACATGTCGTCGAGAATGAGTTTGTATTAAATTACCTTCTAGGGTATTATTTCTCTACCTCGCGCAAAAATCACTCTTTCCCTCACTTTTCCCTCTTCCCGTCGTCGCTCGCCATCGACCTTCATCAGATTCTCGTCGTCGCCGTCATCCACAATCCATGTTTCCTCCCCTCACAAGCTCGATTAGTTTCAGCTCGTTAAATTTCCCCCAAATGTAACCCTAACTCATCCCCCAATTCCTCTAGTTGAATTGAAAAAACCCCAATTCTTAAATTAAGTTCAAGTATGCTTTGATTTTACATTAATTTAGAAATTTTCAATTCATGTATGCTCTGATTTAGTTCCCTTGCTTGGCATTCTATTTTCAATTCATGTATATATGCTCCGTGTTTGTGTTAGGTTTGTTCCCAAGTTGAATTTGTTCTCTATGTTGGGTTTTTTCCCAAATTGGTCTATGTTGCTCTAAGTTTTTAAATTGCTATTAGGTTTAATAATATTGAGGTATCGCATGAAAATCAACTCCCAGAATAGAACACAAGGAGAAATATTGAGGTATATATGTTGTAATGGATCATAAATCTAATCGATTAACCTTTTAGGTTAAAATGTGGTTCCAGATGAGCCCATATGTGGGCCTGCGATATTCCCAACAAACTAATAGTATTTGATCGTGTCCTTGACACTGGGGAGGAGACATAAATCTAGAGTTACTTTTGTAATTAACAACTATCTGTAATGTTAATTACAAAAAATAACTATAATATTTATTACAAATATTATAATAACTACAAATATAAGGTTAACAAATATCTATATTTGTCTTTTGTAATATCTACAAATATTTGTCTTTTGTAATTACTTTTATAATTGCAAATATCTATAAGGTTAACAAATATCTATAAGGTTTGTGATTATAGAATATCTATATGTTTATGCTTATTCCCTTTACCCTGGGGAGGAGATATAAACCCAGATTTATTGATCTTATATCAGTAATGTCTTTTCTATTGCAAAACATGACTTGAAAGTAGAAATCATATCTTGGTTGAGCTCAAGGTTGTGTACATTAGCAGTTCAAAGTTTGGCCCCCATAGGATCAGAATCGTGGCTTCTTATGCAACCATAAAATGAAATTTCTTTCGATCAAACTCCAATAATTGAGGCGTTATGCATCATTTATAGTGTAGCAGTAAGATTACATGATAACCCATTCTAGCACAGATTTTTTGTTCAAAGAACATATTAATTCAAATCATAAGGACACCATGTTTCTACATGTTCTATTTTGTTATACACTACTTTCTTAATTCAAATAAGTTGTTTATTAATTCAAAACACTTGTTTATACTAGCATATATGATGTATAAAACTGTAGTATTGACTTTGTAGAGATTTGTATATTCCTTGTTATGCTCAATGAATGATAAGAAATAAGTGATAGAAGTACTAAAACTGACTGAATTCTATGTTATTATTATAGGTTAAAGTTGATACAAATTAATTAAAACATTTGCTTTCAAACTTAAAACATGTCGTTATAGGCGTTCATAGAATGAATTTTTATGTATTACAAACAAAGGGTTCAATTGAGCTATGTTACCTGATTTGTATAACGATTTAATTGATATGGTTTTGATAAGTACCTAGGAGTAGCTTGCAAAATTCATATTGTATGCCTTTTTGGCCATCTATACTTGAACCTTTTCTCGTATGGTAATCACTTTAATATATAGTTTTGAAATTAATGTAAAGACTGTGTTTTTCATTAACAAATATAATTTATTTCATGTGACTTGGCATGTGCATATTTTCATATAATTTAGGAAGCTCAGAAACCCGTTTGATATTCACTTAGTATGAGTGAATCTCAAATAGTCCACGTTTTGGGACTGTTTCTGTATGTTTCGATCTCACTTAGGTCGGTGTTAATGACTTGAGCACGTCTTTATATTTTGAGAAATTTTGGTCAGTATATATCTCTTGATGTTCTTCGGGTGCATATTTAGAATACAATGTGTTAATCTATTTCATGTACTTGAGGACCATGGGGAGGTGCTACCGAAATTTTTAAAAAATTTAAAGATGTATCTTGAGATAATAAGCTAAATGTTCATTGGCAGAAAGCCCATGGCATGACTGTTCTACAGAAATATCTCGAGATGATTTGGCATTAGTGGGTCTAGACTAGAAGAAGAAGGCCCAGACCAAGATGACTGATGGACAGACACTTAAAGATGTCTGGTTAGATTTCATTGGTGTTGCGGTGTGGGAGCAGATGTGCATCATTTGGGAGGACGCTACTTTTGAGAAGATGTCAGCACATCGTACAACTTCCCGACAGCAGAGTCGGCTTCCACACTGCACGGGGTCTCAGTCGTACAACCTCTACAGGGAAAGACTTGAGGCTAATCTTAAGTACACGCCTTCTCGCTTAGAGTTTTGGTGGCACGCCCACCAGAAGAAAGGTTTAGGTGGTTATATCTCACCCGAGGCAGAGCGCATTGTTGTAAGTAATTTAATTCTTTTATTTAGTATGTATTTAAAATCTTGAAATTCTTTTGTATTCTTTTAACATACTGTGCTTTCATATATTTATGTATTTTTTTAGTGACAGTTCGAGGACCTTGCTGTGGCCCAGAGTAGCCAGAGAGGTGACACTCCAGTAGATGATTCGACGCACGCAGATGAGGAGATGGAGGACTGGCTGCAGGCTATTAGGGAACCGAAGAAAGGTAGAGTTATGGCCATTCCCCAGGTCCTAGCCTAATCTTTACTCCCTTCTGCGAGATCTCGGCGTCGCCCACCCATCAGAGCTAGTGGTGCGAGTGGATTGGGTACCGGCCCTTCATTATCTGACGATTTTTTTAGCGGATCATAGAGGTGTGCATGGCGAACAGTGTTGTGCAGTCAAGCGCACCATCACCAGATCTTAAATTATTTAGGGCTTCAACATCCAACGATCTAAAATCATTTGGGGCTTCACATCCGACGGCCAAGAATTTATCTCTCAAAAATTCAGACACACATCCATCATCTCACTCTCTCATTCTCGGTTCTCCCTCCTCACCCACGTACGCAAGATTTGTTTTTTCAGAAAATGAACTTTAATTTCTTTTCTTTTTTTTTTGCTCTCTTCAACAACATTTCTTTTTATTTTTTTTCCCTTTACCTATTCTTTCTCTCTCTTCACCATCTCCCTGCATCTGGGACTACTACAGGTGATCTTCATCTTACCACCTTCCACCATCAAAATTCAAATCTTCATTTTCTTTCTCAAGTTTTCTTATAATTAATTTGGTGAAAAAGTTAATTTGGATTTTAATTTGAACTCAAACTACCTGCACAACTCCCAAAACTTGTTTCTTTAGATCCAACAGTCTTTGAAATTCAAATGGGTAAAGATAGATGAATGCACACACACACACACACACACACACACACACACACACACACACACACACACATATATATATATATATATATATATATATATATGTATTATGGAAAAAAGTTATGATCCATTTTTTAGTTTCAGATCTACAGTTATAAAAATATGTAGAAATGGGTCATATGATTTTAGTTACAGACGTTGGCTATGGAGTTTAGACAGTGGCTAGGGAGGATATGTTCGCGATGAATCTTTAAAAAATACAGGTTGAAGAAATCCGGCGGAGACAGATGAAGAAGATAAAGTGACAATAGAGAGATAAGAAAGAAAAGATAAAAAAGTGACATATATATATATATATATATATATATATATATATATATATATATATATATATAAGTATATCAATTCATCTCACAGGATTCAACTTAATATCTCACGTGGCTTACTATTTTTTTTTCCATATCATTTGTTAAGATTTATTATTTTTTTATAGAAATGCTAAGCAGACAATAAATAAACGGACATCTAATTAATTTAACAGAATGGCTGATTAGCATATTTTTAAAGTTTAATAGCTAAATATTAAAAATGTGACAACTACAATAAAGTATTTACCCTTTTTGTCTTTTAGGATTAGTAATCTTAGAAATTGATTTATCTTTTTTAGACATAATATGAGACATTTTTAAACTCAAAACTGATAAGAATTATTAAAATTTATAAAATAATAAATCATTATCATTTGGTTTATTTTTAAGTGACATTGGGAGTATATATTTTATTATTAAATGACATTGGGATTAAGAATTTGAAGACATAAATGTTCTTATTTTAATTATTTAATTTATAATTTCTTCTTAAACTAATACCCCCCTTTCAACATATAATATTAATATTGATTTTTTAAAGTTAGTTGGGACATCTTTAAATTCATAATTAACCTATATTCATTTAATTTTAGTTAATGATAATTATTATAACTTGTTTTAAAGTATTACTAATATGATGAAATTTATTTTCACAAGTCAATAATCTATAATCTATACAGTGCCTTCAGGCACATGTTATTGCTAGTTATAAATATTTTAAATATTTTATGAGGGACAATTTTGACAATTATATATATATATATATATATATATATATATATATATATATATATATATATATATATATATATATTTGAGAGTTTTATCTTCTTCTTTTTTTGGATTTAATGTTTTATATTCAAATTACGTTTGTGTTCCGAATAAGGTGACAATTGATTAAACATGGTGCCTTTCTCAAAGATTTTATCGATTTTTTTTTAATTTTTGGTAAAAACTAAAGTCTAAAATATCTGAAGAATTTTTTAATTTTTGGTGAAAACAAAATTCTATAACTTAAAATTGCACAACTTCTCTCTTCTTCAATCACCACCACAATCCTAGGTTTCTTCATCATAACAATCAAAATGAGAAAAACAAGATTCACGACCTCCTTCCCAAAACAAGAGTTTAAAAAATCACGTGTCGATCCTGCAAATTACCATAGCCGCCGCCCCTGCAAAATTATCATCGCAGTAAGCATGCCAACTTTTTCATCCTGTTCAAACTGATTCTGCAATTTTTTTTTGGGTTTTGTTTGGTTATGCAACGACAAAAGACAAGAACAGAGGTTTTGAATTTGGGTTACAAATCATAACGTTTTGAATTTATATTGGATTTTTGAATTGGGCTTTTTTTTTGATGTGAAATTAAATCAGAGCCATTATATTAAGTTAAAATAATTGAGATTAAATCTGAGCCATTGGATGATGAAATTTTAATTGAGGCTGATGGATGTTGAAGCCGCTCTATTTTATTATATAGATGTAATATACTACAAACTCTTGTTTTTAATTATAAAATCGCTATTAATTTATTAATATTTTTTGAAGTAAGTATATGATATTTTTAAATTTTAAATTAATATTAAATTTATCAATACATATTGTAACTTATTTAGAAAAAAAATACTATTACTTATAAAATTTATTACTTTTACTATTCTTATAAAAATTATTAAGTTTGAGAATGCATCAAATTGAGTTATAAAAATTAATAATAATCTTATAATTTATAAAAAAGAGAGTATAATTTATCAGTTGTATTCCACTGTAAAATAACTTTTATTTTATTTTAAATTTGAAGTAATTTATGGAGTGAGTATTGAATGGATTGTAGTTGCAAATATACATAAGATCAATATTAACTTTTAAACAGTTAATTTGTGATATATTTAAATTTAAAATTAACATTATTCATTTAAATTTTGAAAATAATAAATTTTATAATTAATAGTACTTTTATAATATTTATAATTATATGAACATAAATTAAATAAATTTATATCAATTTTAAATTTGAATACGTTTGAAATTAATTTTTAAAAAATAAGTCAATATTAATTTTATAATTTGAAAACGAAGTAGTAAAAAAGTCATGTAAAAATAATGTCAAAATGTGTATGATTGATGAGTTGTCCATTTAAATGATCGAGGATGTGAAATGTCATTTTGCATATATAGGGAACGGTTTTTTGACTCTTTCACTCTGGAGAGTAAAATTCTACATAGGGATTAAAATTAAGAGTTAAATAAGAATAAGAAAACTTTTAAATAATAATTTGTTGATATATTCTTCAAAGTTGGAAATAGAAAGTTTATTGGGGAAACTGTCGTGAATGCTCCAAGTTCCTTCACCTTCAGCACAAAATGTAGGTTGTGAGGGTGTGGTTGGACTCATATTTCCTTGCTTGTACTAATAAGCTGGGATACTTTCTCAAACAAGCAGCTGTGATAATTTTCTCAACTAACCAAGGCCAGCTCATGTTTTATTTTCCCCTGAAAATGGTTAACATGTTGCATGTACATGTTTTTCTCTATTAATACATGAAGCATATTATACTCGAGTTACCTGTTTCTATTATCAGTTACAGTAATTAAACACCTCATTTGACTTAAAAATGATTCTGTTTTTTGGATACTACCCAAAAATGAACACTTCATTTGACTTTAAAAACGATTGTGTAACATATCTTTTTTGCACAAGATATTGTAACTTATCTTTTACCAATTGACACATCTCTTTGCAGATTTGAATCTTATTCTCCTCTTGTCCCATAAATATTGTAACATATCTTTTTGCACAAAGTTTTAAAAACTTTCAAATTTTAATTTGATTTACCAATTGACCCTTATAAAAATATAAGCTACACTCTAGTTAGGGATTGTTTGATTAGCACTGAATGGCTGACCGATTCAGCCATGCAGTGCGTTTGTTTCAAATAAAAATCGTCTGAATGACTGAATCGGTCAGCTATTTAGACGATTTGGGCTGAAGGGCCGAATGACCAAGTCCTATTTTTTTGGCTGAATAGGCTGAATGACGGCGGAATGATTCTTTTTTTTTTAACAATATTAACTATTATATTAAATAGGGCTAATTACACTTCTATTACAGGAAGTATCATTAAATTCATAATTTGGCCCTTAAAGAATTTTGGCTTACAATTCACTACATCAAGTACCTAATTTGATACAATTTAGCCGTCAATTTTTGAATACGGTCAAAATTGGTCGGAATACCTGACCCGCCCAAGAATCCGATCGGGTTTTATGTATTCAATACCAGTTGACCGTATAAATATATGGTTTGACTTAATTTTAAAAAGAGTTATTTACAATTCCGCTACATTAAGTACCACTATATTCATGATTCGGCCTCTAAAGAAAAAAATTATAAAAAAGTTATAAATATAATAATTTTTAGCCCTTTAAAAAAAGTAACTAATACCGTAGAAATACGATATAAAATTATAAATATAATTTAAAATTATAAATATTTATAAATAAATTTATAAAAATTATAAATATGATTTATAAAATTTAAGTTGTGATCTAATTTATAATTTATAATTTGCAATATTTAAGTTGTAAAATTTATACATACAATTTATTAAATTTAAGACGTAAAATTTATAATTTATGATATAATTTATAATTTGCAAGATTTAAGTTGTAAAATTTATACATACAATTTGTAAAATTTATGACGTAAAATTTATAATTTGCGAGATTGAAGTTGTAAAATTTATACATACAATTTGTAAAATTTAAGACGTAAAATTTATAATTTATGATATAATTTATAATTTGCGAATTAAGTTGTAAAATTTATACATACAACTTGTTAAATTTAAGACGTAAAATTTATAATTTATGATATAATTTATAATTTGCAAGATTGAAGTTGTAAAATTTATACATATAATCTGTAAATTTAATACATAAAATTTTTAATTTTTAATTTTCAAGATTTAAGCCGTAAAATTTATACATACATTTTGTTAAAATATCCAAATTTGAAAGAACAAAATAATTTGAAGGATTAGGGAAGAGGGAGAGAGGAGAGAGAACAAATGAGTAATTTTTTTTCTTTTTTATTTTTCAATTTATAAAATTAAAATTATAAATATTTATAAATATAATTTGTAAAATTTAAGTTGTGATATAATATATTTGTAAAATTTATACATGCAATTTGTTAAAATTTTCAAATTTGAAGGATTAGGGAAGAAGGGGAGAGGAGAGAGAGAGCAAATAGGTCATTTTTTCTTTTTCAATTTATACAATTTAAAATTATAAATATTTATAAATAAAATTATAAAAATTATAAATATAATTTGTAAAATTTTAGTTGTGATATAATTTGTAAAATTTAAGACGTAAAATTTATAATTTATGATATAATTTATAATTTGCAAGATTTAAATTGTAAACTTTATATATACAATTTTTAAATTTTGAGACGTAAAATATATAATTTGCAAGATTTAAGTTGTAAAATTTATACATACAATTTGTTAAAATTTCCAAGTGTGAATGAATAAAATAATTTGAAGGATTAGGGAAGACGGAGAGAGGAGAGAGAGCAAATGTGTCATTTTTTTTCTTTCTTTTTCAATATTTTTCTCCTCCTCTTGTATGTTCTTCCAATATAAAACGGGTATTATTTAATTAATTAAATTTTGTGTACTTTTGTCAACTGTTTAAAAGTTTAATGTTATTCGTGTTAAACATATAATTTGTATGTTTAAAAGTTTATTGATTTTTTTGGTAATTAAGTCTTTTTTAAAATTTTAAAATAAAAAATTATATTTGTTAATCTTTGTATTAATATTTAATTTTAATAATTGAAGATATAATATTTATTTTTAAGGATTTATAAAGATTTAATATGTAAAAATATGTATTTATATAAATTAGGTACTTGATGTAGTAAATTGTGAATTTGGTGTTACTTGAAGTAACACAAGTATTATTAACCCGTATTGTATATGGTCAAACCGTATACAATTCTTATATGGCAGGAAAATTAGGTATTCCGTTCAATTTTGGCCGGATTCTCAAATTGGGGGTTAAATTGTATCAAATTAGAGATTTGATATAGTAAAGTGTAAGTCCAAATTCTTTGGGGGCCTAATCATTAATATGATGGTACTTCATGTAGTAAACTGTATTTAGCCATATTAAATAATATTAAATAATATTAAATATATTTACAATAATTTTGATTTTTTCCAGAGGGATAAAATAATAAAATTTTGATGTTTCAGACATGTCAATTGTCAAACAACTTTTTTCATTCAGATTTAGATTCATTCAATTTTTATCAAAATAACCCTTAATGGAAGAACTCATGTGAGGAGCAACCACTTTATAAAGGCATAAATATAATTTACTATCATAAACTATAGGTCATATTCCACTTCGTTGATCTATATTTTAATTTTGTCAATTAGATGACTGGACTATTAATTTTTCTCAATTGCAACAAATTGAGTCTGTCACGTCAGAAATTGCTGACGTGACTATCTGAGTGGGCCATTAGTCAGTTGAGTTTTAATAAAAAAATAGTTTTTTATTTATTGATACTGTAACATATCTTTTACCAATCGACAATCTTTTTGTAAATTTGAATCTTATTCTCCTTTTGTCCTATAAATATTGTAACATATCTTTTTACACAAAATTTTAAAAACTTTCAAATTTTAATTTGATTTACCAATTGACCCTTATCTATTAAATATACTAAATTGCAGTATATAATACCATTGCATGACATCTATTATTCCCATATTGTAACACCTATTCTATATAGTTAATATGCTCATCCATTACTTCGGTTTTCACCTATCATACATAATTACACCGATTTTTGAATTGTATAATATTATACCTTTTATAATATTATACATATGTTTCAACATTACTAACCGTGACAACTCAATAAATTCATTTTTTAGAATTTTACAGTATTATATACCATTTATAATCTTATACCATACATATATATAATCCCACACTAATATGTTTATTTTATAATCCCCAAAATTCACTAATTTTCTAAACTGTTACTAATTTAATTATGTTAAAACATAATTATTATATCCTAAAATTACTATTTTTCTAATATTATATCATTCATAAGTATACCATACATGTATGATATTATAATACACGTATATAACAAAATCACTACCTATCTAAACTGTGCGGATATTATCATTACTAATTTAATTATATTACAACATAATATTATACAGTTTAAAACATTTAAAACAAAATTAAAATAACAAATAATATCAATCATAACTTACTATGTTGATTTTATAATCCTCTAAATCAATACTTTTTTCAATCTAAACGGGTTTTATATTATCGTTACTTAATTATTATCTCCTAAAATCACTACTTTTTTATCCCACATTAATATTTTGATTTTATAATCCTCTAAATCACTATAAATCTAAATTGTTCTGATAATATTAATTGTTCTAATATTATCATTACTAATTTAATTATTATCTCCTAAAACCACTACTTTTTTAATCCCAAATTAATATTTTGAATTTATAATCCCCTAAATCCCTAAAAATCTAAACAAATTTAGTAATGTCAACTGTTCTAATATTATCATTTCTAATTTAATTATTATCTCCTAAAATCACTACTTTATGATATTATCATTACTGAACTATTATCATTACTCTCCATTATTTAACCAAATTTTCTCCCTATAAATACATACCAATTATTACGCAACAACTAATGCTACAAACAATTATCTCCTTATTATTTTCTGCTAAACATTTATTTTATACTTTACCTATCCCATTATTTAGATGACGACTAAATACGATTTTGTTGATGACATCAGCCATGTCAAAGAGACGTGAAAGATTAAAGTCAAGATAACTCGACTCTGGAATATGCCAAGATTCAACAAAGCCGACTACATAAACAGCAACGAGATGATATTGTTGGATGAAAAGGTATATATATATATATATTCTCACATGCATACGCAACTCCAAATTACAACATCTTAAAATTACAGCATCTTAAATTACAACATCTTACCATATGTATATTATACTTTTATAGGATGACAAAATACAAGCGAGTGTCAAAAGGTCAGTTTTTACTAAATTTCAAACAATAAACAAGGAACAAAAAGTTTTTATAATCACCAATTTCGTTGTCAGTCAGAACGGTGGTTCTTTCAGAGCTATTCAACATCCATACAAGATTAATTTTCTGTATTCCACCTCACTGCGAGAGTTAGATGAGGCTCCCATTCATACATATGGATTTCAATTCACTCCATACGATCAAATACTATCAACATTGGTTGATGATTCATACTTAGTTGGTATGTTGAACAATAATTACCCCTTCAAGTTTTTACATACTAAGTTTTTTATTTACCTACATAATTCTGTTAACATTGCGTATAACTAGATGTTATTGGACAACTAACTGGGATAGTGAGTTTAGAAATCATCACAAATAATGGTAAACAGAGCAAGAGAGTTAATATTGAATTAAGTGATAACAGGTAACTTTTTAAACTGTATTAACACTACTTTTATTAATAACTATGATTATTTAAATTAATCTTACATTGTATTTTTCTTACAGTCAAAATGTATTGAGCTGCACTTTGTGGGATGATTTTGCAAACCAGATTTGTTCCTTTACTGAAACAGAAAACCAAAATAACATTATAATTATTTTATAGTTTGCAAAAATAAAGTTCTGGAAAGGTATTATATCTTTTATTTCAATGAAAAATATATCTCAAAACATATGATTATTAACTATACAACATCTGCCATATATCCTCCACGATGGTTTAAATTCATTATTTATCATTTCATAATATTCGTCTTTTGTAACTTGGAACATTTTAGAACTATGTCAAAAATAGGGTTAAATGCAAAGTTAAGCACTGCACTTTAGTGATTTTTGGGTAATGAGCCCCTTTCTTCAGGTCAACGCAAACAGAGTCGCTTTCTATTCAAAAATTTGGACTTTGAACCCCCAGGCGCCACATGTGCGCTGACCTGATGACGTGTCACACGTGGCGCCTACGTGACACATGTGGCAGATCTGACGTGAGCATTTTATATTGTAATTTTACATGTGGCAGATCTGGCGTGACTTCCTTCAAATTTTTTCCAAAAAATTATCTCTCTACTGGTTCAAACTCACATCCTCAAGTTTGAAATCTTGGTCATATGACCACTCTCCACGGGTAAGCTGTCAAGGATTAATCATTATATCAAAATATTTCATTTTCCCCCAAAAATTAAAATACTACACAGATTCTCATCTTGCCTAACATTAGGAAACTGTTTGTTTGACCTTTTTCCTACAAATAAATTTGAGACATAAAAATTAAATATAAACATTTTACGGTTTTACCAAATTATGAAAGTTTTGTACCAAATTATAAGTGCAATACAAAAAATTTTGTGTACGAAAACTATTGTATTAAATTATAATTTGAACGAGAGAAAAAGTTAATCCACAATATTACATAATATATAATATTTGTTTAAAAAATTATCAATAATATATATTTATTCACCTAATTTGACAACAAATGAATATTTTTAGTACTATTATTATTATAATAATAATTATAATAATACTAATAAGAAAAATAAAAATAAAAATAATAATAACAATAATAATAATAATTATAAGTATAATAATAGTACTAAAAATAATTAATATTATAATAATAATAATAATAATAATAATAATAATAATAATAATAATAATAATAATAATAATAATAATAATAATAATAATAATAATAATAATAATAATAATAATAATAATAATAATAATAATAGTAATAGTAATAGTAATAGTAATAGTAATAGTAATAGTAATAATAATAATAATAATTATAATAATAGTAATAATTATAATAATAATTCATAATAATAATAGTAATAATAATAGTAATTAGAATATTAATAATAATTATATTACTAATTATGATAGTAATAATAATAATAATAATAATAATAATAATAATATTAGTAATAATTATATTAATAATTATGATAATAGTAATAATAATTATGATAATAATAATAGTAATAATAATAACAACAACAATAACAAAAATAACAATAATAATAGCAATAATAACAACAATAATAATAACAATAATAATAAAAATAATAATAACAAATATTTTTATTATATTAATAATTATAATAATAATAGTAATTATAATAATAGTACTGCTTATAATAATAGTAATAAATATAATAATTATATTAATAATTATAATTATAATAATAATAGTAATAATAATAATTAATAATTATTATAATAATAGTAATAATAATTATAATTATAATATTATTATAATAGTAATATTAATAATAATAATAATAATAATAATAATAATAATAATAATAATAATAATAATAATAATAATAATTATAATAATAGTAATAATTATGATAATAGTATTAATAATAGTAATAATAATAGCAACAATAATAACAATAATAATAACAATAATAATAATAATAATAATAATAATAATAATAATAATAATAATAATAATAATAATAATAATAATAATAATAATAATAATAATAATAATAATAATAATAATAATAATAACAACAACAACAACAATAATTATAATAATAATTATAATTAAAATAATAATAATTATTATAATAATAGTAATTATTATTATTATTATTATAACTATAATAGTAATAGTAATAGTAATAATAATAATAGTAATAATTATAATAATAATTATGATAATAATAATACTAATAGTAATAATAATAACAACAACAATAACAACAACAACAACAACAACAACAACAACAACAACAACAACAACAACAACAACAACAACAACAACAACAACAACAACAATAATAATAATAATAATAATAATAATAATAATAATAATAATAATAATAATAATAATAATAATAATTGTAAGATCCCAACTTATTATAAATAAAATTGTTTTTCCTTTATTTATTATTTTGAAATAGTAAGGGTTAATTTGATTAATGTGGTTAGTTATAGGTAAAATGCGCAAATATTTCAAATAAGCAAGTGGTTATAAAATATTAATTGTTGTCGGGGAATATTCGTTTGGTTGTGGAATATTCTTACTGTCGGGAAATATTCGTACGACGGCGCAGCCTTTTGTGGGCCCCATAACGGAAAGCGATTGGATGAAAAAAACGACAAGTATAAGTTGTTTATAAATAACGGCGTAGTTGTTACCGTTAATACTGTTGAAATACTCTGTGGTTAAAACACAGTAATACGTGTTGTTGTACAGTAGCACACGGTATTGCACCAATTATTGATTCTTACGTAAGAAGGCACTACTCAATAATTGTTACAGTAATTACTGTTCAGTATTTTATTTTATTGATTCAATAATTGCTGCGTGGATATTTTATATTACTTTTGTTTCAATAATTGTCACTACACAGTATTTTCTATTATCGGAGCAATAATTCATATTATCTGAATAATATTATTAGATAACATTATTGGCAATGTCTAGAAAGTTCTATCTAAGGAGAGGTTTGGTCACCTAATTGCGCGCCAGTAAGGAGAAATCCTTATTGAAAAGCCCCATCTTTCCTGGGAACGGCCTGGTTGTCATTATTGTGATTCTGTAATATTATTTATGAATAATTAATTATTGATTTATATGATGAGGAAAATATTGATTTTATATGGATATAGATGGAGAAAATTTTTAAAGTGACAATTGTTGAAAACTGATATTTTATCTTTTCTGATAAAATAATATTTTATTATATTATTATAATATAATAATGATGATATTTTTATAATGAATGTGGGATATATGAGTATATGAGGAGGAAGAGTATTTTTATTGTAAAAGTTGTTTAAAACATGTTAAACATGTCTATGGGCCCATTTCTTGACTGAAATTTGATTATAGCCTGTAGAATCGCCCGTTTATGGATTTCGATCAATTTTTGTTTGGAATTTAGAAAAACTTTCTTCTGCAAAGTTGTAGAGAATTGAATTTTCTATACAGATTCTCAAGATTCGAATTTTCTGATAAAAGGCTATTTATTATGAATTATTGAAGTTCCAGAGTTCCTAAATAATTAATTTTTGGAAGTTTTAAATTTTTTTAAATAACAAAAACGTTTTTTTCATTATGGTGTGTTCCACATGTGTGTTGAATGGGCTGATTTTAGATTTTCTATGGTTGGCTTGAAAATTTATATAAATATATTATTAATTTATTAAATTTTCTGCTTTGGTGTTCTAAGCATTTTCCTATAAATAGAGTGCTTAGGTTAGAATTGAAAATCACACCAGAAACTAAAGATTTCTCCCTCTTTCTCTCTCGATATATTGAGCGTATTCTTGTGAGTATTTTAATACTTTGAGTGTTGCTATACGGTGCAAGTTCAAGTCATAGCCTATATATCCAGTGTTTCAACTAAAAGTACTGTCTTTATGAGGTAAGGACTGTTATTTTATTCAAAAATGATATTATTTCTTCAATATCATTATGCCGAAATATTGGTTAGAAATTTTTATCAAATTGGAACATTTCATGTCGGAGTTACTATTCACGTATACGGCACTATTCACGAATACAACACTATTCACCGAAAAATGAAATTTTCTTCCTTTTGTCCAAAATATATATTCTGGATACTAGCTTTGATTGTAACCATATTTTGATCATTCTTGAATTTTACTCCACTATAATTATTTATGAGGTATTTTTGGACATGGAATAGCTGAAATACGAATCCTTAATATTTATTCTTTTGTTTCACTGGATTCGTTTTCTTTAAAATATTTTTCATCATCCTCAGTCCTAAATAATGATATAACTGAATATCTTTGGCCTGTAGTGCAAAGATGAATGATTTTTGATGAATATCTTTGGCCCGTAGTGCAAAGATGAACAGGTGTTTAGATGAACATGTCCAACTGATGAATATCTTTGGCTTGTAGTGCAAAGATGAATATTGATTGATGTTATAGGGATAAAATATTGATGATGGACTTTTAAATTTATAGATAATAGTAGATTTCATTCTCTACGTAACTCTTCTATGAATTATTATTTTCCGCTGCGAATATTGATTTAAAGCTTGTTGTCTATTATATTCTATTAGATTTTTCCCTGTTGAGGACTAACGATAATTTATTCTATATTATCTTAGTCATAATGTTCTTTACTGGGCTAGTTGAGCTCACCCTTTTCCTTTTGTTCCATTTTTCTTCTCAGGAGGTGAGAATGTAGTGAATACTAGTCGGGGTATGGAATGAAGGTTCTAGAAAGTCGTTTTAGTAGTCCTCACCATTTTTGTATAATAATGTATCAATAATTATAATGAGGACTTATTTGAGCGTGGATATTGTTTAGATGACAATATTTATATTTAAACTCACAGTTTTTATGTTGTATTAAAAAAGTTGTAGTTGTATCTGTACCATATATTTTGACGACTCAGAATGGGTGTTGTATACCTATTTTAGGGGCGTCACCGTTGGTATCAGAGCTTAGGGATGTGATCTCTGACGAAAATCGGGGAATAGAACTAGGAGGGGAGAGACGAGTAAATCTTTCGCTAGTGTGTCCTACCTAAGCTTATTTGTTGGTCAGTTATAATATAGGAATATTATGTGATATGTTAATTTGTTAAATTAACCCTTGTTTTATTGCAATATTGATAATGTCGACTGAGAATGTTAACAGTGGAGTAAATGAAACCGTGGAGACGCCTGTACTCACCAACGAGGAGAACGTGCAACAGGCTGGCAATGTTCCTCCTGTGAACAACACTAATGAGCAGATGATGAACGATGAGATGTTTAGAAGCTTTTTGCAATTCATGCAAATCCAGACGAAGGAGACTCGTGTTCAAAATACAAGAGGAAATGATAGCAATTCACGGTTTGTCACAGCCAAGCAGTTCAAAGAATTGGGACCACCAGAATTTAAGGGAAAGCCGGATCCGATCATGGCAGAAACGTAGGTCAAGCAAATTACCAAGATATTCGACGTCTTGGGATGCACAGAGGAACAGAAGGTTCCATTCGCCACCTTTATGTTCTGTGGCGAGGCAGACTACTGGTGGGAGTCTGTGATACGTACTCAGCCTGCCGCACTCAGCATATCTTGGGAGACATTTCAAAAACTGTTCAATGACAAGTACTTTCCTGAAAGTATTCGTCATATGAAGGAGGTAGAATTTATTAGACAGGAGCAGAATAACATGACGGTGTCCCAGTACGAGATGAAGTTTGCAGAGTTGTCCAGGTTTGCACCTCATTTGGTGGAGAATGAGGAACGTATGACGCGGATGTTTCTGAGAGGTTTGAAACCCGACATACGTCAATATCTCATTTCTCATAAATTTTCTCTCTATTCAGATGTTGTCAATAGGGCTCTACTATTAGAGCGAGATAACGAGTATGGTTAACCGAGGGACCACAACCAGGATTATACCGGTGACAGCAGTCATCAGAACAATGATAACCAGCGGAGAAAGAAAAGTACAGACAAGAACGACAACCACTCTGGTGGTAATCGTGGCCATGAAAATAGAAGAAGCGAGGCGGAAGGAGATTTTAAAAAGAGGATATTCAACAATGACAATACGAAAACGTCAGCACCAACACCAACTGGTTCCAAGGGAGGAGAACGACCACCGGTCATATGCTATAAGTGCGAAAAAGGACATATCAGCCCAAACTGCCCACAACAGTTTAAGGTATGTTATAATTGTGGAAAGGAAGGATATATCGCTCGAGATTGCACTGTAGCGAAACCAAGTCCAGCAAGGATTGTGACTCAAAAAGCTGTCCCAGAAAAGTCAAAGTCAACGGTTCCTGGAAGAGCGTTTGTCGTGACTGGTCAACATGCGAGGAACCCAAATGAGGTGATCACGGGTAAGCTAATCATAAATTCATGCGAAGTTTATACCTTACTAGATACCGGTGCTATCCATTCATTTATTTCTCCTGCTTGTGCTCAACGTTTAAACTTGACTCCGGAGAAATTAGACTTTGATTTATCTGTGGAGACTCCGTTAGGAGAAACTTTCATCACATTCACTGTTTATAAATCTTGTTTGATCCAAGTTGGCACCATCACATTACCTGTTGACCTTATCTCTTTAAAGATACTTGCTTTTGATGTGATTTTAAGAATTGATTGGTTAACTACTCATCATTCCAAAATTGATTATTTTCGTAAGGTTGTTAGTTTTCATATTCCTAACCAACCTGTTGTACGAATTCAATCAACTAAGCCATTAAAATTAATCACTGTTATATCAAGCCATAAAGTCATTCGTTTATTAAAAAATGGATGTCAAGCTTTCTTAGCCCATGTTCTGGATTTGAATAAAGACACGTCATATTTGAATAATATTCCTGTTGTTATTGACTTTCCTGGCGTATTTCCTGAAGAACTTCCCGGTCTACCCCCGGAACGTGAAGTTGAGTTCTTTATTGATCTTGAACCTGGTACAAAGCCCATTTCTAAAACCCCATATCAAATGGCTCCTATTGAACTTCAGGAGTTAAAGATCCAACTACAAGAGTTGTTGGACATCGGTTTCATTCGTCCTAGTACATCTCCTTGGGGTGCTCCTATTTTATTTGTAAAGAAGAAAGACGGGAGTATGCGACTTTGTATCGATTATCGGGAATTAAACCATGTCACTATCAAGAATAGGTATCCGCTATCTCGTATTGATGACCTGTTTGACCAGTTACAAGGAGCACAATTCTTTTCTAAGATCGATCTTCGTTCTGGATATCATCAGCTGAAGGTTAAAACTGAGGATATTCTGAAGACTGCCTTCAGAACTCGGTACGGGCATTATGAATTCCTAGTCATGTCTTTTGGATTGACTAATGCTCCTGCGGCTTTCATCGATATGATGAACCGAGTATTCAAGGATTATTTGGATCAGTTCGTTGTTGTCTTTATTGATGACATCCTCATATATTCCAAAAGTCGTGAAGATCATGAGCACCATTTGAAGCTGGTACTGCAAAGGCTTTGTGATAACAAGCTATATGCCAAGTTGAAGAAATACGAGTTCTGGCTTGAGAAAGTAGCATTCCTTGGGCACGTGGTGTCAAAACATGGGGTATCTGTTGACCCGGCGAAGATTGAAGCAATACAAAGTTGGGAACAACCAAAGACGGTGACTGAACTGCGTAGCTTTCTGGGCTTAGCTGGTTATTATCGGAGATTCGTGGAAGGATTTTCTCGAACCGCTACTCCGTTAACTCAGCTGACTCGGAAAGATATCAAATTCGTATGGAGCGATGAATGCGAGAAGAGTTTTCAAGAGCTTAAGAGGAGACTCATTTCGGAACCTGTTTTGACAATACCATCTGGTTCGGATGGATTTGTTATATACAGCGATGCTTCAGGCAAAGGGCTATGATGCGTTCTCATGCAACGTGGAAAAGTTATAGCCTATGCCTCGCGACAACTTAAATAATATGAGAGGAATTATCCTACTCATGATCTAGAGTTGGCAGCAGTCGTTTTCGCGCTAAAGATCTGGAGGCACTATCTATATGGAGAGAAAGTGGAGATATATTCAGACCATAAAAGTCTCAAATATTTCTTCACCCAAAAAGAACTCAACATGCGGCAACGACGTTGGCTCGAGCTGTTGAAAGATTACGACCACACTATTCAATACCATCCTGGAAAAGCAAACGTGGTAGCTGACGCGTTGAGTAGAAGATCATATGCATGAACGAGTGCGATGATGTCAAGTATACGCATAGAACCAACTTTAATCGATAAAGTTAAAGTTGCTCAAGCCACAGACCCGGAGTTGATGCGTATGAAGAAGAAAGTGCAAGAAGGTGCTATTCCAGAAGCAAGAATCGATGAAGAAGGAATACTTCGAGTCCACTCCAGACTTTGTGTTCCTAACGATTCTGATTTAAAGTACAAGATCATGATGGAGGCACACAATACACCATTTGTAATCCATCCTGGAAGTACCAAAATGTATCGTGATCTTCGACATACATTTTGGTGGAACAATATGAAGAGAGAGATTGTAAAGTTTATCTCGATGTGTTTAACTTGTCAACGCGTAAAGGCGGAGCATCAAGTGCCAAAGGGTCCATTGCAACCACTTGAGATTCCGAAATGGAAGTGGGAACACATTACCATGGATTTTGTTACAGGTCTTCCCACGGTTTCTCAAGGCATAAATGCTTTTTGGGTTATTGTTGATAGATTAACCAAGTCTGCTCATTTCTTGCCGATACGGGAGACTTATTCCCTTGAACGTCTTGCTCGTACGTACATAGATGAGATTGTGAAACTGCATGGCATGCCAGTATCCATAGTTTCAGATCGTGACCCAAGATTCACTTCAAGATTTTGGGCTAGCTTGCAAAAAGCTATAGGCAGGGATTTACGGTTCAGTTCGGCATACCATCCTCAAACGGACGGGCAATCAGAGAGGACTATTCAAACTCTTGAAGATCTATTAAGACTTTGTGTCCTAGATTTCAAAGGGAGTTGGGATAAGTACCTACCATTGGTGGAATTCTCCTACAATAACAGTTATCAGGCAAGTATAGGTGTGGCTCCATTTGAAGCATTGTATGGACGAAAGTGTCGCTCTCCAGTATGTTGGGATGAGGTGGGAGAAGCAACGTTGTTGGGACCAGAGTTGGTACGAATGACTACAGAGAAGATCCAAACGATTCGACAACGTATACAAATGGCACAGGATTGACAAAAGAGTTATGCGGATCTTCATCGAAAGGACGTGGAATTTGACATCGGAGATCATGTATTGCTGCGTGTGGCTCCATTGAAAGGAGTTACAAGATTCGGAAAGAGAGAAAAGCTCAATCCACGATTTATTGGTCCATTTCAGATTCTTGACCGAGTAGGAAATGTGGCCTATAGACTCGCGTTACCTCCAAGTATGTCTCGTGTTCATAATATTTTTCACATATCTGTGCTTCGTAAATATGTGAAGGACCCGAACCACATTATTGAGTTAGAATCAGACGAGATAGACGAAGATTTAACATACGAGGAGATACTTGTCAAGATATTGGATAGGAAAGAGCATGTCCTACGCATGAAGGTCATACCACAAGTTAAAGTTTTGTGGAGGAACCATGCTATTGAAGAAATGACCTGGGAGTTGGAAATAGAAATGAAAGCGAGGTATCCTCATCTTTTCGAAACACCAGGTACGTACGTCAATTTCGAGGACGAAATTTCATAAGGAGGGGAGGTTGTAAGACCCCAACTTATAAATAAAATTGATTTTCTTTTATTTATTATTTTGAAATAGTAAATGGTTAATTTGATTAATGTGGTTAGTTATGGGTAAAATGCACAAATATTTCAAATAAGCAAGTGGTTATAAAATATTAATTGTTGTCGGGGAATATTCATTTAGTCGTGAAATATTCTTACTGTCGGGAATATTCGTATGACGGCATAGCCTTTTATGGGCCCCATAACGGAAAGCGATTGGATGAAGAAAACGACAAGTATAAGTTGTTTATAAATAACGGCGTAGTTGTTACCGTTAATACTGTTGGAATACTTGGTGGTTAAAACACAGTAATACGCGTTGTAACACAGTAATACGCGTTGTTGCACCAATTATTGATTCTTACGTAAGAAGGTACTACTCAATAATTGTTACAGTAATTACTGTTCAGTATTTTATTTTATTGATTCAATAATTGCTGCGTGAATATTTTATATTACTTTTGTTTCAATAATTGTCACTACACAGTATTTTCTATTATCGGAGCAATAATTCATATTATCTGAATAATATTATTAGATAACATTATTGACAATGTCTAGAAAGTTCTGTCTAAGGAGAGGTTTGGTCACCTAATTGCGCGCCAGTAAGGAGAAATCCTTATTGGAAAGCCCCCTTTTTCCTGGGAACGGTCTGATTGTCATTATTGTGATTCTGTAATATTATTTATGAATAATTAATTATTGATTTATATGATAAGGAAAATATTGATTTTATGTGGATATAGATGGAAAAAAAATTTAAAGTGACAATTGTTGAAAATTGATATTTTATCTTTTCTGATAAAATAATATTTTATTATATTATTATAATATAATAATGATGATATTTTTATAATGAATGTGGGATATATGAGTATATGAGGAGGAAGAGTATTTTTGTTGCAAAAGTTGTTTAAAACATGTTAAACATGTCTGTGGGCCTATTTCTTGAATGAAATTTGATTATAGCTTGTAGAATCGCCCGTTTGTGAATTTCGGTTAATTTCTGTTTGGAATTTGGAAAAATTTTCTTCTACAAAGTTGTAGAAAATTGAATTTCCTATATAAAATCGCGAGATTCGAATTTTCTGATAAAAGAGCTATTTATTATGAATTATTGAACTTCTAAAGTTCCGAAATAATTAATTTTTGGAAGTTTAAAATTTTTTTAAATAACAAAAACATTTTTTTCATTATGGTGTGTTCCACATGTGTGTTGAATGGGCTGATTTCAGATTTTCTACAGTTGACTTGAAAATTTATATAAATATATTATTAACTTATTAAATTTTCTGCTTTGGTGTTCTAAGCATTTTCCTATAAATAGGGTGCTTAGGTTAGAATTGAAAATCACACCAGAAACTAAAGATTTCTCTCTTTCTCTCTCGATATATTGAGCGTATTCTTGTGAGTATTTTAATACTTTGAGTGTTGTTATACGGTGCAAGTTCAAGTCATAGCCTATATCCAATGTTTCAACTAGAAGTACTGTCTTTACGAGGTAAGGAATGTTATTTTATTCGAAAATGATATTATTTCTTCAATATCATTATGCCAAAATATTGGTTGGAAATTTTTATCAAATTTGGAACTTTTCATGTCGGAGTTACTATTCACGTATACGGCACTATTCACGTATACAACACTATTCACGAATACGACACTATTCACCGAAAAATAAAATTTTCTTCTTTTCATCCAAAATATATATTCTGGATACTAGCTTTGATTGTATCCATGTTTTGATCATTCTTGAATTTTACTCCACTATAATTATTTATGAGGTATTTTTGGACATGGAATAGCTGAAATACGAATCCTTAATATTTATTCTTTTGTTTCACTGGATTCGTTTTCTTTAAAATATTTTTCATCATCCTCAGTCCTAAATGATGATATAACTTAATATCTTTGGTCTGTAGTGTAAAGATGAATGATTTCTGATGAATATCTTTGGCCCGTAGTGCAAAGATGAACAGGTGTTTAGATGAACATGACCAACTGATGAATATCTTTGGCTTGTAGTGCAAAGATGAATATTGATTGATGTTACAGGGATAAAATGTTGATGATGGACTTTTAAATTCATAGATAATAGTAGATTTCATTCTCTACGCAACTCTTCTATGAATTATTATTTTTCGCTGCGAATATTGATTTAAAACTTGTTGTCTATTATATTCTATTAGATTTTTCCCTGTTGAGGACTAACGATAATTTATTCTATATTATCTTAGTCATAATGTTCTTTACTGGGCTAGTTGAGCTCACCCTTTTCCTTTTGTTCCATTTTTCTTCTCAGGAGGCGAGAATGTAGCGAGTACTAGTCGGGGTATGGAATGAAGGTTCTAGAAAGTCGTTTTAGTAGTCCTCACCATTTTTGTATAATAATGTATTAATAATTGTAATGAGGACTTATTTGAGTGTGGATATTGTCTAGATAATAATATTTGTATTTAAACTCACAGTTTTTATGTTGTATTAAAAAAGTTGTAGTTGTATCTGTACCATGTATTTTGACGACTCAAAATGGGTGTTGTATACCTATTTTGGGGGCGTCACAATAATAATAATAAACATGGGTATATATACGACTGGATCCATCTTATGCAATAGGTTCTAGTTTTAAATCTCCCACCCCGTTTTTAATTTGCGAGAACTTTTGGTTCAAATGATATTCTGTGTAGTATTTTAATTTTTTTTTGGGGGGGGGGGAATGAAATATTTTGATATAAACATTAATCCTTACAAGATGTTAACAGCTAACCTGTGGTTCTCCAGTGGTTATATGACTAAAATCTACCACGTAGAAGCCAAATCAGATCTGTCACGTGTAAAATTATAATATAAAATGTCGCGTCAGATTTACCACGTGTGCCACGTAGGCGCCACGTGTGACACGTCATCAGGTCAACGCGCATGTGGCGCCTATGAGTTAAAAGTTCAAATTGAAAAGAGCTCAGTTTGCGTTGACCGAAAGAAAGATGCTCAATACCCAAAAACTACTAAAGTTCAATTGTCAACTTTCCATTTAACTTGTCAAAAATATTGCAGGGCGTTGCGAAATGGCATGACGACACCCCCGTGTGCCATGCCTGGCATGCAAAATGCCGCTCGGCGTCCCCCAGCGCACATGCCCTGTCCCCACTGCCCAGCAGCAGCCCACGCACGACGCGCGCTGCCTAGTAAAAATATAAACTATACTCAGGAACTCGTGTGAGGGGGCCACTATTATAAATACACACTGCCAAAGCTCGTGTACTGCCATACTCTACTCCAGTCCACTACTCCAAAACCCATCACCCATTATTATAAATACACAGCCAAAGCTCGTGTTCTGCCATTCTCTCCTCCGCTACTCCAAAACCCATGAAGTTCCTTACCCCATTCCCAATATCCACAAGTGCCGCTATCTTTTCCTTTATACTCTTCTTTTTCTCTCTCCTCTTCTTAACCCAAAAAATCTCAAACAGACAAAAACAACAAAGCAAAGCACCCTCAGAAGCCGCCGGAGCATGGCCCATAATCGGCCACCTCCATCTTCTCGGCGGCCAGCAGCCGCTCCACGTAAAATTGGGATCTTGGGCTGACAAGTACGGCCCAATCTTCTCAATCAAGCTCGGCGTATACCAATATCTGGTAGTTAGTGACTCAAAGTTGGCTAAAGAATGTTTTACTACAAACGACAAAATCTTTTCTTCTCGCCCAAAATCATTAGCAGCGGAGCTCATGGGCTATAATTATGCTCTGTTTGCTCTTGGCCCTTATGGTCAGTATTGGCGCCAGGTCAGGAAAATGGTGATGCTTGAGTTTCTATCCCACCGGAGGATTGAAATGATGGCCCATATCCAAGTATCTGAAATAAAATCATCATTAAAAACTATTTATGACAATTGTCTGCGCAAGGAAAATGGTTTGGATAATGTGAAGGTTGAAATGATGGAATATTTTGAGCATTTGACATTAAACACCACTGTTCGGATGCTGGTAGGGAAAAGTTATTTGGCTGAGGAGGAAGACATGGTTCGAGTCCAAAAGGCGCTGAAGAAGCTTGTAGATTTGTTGGGTACGTTAATGGTGTCCGATGCGATTCCGTATTTGAGGTGGTTGGACTTGGGAGGGTATCAAAAGATTATGAGAAAGACGTGGAAAGATATGGATGATATACTTGAGGCTTGGTTGAAGGAGCATAGGGAGAGGAGAGATTTGGGCCTGGTGAAGGGTGAACAACATGATTTTATGGATGCTATGCTGGCCCATGTTGATGGCGCGGCTGATGATGATTTTCCGGGTTTTGATGCTGATACTGTCAACAAAGCTGTTTGTTTGGTAAGCTCTATTCAAATTTAATGACTTTTTTTTTTTTAATTTGGAATTGAATCTTGTAGTTTGAACTCCAAACCCTCTCTATATGTAAGTTAAATAAACTGAATATGTTAAGTGCGTCTAAAGTTCAAACCCTCTTTATATGTTAAGTGCATTTGAATCTTTGTAGCAATAATGTTTGTGTATGTACACACAATTGTTTTATTTTATAACAATCCATATTCAACATAAGAGTAATCTATTTATATATCATTTTTACGTATTGTTGCAGACGCTTTTATCTGGAGCAACAGAAACCGTAACAGTCATTCTAACATGGGCTCTTTCTTTATTACTGACACACCCCAACACCATGAAAAAGTTACAAGACGAGTTAGATATTCACGTCGATAAAAATAGACAGGTGGACGAATCGGATCTGGCTCATTTAGCTTACCTCAAAGCCGTAATCAAAGAAACCCTCCGTCTATACCCAGCCGCACCAGTTGGGGTACCTCACGAGGCTATGGAAGATTGCATTGTTGGTGGCTACAATATCCCCAAGGGGACTCGTTTGTTCGTTAATATTTGGAAGATCCACCACGACCCGGAGGCGTGGCCCGACCCGTATGAGTTTCGACCCGAGAGGTTTTTAACGAGCCACAAAGATGTTGATGTTAGGGGTCAACATTTTGACTTGATTCCATTTGGGAGTGGTAGAAGAATGTGCCCCGGAATGTCATTTGGTCTTCAAGCTGTGCAATTGACAATTGCTAGCCTAGTACATGGGTTTGATTTCAACACCCCTTCGAATGAGCCAATTGATATGAGTGTGCTACCGGGACTGACAAATGTCAAAGCTACCCCTCTTGAGCTCCTTCTTTCTCCTCGTTTGCCTGCTCAAGTTTATGGGTCAATTATTTTGTAGATTTGACTTCTTTTGCATGTAATACTCTCTCCAAGTTAAATAAAGAGAGTTACCTTTTCATAATCAATGAGCCGGATATGTAATTTATGTGCACAGTAATAAATTAATTTTAAAATCCTAAATTTAAATATCAAGCAAATTAAAAATAGATATAGTGGAAATGATTAACTAACTAAAATAATACAAACTAACAATTAATAATGAAAGCTATTAATGAAAAAAGTTACCTAAGAATAGGAATCCACTAAGTACTAAATAATATTTGACTTGCCAAATTAAATCCTAATTTTGTTTTCCTTCCCTTTAAAAATGATGATTCTTATATTTAATGTGAATAAGCATAGATTATGAAAAATACACAGATTAACAATAATATATCAAAACTTCTTAATTAAAATAAAAACCATAAACCAATTTTGTACGAAGATAAAATGAATGTGAAAATAATTCGACATTAATATTGGAATGAAAAGAAACTAATTATTATGAAATATCTAGTTTCATCATCATCCTAGCACTGCAAAAAAAAAAACTTCATCAGCGACGGAAGCGGTCGCTACTAATACAACAACGATGAAAACCCATCTCTAAAAGCTATCGCGGTTATTTTGGCCGTTGGGTGTTTATTTGCGACGAACTTCTTCGGCTGGCATAGTAGCGACAGACATTAGTGACGACTGTTGTCACTGTTTTGAGCCAACTTAAATCGGTTCAGTTGCTGACATGGCGTTGTTAATGTGGGAATAACGACGAATTATTAGTGACGAATTTTCGTCGCTAAAATAATTTATTTATTATTTAACAATTTCGTCGCCATTGATCAATATCGATGACAGTCAGTCGCTAATAACGAAAAAAATGCAAATTTTTTATTTTTTTTTATTTTTTCCCCTTATTTTTTGTACATGCTTTAATCCCAACATCGCAGCAGTAGTTATATCAATAATAATATAAAACTATCGGTTTCACGTATAAAACCAATCCCTAAACCAAAATCATAATTACATAAAACCAATCCTTAAACTAAAAGCGAAAGCAAATACATATGTAAAATTAATTCATAAATGTAAAATATCTAAAATACGTCTACTTGTCTAAGCAAAGTCTTAAGCCATATATATATCTACAATTAATCCAAGGTACATCTACATGAACAATGTACGTAAAAGGAAAATGAAAGAAAAAAGCATCATTGATTGTTAACGCCAAATTTTGTACGCTTGACGAAATCACCAAAATAGTAGGCTAAAATCGCATTAACGGTTAATTGTATTGTTGTGAAATCAAACTCATGAAATACATTCACATAAACATAAATAAAGAGATATAAAATATGAACACAAGAATTTACGTGAAAACCCAATTGAGAAAAAACCACGGAGAGAGAGAGAAATCTACTATAATAATATGGAGAGTACAAAGTGTTTATTTGTGTCATATGCTATTGTGTCTTGTATCCCCTCCATCCCTTGCTTATTGTTGTATTTATAGATGTCATATCCACCTGAATCCAATTAGGAGTAGAAGTCCTTTTCAGAATCACATTTTAATTGATCGCTTCCTTCCCAAGTTAGATCTCCTTATCCCACCAAATAAGGAAACACAATCTAACTTCAATAAAAATTCGTCCACTGTAAAAATAAATATATATGCCAACTCCGAATCCGGTCCATTAAATAAATTGGGCTACACATTAGCTAAACCCAAATAATCATATCGCAACATTGCCCCAATCTCTTATTTATAAAGAACTTAAAATAAGAGAGTATACAAATTTATTCAAATCGAAAATCCATATATGTCAAAGACGAACAATCACACCCGAACTCCATACGCCGAAAAAATATCTTTGGCTCCCAATATCGCCGCCTCACTCCTCCTGTTCACTCCTAAGATAGATAAACAATTGCTCTTATCACTACTGAAGATATAAAGAACCAACCTTATCACTACCTAAGATATAAAAGACCATCCTTATCACGATCGAATACACAGATAATCGAGTCAACCTTATCACAACCGAACCAACCTTACAGCAACCAAACAAACCTTATCACTATCGAAGATATAAGGAACCAACCTTATACCAACCGAATCAACCTTATCACTACCGAATATAGATAAATAACCCACCGAACATCAATAAAGTTCGTTCCAAAGAACTGAACATCCAACCGAAATATTCATTATGAAGAAATGAATAAATGTTTAGGTTATATGAATGAATGAATGAACAAATGAATGAAAATATGAATGAATGAATAAACAAATGAATGAATATATGTTTATATCCACCGAACCCCCAAACAATCTTGTTCGTCATCTTTACAACGAATCAGGACTTTGTTCACCATCTTTAGGATGAACAGATCCAACCGAACCCCCAAACAATCTTATTCACCATCTTTAGGACGAATCAGAACTCTGTTAACCATATTTAGGATGAATAGATTCAACCGAACCTCCAAAAACACCAAAGTAGATAGCCGAAGCCAAAATGAAGCCGATATGACAAATCCGAAGTGTACTGCAATTATCCTAAGTGAGTTGTTGTTGTCCGAAGTGTCATAAGTGAAGATCTCCGACCGGAGAAGTTTATACTAAGTTTGTGTATCTTGCCCCCCAGTCAACTCGGCTCGGACATAAGAAGTCTGAGTCAAATACCAATCTTATATCTTGTCTAAAAATATTTTCTCCTGCTAATTTTTTGTTATGCCGAAGAGAGTGACAACAACCAATAATCCAAGTCCGAAGTACTCCCCCACCAGTAGCCTCCATATCCGAAATTCTCTCCCACTAGTAACCTCTATATCCGAAGTACTCCCCCACCAGTAGCTCCCATATTCAAAGTATTTTCCCACCAGTAACCTCAACATTCGAAGTGAGTTGTTGTCGTCTGGATTGATACAAAATTTAACCCAGTAGCGGAAAGAAGTTCGAGTGCCGAAGCTATCCGAGTCCATTGTACAATTCGTTTTAGCATGCTGAAGTGAAGATAGACAATTTAATAATGAGTGTACTTTGCTTCCTCGGGACTGGCGATATTTATCTAACAAAGAAACCAAACGCTCATCACGCGTGCGCTCATCCAAGATCCCCATTATTTGCATAACATTATGGTTGGCAGCCAAAACCTCAGACCCTACAACCACCTTCATTACTTTCTCTCACCCCTCCAAAATTTTTATTTATTCTTCTTTTCACTGTTACTTATCTCCTCTTTCTACTACAACAAAGAATTGTTTGATTTCCTCCAGGATTAACTCATCATGTTTTAGAAGGATTCATACAGGAATTGGAGCGCTGTTCGCCTGCACTATCGACCCTGCACCTGTAAGTTATACCTTCTATCAATTTCTCCAACCGACAATGCCCATTATCGCCTCCCACGTTCCACCGCTCGTAAATATTGCTCCTCTGCTAGACATGATGGAACTAATCCCCTGATACAGTCTGCACAATCCATAGCTTCTAAAGTACTTTTCCCTATCCCAACGCGTACACCGAGGAGGATTAAATCATCAACCCACTGTCTCCATTGATGGCTCATCTGATACTGGAGAACTGCTGTACCAGCCGATCTGCTTTCTCTTGTTTTTTCGAATTCGAAGGTTTAGTCTACCGTGAATATCAATCATCTGCATGGGCAACGTCTTGACTCGTGACTAAGGATTGAAAAAATTATGCAGCAGCTGGGATAGCTGGCACAAGGTTTTTGAAGATCAGAGGCCAATTTTCCTTGTGTAGACATCTCGAAACTCATGCATGCCTCATATTAATGCTGCAAAATGTTCATTCAGAAATGTTGAATAAATGTCTCAAAAATACATGTTTTGAATTAATGTATTCACATCTAGTCCATTCACACTACATACATTCTGGAAGTACTGTTACCTAATTCTTTAAATTAAGAACATAGAAATAGAAATTTTCCTAAGTGGAAACGGTCAAATGAAAAAAAAAACTGACAATTAATTGGACTGTTTTTGTCAAAATATATAAATTATTATAGTGAGTATTTTTTATATAGTCAGTTGATGACCTTAACTCTCCCCTACTACAGTAGTTGTTTTCAGAGAAAAATACACCAATTTTAAGTGGTGCAGTAGTCCAAAACTGACGGCGGTATACAATTTCAAGAATAATAGTACTCTGGTAAGGGATGATTCCGAAAGTTCAAGGGACAAACATATAATTGCTTCGTGATTAAAGATCAGACAAGTACTTAATTTATTCCAAATGCAATATTTTAATATATTAGTACCTCATCTGATGAATAATTAAAATTACTGGAATGAAGCCTTATAAAGCAACAAATAATTAAAAAGTGTACAATTATTTATCCCCTTTTGCAGCTCTTCGTAAATGAATATCTAGTCATGTTACCGCGACATAATTATTGTGCAAACTGTTAATGTTACTGTGAACCACTACTAACAGAAACCCACTAACACAAGAAGGGTGTATTGTATGAATTGTATTCATAATATTTATAATATTATGATGACACTGCAACTTTAAATATTATGGGCAGATCGAATTAATAGCAGAAATCTCATGCACATGTTAAATATATATTATTGATCTTTGAGCAACTTAGCTTTCTGTGCAGGATCTCTTTCTTGGTGAATCATTGATTTTTCGAACAGAATTTTGTTTCTAACGGATGGCGCCAATGTTAACGTCAAATTTTATACGCTTGACGAAATCACTAAAATAGCAGGCCAAAATCGCGCTAACGGTTGATTGTATTGTTGTGAAATCAAACTCACGAAATACATTCACATAAGCATAAATAAAGAGAGATAAAATATGAACACAAGAATTTACGTGGAAACCCAATTGGAAAAAAACCACGGAGAGAGAGAAATCCACTATAATAATATGGAAAAAAAAACCACGGAAAGAGAAAAATCCACTATAATAATATGGAGAGTACAAAGTGTTTATTTGTGTCAAATGCTATTGTGTCTTGTATCCCCTCCATCCCTGGCTTATTGTTGTATTTATAGATGTCATATCCACCTGAATCCAATTAGGAATAGAAGTCCTTTTCAAAATCACCTTATAATTGACCGATTCCTTCCCAAGTTAGATCTCCTTATCCCACCAAATAAGGAAACGCAATCTTACTTCAATAAAGATTCTCCCACTGTAAAAATAAATATATGGACCAACTCCGAATCTGGTCCATTAAATAAATTGGGCTACACATTAGTTAAAACCAATCCATAAACCAGAAGCGAAAGTAAATACATATGTAAAATTAATTCATAAATGTAAAATATCTAAAATACGTCTACTTGTCTAAGCAAAGTCTTAAGCCAAGTATATACATCTACAATTAATCCAAGGTACATCTGTCGGAATATTTTATTCCTTATATGTGGCCTCTACTATTTATGTAATTATTGTACTTACATATTGAATTAATTTAATAACTTTATTTATGGGTTTGGTAATTAATTATGTGACCTATAAATAATATTCCTAATAGTACTTAGCATAATGGGCCCCAGGGTTTCATAATCTTGATGGACGATTTTGACCTTTAGCTATTCTATAAATAAAACAGTTAGGGTTTGGTCCCAATTGTCGTCTCAAGAATTTTATACACACCTATACATCCATCCTAAGATTGAGAGAGACAATTAAAGACTTTCGCCCTTAAGCGCAGCGGAAGCGCGATACACACAAGATGTCTTCTCTTAATTCATGTAAGTACTTAATATTATGATTAATGATTTTATTTTATTCTATGTAATAACACGTTTCGATATAATTATTTAACATATGGTATCAGAGCATGGTTACGCTATTGTATAAAATAAAATAATTGTGTTTGTTATGGTAGTGAGATTAACCCCGTAGAACAGTTTTATTAATATGATATAAAGTCTATCGGTATATTTTAGCGGAAAAGAAATTTTCGGAAGTAAAATATTATCCTTTTATGCTTACTCATGTTGTATGATCTCAATTCCTATATTCATGACAGTAAAGTGTTTTCATGTTCTATGATCTCAATCCCTATATTCAATATTTTCATAATATTAAACTAGTTCTCATATAATGGTTATGCCCTGTTATCATATGCTCTCTTATCATGCTTACGTGATGAAACTTACGTGGGAGTTGCCATATTTCTCATCTAATTGTAATTATGTGTATGTGCACACCTAGAGGGGGGGGGTTAATAGGAGTTTAAGCTAAAAGTGATAAACGGTGAAATCTTTTTGAAATTTTTTGCAACAGGTTTAAATCAGACAGCTACACCTGTCTGCTTTAGTGTCTGTTCTTCGTTTATTATTATCAGACAGCTAGACCTGTCTACTTTAGTGTCTAGATTAGCGTGATGAACAAAAATGTGTAGAACGTGAATGGCAGTTAAGGAGATAAACAGAAGTAAAAATCACACCAAGATTTTTACGTGGTTTAGCCCCTATCCTCTAATCTAGTGGCCTAATCCACGTCCAATCCCAACTAGGATTGGAGACTCTTTTTATTATTATTTAAACCTTAATACAAAAAATAACTCCCTGTTACAAAGACGCTTCAATTATGATGTTGGACACCAATGCCCCCTTTGCACCTCTACAACTTGTACACCTCTGCACCTGTTCTCACCTCTGAGACCTTTGAAGCTTCCTTTGAACAGACCCACTAAACTCTAGACCACCAAAGCTAACAGTTGCTTATTTTACAGATTACAATGATGATGATTCCAATAGAATATCAACTTTCTAGCCTAAGGATAACAAGACATTGATTGCTAGAAAGACTATTAGAAAGCTATAAGAATCAAGAAGAATGAATTGCTGCTTTCCAATTGTTGGCCTCCCTCTATAACCGAGCATGATGAAGCTTTATATAACATGAAGGCCAATGGCTATATTTGTTAGCAAGAAATCAGATAATTTAAATCCCATAATTAAAGCTACAATGTTGACCAACGGATATAAACAGAAGCTAGAATAGGAAACACATATCACAATTGATATACCCCATGATTTTAGCATTTAAAGAGACCAACAGATAGGGTAAATGAAGGATATAATAAGAGTCCAAATAAAATAAGTTCTCATACAAGATTAGTCCAGTTGGATCACATAATTCTAACAAACTGATTTATCCAAGATCTATATATATAACGGGAATAATATATTTAATAGCACAAATGATTAGACCAGTTGGAAACACATGATTCCAATAAACTGATTTATCCAAGATATATATATTCCTTGACAGCTATAAAGAATCCTATAATATCAGGAGTCATAATATAAATCTATATCCATACTTGATTAAAGGAGATTAATAAGATTTGTTAATACATGTTTCCTTAATAGATGGACATTTTAAAACCAAAACAGATTTCTTAAAATACCAACCGTCCTTAATAAACTCCAATTCAAATCTTCCTTAATAAACTCCAATTCAAATTTGAAAGGATTTTAAACCATTCCAACTTACCAACTAAAGATACCAGTAATCAATATACATGTAAATATAGGTTGTTATATAAATAACCATAACTCATGCATATTATAATATTATAAACCATAATCCATGCATATTTAATAATATTATAACAGACCATGCACACGTCTAATATACTTAAATTAGTCATCATTCAAAACATCATAAAATCAAAAACTAACATTCTCCCCCTTTTTGATGATGACAATTTATGCACCAACATGCTCCCCCTAAGTATATGGCTCCCCCTAAATTTATGCATATTAAGGAGCAAACGAAAATGACTTTATCCAAATAACCATCATTGCATATTCCAGCAAAATATAATATATTCCTTATTAACATGAATATCAATTCAAACCAATTTAAATATGCCCAAATATATCTCCCCCTTTGTCATTATCAAAAAAAATAAATCATCAAGTTATATCTCTCCCCCTTTGTCATCAACAAAAAATAATTCATGTCACATATAGCAAGGTTATAAGCATAAAGAATGACATTGAAGCAAGGTTATAACAAAATCACATATAGCAAGTAAACAATATAATCATACCTTTATGATTTGTTACCTATATAGCAACATTTTGTTACCAGTGGAAAGCTTGATAGTTGTGCTCCTTAGTGTAGATTTGGATTTTGTATATTCAGAATCAAAAATCTATTCAATAGCACTTCTTTTGGTCATCCCAATTTTAAGGTCTTTAAATACTCAGGTTAGGAGAATAATTTTTCACTCCTCTGATTGTTCTTGGAAGGCTGCCATTGGTCATTTGTTCATCTGATTCACTTTCTGGAATATCAGTTTTTGCATCAGAATATTCATCTGATTTGCCTTCTAAAACAGACGGGTTGAGCAGTCTGGATTTAGGTTTCTGCATGTTTTCCTGGTTCATTTCTTTTTCTTTCTAATGTAGACGACTTAAGCTGTCTGGATTAAGCTGTTTGATTTCCACGTTCCACATTACTTTTCCCTGCAAAAACCTCATTCTCTTCTTTTGACAGATCAAGGTCAAAATAAAAAAATATAAACATATTCCCGAATCTTTTATCAAGATTATCATGTGTATTAAATATGGAGCATTTGACATAATAAATAATGTTATGAACCCTTGTAATACGAAATCCATAGAGTTTTTATAATAATATATCTAATTAAAACTCTATTTAAAAACAACATGATGTACTTACAGATTCCGCCAAATAATTTATAGGTAACTTACTTTCTCAAAGTAAAGAATCATTCACCTCTTTTTTGATCTTGAGACACCTACAAAGCAAACAAATAGTCTCTATCTTTTTGGTACCCAAATCTTCTTGGGTCCTTTTGGGTTAGTAGCATATAAATCACTTTTCTTTACCCAAATTTGTTTTATTCTAATTTTATTACAATTAGAATCAAAATGACCTTTAAAACCACATTTTTTACAAATAACAAATGGTGAACAATAAAGTGGTTTATGCTTTAATTTACTATTAATCATTCTAATATTAGTATTAATCCTATTTTCCACATTTTTAATAGGATTATACCCAATTTCTTGTTTATCAAGACTAGACCTTTGTGCCCCTAACATAACATTTAGGTTCTCTTCTCCTTGCACAAATTTAGCAAGATCATTTTTTAAAGATGTTATTTCTGCATTTGTTACATTATCATTATGTTGCATATTCATCATTTTTCCATCATTAAAAGCATCTATGCATACATCTCTCATTTTCAATTTTTCTTTTAAAATTTGATTTTCATTTGTAAGATATTCATTTTCATTTTTTTCTTCAATAAGTGACTCAACTTCATTCATTAGCTCATTTACGCAGTTCTTAAAATAAGTAGTTTTCTTTTTAAGCTTTTGATTTTCATTTAGCAAAGTAAGATAATCAGATGTAGATATTTCAAAATTTTCATGAAAATTCGTTACCTCAAATTGATCATCGTCTTCTAGTCCCATAAAACATAATTGGCCAATTTCTTCATCTTGTTTTGTTTTGGACCTGCTCATTGGAGTTGAGCTACCTTTTTGATTCTTCCTTTGTTTCTTTCTTTGAAGTAGTCTCTCGAGTTTTCTTGAGAGCATTTCAATTTCTTCATCAAAATCTTCATCATTGCCTTCTATGTAGCTTTCAGCTTGTAGAGCCAAGGTATTCTTCTTAGGTGTCTCATCTTCTTCATCATACAATTTTAGTTGGTTTTCAAACTCTTCAAGCTCTCCAAATAAAGTAAGAGTTTCCATCGTGCTGATTGTGATTGAGTCTTGAAGTGTAGTAACCTTTGGTGCGAATCGCTTTGGCATGACTCTGAGAAGCTTTCGGTTGATTTCTTTTTGATCAATCTTTCGTCCAAGCATGCTTAGAGAATTCATTAGAGTAAGAAATCTCGTTTGGGCATCTCTAATTGATTCATTTTTCTCCTATTTGAATAGTTCATATTCATGTATAAGCATGCTCAGCTTGATCTCCTTCACTTTAGTAGTACCTTCATGGCTCAAGATGACTGTGTCCCAAATTTCTTTAGCCGTAGTACAAGAAGAGACCTTATCTATCTCCGACTGAGCCATGCCACTTAAAAGTGTATTCATGGCCTTGGAATCATAAGATACCATATACGATTCATTTGAGTCCATTTCCATGAGATTCTTTGGCTTGCCATCATCATGTCACGGAATGACTGGTCCATTTTCGACTACCCACCATTCCCATGGGTCACGATTCAGATAGATCTTCATTCTGAACTTCCAAAAGTTGAAGTTCTCACTTCCGAGCAACAGCGGTGGTCTACTTGTGGACTGACCTTCTTGAAAGTTTAGGTGTGCCATAGGATCTTCCCCTACGACCTGCAACGATCAATATTAGTAGAGCCTTGCTTTGATACCAAATGTAATTATGTGTATGTGCACACCTAGAGGGGGGGTGAATAGGTGTTTAAGCTAAAAGTGATAAACGGTGAAATCTTTTTGGAATTTTCTGCAACAGGTTTAAATCAGACAGCTACACCTGTCTACTTTAGTGTCTGTTCTTCGTTTATTATTATCAGACAGCTAGACCTGTCTACTTTAGTGTCTAGATTAGCATGATGAACAAAAATGTGTAGAACGTGAATGGCAGTTAAGGAGATAAACAGAAGTAAAAATCACACCAAGATTTTTACGTGGTTCAGCCCCTATCTTTTAATCTAGTGGCCTAATCCACGTCCAATCCCAACTAGGATTGGAGACTCTTTTTATTATTATTTAAACCTTAATACAAAAAATAACTCCCTGTTACAAAGACGCTTCAATTCTGATGTTGGACACCAATGCCCCCTTTGCACCTCTGCACCTGTTCTCACCTCTGAGACATTTGAAGCTTCCTTTGAACAGATCCACTAAACTCTAGAAACTCTAGACCACCAAAGCTAACAGTTGCTTATTTTTCAGATTACAATGATGATGATTCCAATGGAATATCAACTTTCTAGCCTAAGGATAACAAGACATTGATTGCTAGAAAGACTATTAGAAAGCTATAAGAATCAAGAAGAATGAATTGCTGCTTTCCAATTGTTGGCCTCCCTCTTTAACCGAGCATGATGAAGCTTTATATAACATGAAGGCCAACGGCTACATATGTTAGCAAGAAATCAGATAATTTAAATCCCATAATTAAAGCTACAATGTTGACCAAAGGATATAAACAGAAGCTAGAATAGGAAACACATATCACAATTGATATACCCCATGATTTTAGCATTTAAAGAGACCAACAGATAGGGTAAATGAAGGATATAATAAGAGTCCAAATAAAATAAGTTCTCATACAAGATTAGTCCAGTTGGATCACATAATTCTAACAAACTGATTTATCCAAGATCTATATATATAACGGGAATAATATATTTAATAGCACAAATGATTAGACCAGTTGGAAACACATGATTCCAATAAACTGATTTATCCAAGATATATATATTCCTTGACAGCTATAAAGAATCCTATAATATCAGGAGTCATAATATAAATCTATATCCATACTTGATTAAAGGAGATTAATAAGATTTGTTAATACATGTTTCCTTAATAGATGGACATTTTAAAACCAAAACAGATTTCTTAAAATACCAACCGTCCTTAATAAACTCCAATTCAAATCTTCCTTAATAAACTCCAATTCAAATTTGAAAGGATTTTAAACCATTCCAACTTACCAACTAAAGATACCAGTAATCAATATACATGTAAATATAGGTTGTTATATAAATAACCATAACTCATGCATATTATAATATTATAAACCATAATCCATGCATATTTAATAATATTATAACAGACCATGCACACGTCTAATATACTTAAATTAGTCATCATTCAAAACATCATAAAATCAAAAACTAACATTCTCCCCCTTTTTGATGATGACAATTTATGCACCAACATGCTCCCCCTAAGTATATGGCTCCCCCTAAATTTATGCATATTAAGGAGCAAACGAAAATGACTTTATCCAAATAACCATCATTGCATATTCCAGCAAAATATAATATATTCCTTATTAACATGAATATCAATTCAAACCAATTTAAATATGCCCAAATATATCTCCCCCTTTGTCATTATCAAAAAAAATAAATCATCAAGTTATATCTCTCCCCCTTTGTCATCAACAAAAAATAATTCATGTCACATATAGCAAGGTTATAAGCATAAAGAATGACATTGAAGCAAGGTTATAACAAAATCACATATAGCAAGTAAACAATATAATCATACCTTTATGATTTGTTACCTATATAGCAACATTTTGTTACCAGTGGAAAGCTTGATAGTTGTGCTCCTTAGTGTAGATTTGGATTTTGTATATTCAGAATCAAAAATCTATTCAATAGCACTTCTTTTGGTCATCCCAATTTTAAGGTCTTTAAATACTCAGGTTAGGAGAATAATTTTTCACTCCTCTGATTGTTCTTGGAAGGCTGCCATTGGTCATTTGTTCATCTGATTCACTTTCTGGAATATCAGTTTTTGCATCAGAATATTCATCTGATTTGCCTTCTAAAACAGACGGGTTGAGCAGTCTGGATTTAGGTTTCTGCATGTTTTCCTGGTTCATTTCTTTTTCTTTCTAATGTAGACGACTTAAGCTGTCTGGATTAAGCTGTTTGATTTCCACGTTCCACATTACTTTTCCCTGCAAAAACCTCATTCTCTTCTTTTGACAGATCAAGGTCAAAATAAAAAAATATAAACATATTCCCGAATCTTTTATCAAGATTATCATGTGTATTAAATATGGAGCATTTGACATAATAAATAATGTTATGAACCCTTGTAATACGAAATCCATAGAGTTTTTATAATAATATATCTAATTAAAACTCTATTTAAAAACAACATGATGTACTTACAGATTCCGCCAAATAATTTATAGGTAACTTACTTTCTCAAAGTAAAGAATCATTCACCTCTTTTTTGATCTTGAGACACCTACAAAGCAAACAAATAGTCTCTATCTTTTTGGTACCCAAATCTTCTTGGGTCCTTTTGGGTTAGTAGCATATAAATCACTTTTCTTTACCCAAATTTGTTTTATTCTAATTTTATTACAATTAGAATCAAAATGACCTTTAAAACCACATTTTTTACAAATAACAAATGGTGAACAATAAAGTGGTTTATGCTTTAATTTACTATTAATCATTCTAATATTAGTATTAATCCTATTTTCCACATTTTTAATAGGATTATACCCAATTTCTTGTTTATCAAGACTAGACCTTTGTGCCCCTAACATAACATTTAGGTTCTCTTCTCCTTGCACAAATTTAGCAAGATCATTTTTTAAAGATGTTATTTCTGCATTTGTTACATTATCATTATGTTGCATATTCATCATTTTTCCATCATTAAAAGCATCTATGCATACATCTCTCATTTTCAATTTTTCTTTTAAAATTTGATTTTCATTTGTAAGATATTCATTTTCATTTTTTTCTTCAATAAGTGACTCAACTTCATTCATTAGCTCATTTACGCAGTTCTTAAAATAAGTAGTTTTCTTTTTAAGCTTTTGATTTTCATTTAGCAAAGTAAGATAATCAGATGTAGATATTTCAAAATTTTCATGAAAATTCGTTACCTCAAATTGATCATCGTCTTCTAGTCCCATAAAACATAATTGGCCAATTTCTTCATCTTGTTTTGTTTTGGACCTGCTCATTGGAGTTGAGCTACCTTTTTGATTCTTCCTTTGTTTCTTTCTTTGAAGTAGTCTCTCGAGTTTTCTTGAGAGCATTTCAATTTCTTCATCAAAATCTTCATCATTGCCTTCTATGTAGCTTTCAGCTTGTAGAGCCAAGGTATTCTTCTTAGGTGTCTCATCTTCTTCATCATACAATTTTAGTTGGTTTTCAAACTCTTCAAGCTCTCCAAATAAAGTAAGAGTTTCCATCGTGCTGATTGTGATTGAGTCTTGAAGTGTAGTAACCTTTGGTGCGAATCGCTTTGGCATGACTCTGAGAAGCTTTCGGTTGATTTCTTTTTGATCAATCTTTCGTCCAAGCATGCTTAGAGAATTCATTAGAGTAAGAAATCTCGTTTGGGCATCTCTAATTGATTCATTTTTCTCCTATTTGAATAGTTCATATTCATGTATAAGCATGCTCAGCTTGATCTCCTTCACTTTAGTAGTACCTTCATGGCTCAAGATGACTGTGTCCCAAATTTCTTTAGCCGTAGTACAAGAAGAGACCTTATCTATCTCCGACTGAGCCATGCCACTTAAAAGTGTATTCATGGCCTTGGAATCATAAGATACCATATACGATTCATTTGAGTCCATTTCCATGAGATTCTTTGGCTTGCCATCATCATGTCACGGAATGACTGGTCCATTTTCGACTACCCACCATTCCCATGGGTCACGATTCAGATAGATCTTCATTCTGAACTTCCAAAAGTTGAAGTTCTCACTTCCGAGCAACAGCGGTGGTCTACTTGTGGACTGACCTTCTTGAAAGTTTAGGTGTGCCATAGGATCTTCCCCTACGACCTGCAACGATCAATATTAGTAGAGCCTTGCTTTGATACCAAATGTAATTATGTGTATGTGCACACCTAGAGGGGGGGTGAATAGGTGTTTAAGCTAAAAGTGATAAACGGTGAAATCTTTTTGGAATTTTCTGCAACAGGTTTAAATCAGACAGCTACACCTGTCTACTTTAGTGTCTGTTCTTCGTTTATTATTATCAGACAGCTAGACCTGTCTACTTTAGTGTCTAGATTAGCATGATGAACAAAAATGTGTAGAACGTGAATGGCAGTTAAGGAGATAAACAGAAGTAAAAATCACACCAAGATTTTTACGTGGTTCAGCCCCTATCTTTTAATCTAGTGGCCTAATCCACGTCCAATCCCAACTAGGATTGGAGACTCTTTTTATTATTATTTAAACCTTAATACAAAAAATAACTCCCTGTTACAAAGACGCTTCAATTCTGATGTTGGACACCAATGCCCCCTTTGCACCTCTGCACCTGTTCTCACCTCTGAGACATTTGAAGCTTCCTTTGAACAGATCCACTAAACTCTAGAAACTCTAGACCACCAAAGCTAACAGTTGCTTATTTTTCAGATTACAATGATGATGATTCCAATGGAATATCAACTTTCTAGCCTAAGGATAACAAGACATTGATTGCTAGAAAGACTATTAGAAAGCTATAAGAATCAAGAAGAATGAATTGCTGCTTTCCAATTGTTGGCCTCCCTCTTTAACCGAGCATGATGAAGCTTTATATAACATGAAGGCCAACGGCTACATATGTTAGCAAGAAATCAGATAATTTAAATCCCATAATTAAAGCTACAATGTTGACCAAAGGATATAAACAGAAGCTAGAATAGGAAACACATATCACAATTGATATACCCCATGATTTTAGCATTTAAAGAGACCAACAGATTGGGTAAATGTGACGCCCCCCAAAAAAGGTATACAACACCCATTCTGAGTCGCCAAATACATGGTACAGAAAGCAAACTACAACTTCAATAATACAATTGTCGTGCAAAATACGACAACACATACTGTGAGTTTAAATACAAATATTGTTTTCTGGACAATATTCACACTCAAATAAATTCTCATTACAATTATTCAAACACTATTTTACAGAAATAGTGAGGACTGCTTAAACATCTTTCTAGAACCATCACTCCATACCCCGACTAGATCTTGCTATGTTCTCACCTCCTGAGAAGAAAAATGGAACAAAAAGAAAAAGGGTGAGCTCAACTAGCCCAGTAAAGAATATTATGACTAAGATAATATACAACAAATTATCATTAGTATTCAACAGGGAAAAATCTGATAGAATATAATCGACAACAAGTTTTAGATCAACAACTGCAGCGGAAACAACAAACCATTAGAAGAGTCAAGTAGAGAAAGAATTCTACTATCTTCTAAGATTTAAAAGTCCATCATCAATATTTTATCCCTGTAACATCAATCAATATACATCTTGAATCAAATATTCATCTTTTCACTACAGGCCAAAGATATTCATTTGTAACACCAGTCGGTCATGTTTATCTCAACACCTGTTCATCTTTGCACTACAGGCCAAAGATATTCATCAGGTAATCATACATCTTTGCACTACAGGCCAAAGATATTCAGTAATATCATCATTCAGGACTGAGGATGATGAAAAATATCTTAAAGAAAACGAATCCAATGAGACAGAAGGACAAATAGTAGGGATTTGTATAACAGTTTATCCAAGATCAATAATACTTCATAATAATCAATTGTGAAGCAGAATTCAAAAATAAAGATCAAAACATGGATACAATCAAAGATAGTAACCATAATAGATATCTTGGACAAAAAGGAAAAATTTTATTTTTCGGTGAATAGTGCCATATTCGTGAATAGTATCGTATACGTGAATAGTGCCGTATACGTGAATAGTAACTCCGACACAAAAAGTTCCAAATTTGATAAAAAAACTCATATCAATATTTTAGCATAATAATATTGAAGAAAATAATATCATTTAAGAAGAAAATAATATCCCTTACCTCAAAATATCAGTACTTCTGGTCGGAATACCGGTATAAGGCTGAAAGAAACTTGCTCTGATGAATAGAAACTCTCAAAGTATCTAAACACTCACAAAATACACTCAATAATCTAGAGAGAGAAAGAGTGAAAACTTGTTTCTGGTGTGATTTTTAATTCTAACTTAGCCCTTTATTTATAGAAAAATGTTAGCACGCCGAAGCAGACTTAACCTGCAACCTGATGGCTTTACCTGCTACTATTCCCACCCGTCACATTTGAATAAAAATCTCAGTACATTTCTTCACCAACCAAGAGTGGGGCCCACCAATTCTAGAATTTTTCATCAAAATGATAAACTCTGAAAATTCAACAATTTCTGAACCAGTCATCTCGTAAAATTCATAATAAATCATACGTTCATTTTTAACGATTCAAAATTTGTAGACATATACTCAACTTATATATGTATAACATATCCAAAAATTACCACGATCCAACGGTCGGATTAAAAATTATAACCCCCGCAAAATATCTCAAAAACCCTGATTTTTAATACCTCCATTCCGACAAAAATACTGATAAAAACCTCAACATTAACTCCTTCATTTTTAACCACAAAAATATATCCCTCATTTATATCCACATAAAATAAATATTTCTTTATCATATGAATCAATAATTAATTATTCACAAATAATATTACAGAATCACATTTATGACAACCAGGCCGTTCCCAGGAAAGAGGGGGCTTTCCAATAAGGATTTTTCCTTACTGGCGCGCAATTAGATGACCAAACCTCTCCATAGACAGAACTTTCTAGACATTGTCAATAATGTTATCTAATAATATTATGCAAATAATATGAATTATTGATCTGATAATGGAAAATACTGTGCAGCAATAATTATTGAAACAACAATAATATAAAATATCAACGCAACAATTATTGAATCAATAAAATAAAATATTGAATAATAACTACTGTAACAATTATTGAGTGGTGCCTTCTTACGTAAGAATCAATAATTGGTGCAATACCGTGTGCTACTGTATTTTAACCACCGGGTATTCCAACAGTATTAACGGTAACAAGTACGCCGTTATTTATAAACAACTTATACTTGTCATTTTCTTCATCCAATCGCTTTCCGTTATGGGGCCCACACAAGGCTGCGCCGTCGTACGAATATTCCCCGACAGCAAGAATATTCCACGACCAAACGAATATTCCCCGACAAAATGAATATTATATAACCACTTGCTTATTTTGCAAAATTTACACATTTCACCCATAACCAAAGTATTATATCAAATTAACCCCTTATTATTCACAATAATATTTAGAGAAAATTTGATTTTATTCATTAATAAGTTGGGGTCTTACAACCTCCCCTCCTTATGAAATTTCGTCCTCGAAATTGACGTACGTACCTGATGTTTCAAAAAGGTGAGGATACCTCGCTTTCATTTCTGATTCTAACTCCCAGGTCATTTCTTCAATAGCATGATTTCTCCACAAAACCTTAACTTGTGGTATAACCTTCGTGCGTAGGACATGCTCTTTCCTATCCAAGATCTTAACAAGTACCTCCTCGTACGTTAAATCTTCAGCTATCTCGTCTGGTTCTAACTCAATAATGTGGTTCGGGTCTTTAACATATTTACGAAGCATAGATATGTGAAAAACATTATGAACACGAGACATGCTTGGAGGTAATGCGAGTCTATATGCCACATTTCCTATTCGCTCAAGAATCTCAAATGGATCAACAAATCTTGGATTGAGCTTTCCTCTCTTCCCAAATCTTGTAACTCCCTTCCATGGTGCAACACGTAATAATACATGATCCCTAATATTAAATTCCACGTCCTTCCGATGAAGATCTGCATAACTCTTTTGTCGATCCTGTGCCGTTTGTATACGTTGTCGAATCGTTTGGATCTTCTCTATAGTAATGCGTACCAACTCTGGTCCCAACAATGTTGCTTCACCCACCTCGTCCCAGCATACTGGAGAACGACATTTTCTTCCATACAACGCCTCGAATGGAGCCACACCTATGCTCGCCTGATAACTGTTGTTGTAGGAGAATTCCACCAATGGTAGGTACTTATCCCAACTCCCTTTGAGATCTAGGACACAAAGTCTTAATAGATCTTCAAGAGTTTGAATAGTCCTCTCTGATTGTCCGTCCGTTTGAGGATGGTATGCCGAACTGAATCGTAAATCCGTGCCCATAGCTTTCTGCAAGCTAACCCAAAATCGTGAAGTGAATCTTGGGTCACGATCCGAAACTATGGATACCGGCATGCCATGCAATCTCACAATCTCATTCACGTATATACTAGCAAGATGTTCAAGGGAATAAGTCTCACGTATCGGCAAGAAATGAGCGGACTTGGTTAATCTATCAACAATAACCCAAATCGCATCTATGCCTTGAGAAACCTTGGGAAGACCCGTAACAAAATCCATAGTAATGTGTTCCCACTTCCATTTTGGAATCTCAAGTGGTTGCAATGGACCCTTTGCCACTTGATGCTCCGCCTTTACACGTTGACAAGTTAAACACCTCGAGATAAACTCCGCGATCTCTCTATTCATATTGCTCCACCAAAATGTATGTCGAAGATCGTGATACATTTTGGTACTCCCAAGATGGATTGCAAACGGTGTGTTGTGTGCCTCCATCATTATTCTATGCTTCAAGTCAAAATTGTTAGGAACACAAAGTCTGGAGTTGACTCAAAGTATTCCTTCTTCATCGATTCTTGCTTCTAGAATAGCACCTTCTTGCATTTTCTTCTTCATACGCATCAGCTCTATGTCCGTAGCTTGAGCAGCTTTAACTTTATCGATTAAAGTCGGTTCTACTCGTATATTTGATATCATCATGTGGGTACTTGGAGCCTTCATCTCTATCTCCATCCTTTGCAAGTCATACAAAATGGGCCTTTGTGTTAACAACATTGCACTCGTACCCGCATATGATCTTCTACTCAATGCGTCAGCTACTACGTTTGCTTTTCCAGGATGATATTGGATGGTATGATCGTAATCTTTCAACAGCTCGAGCCAACGTCGCTGCCGCATGTTGAGTTCCTTTTGGGTGAAGAAATATTTGAGACTTTTATGATCTGTATAGATCTCCACTTTCTCCCCATACAGGTAGTGTCTCCAGATCTCCAACGCAAAAACGACTGCTGCCAACTCCAAATCATGAGTAGGATAATTCCTCTCATATTCTTTGAGTTGTCGTGAGGCATAGGCTATGACTTTCCCATGTTGCATGAGAACACATCCTAACCCTTTGCCTGAAGCATCGTTGTAGATAACAAATCCATCCGAACCAGATGGTATTGTCAAAACAGGTGCCGAAATGAGTCTCCTCTTGAGTTCTTGGAAACTCTTCTCACAATCCTCGCTCTAACCGAATTTTGTATCCTTCCGAGTCAGCTGAGTTAACGGAGTAGCGATTCTAGAAAATCCTTCCACGAATCTCCGATAGTAACCAGCTAAGCCCAGAAAGCTACGTACTTTGGTCACTGACTTCGGTTGCTCTCAATTGTGATTCATATCCCAATCTTGGATAGCACGTCACAATGGAACCTATTATTTTACCACCACATAAATATAGAGTCCCTTACGGAGACTTTGGCTTTGGTGCATTCCACAAAGGAAGTCACCAGATAGAGGCTCGGGTACCAACTTCTATAGTTGGGTTTTTAACTCCTGAAGTTCAATAGGAGCTATTCAATGTGAGATTTTAGAAATGAGCTTTATACCGGGTTCAAGGTCAATAAAGAATTCAACTTCACGTTCTGGGGGTAGACTAGGAAGTTCTTCAGGAAATACATCGGGAAATTCTCTAACAATAGAAATATTATTCAAATCTGACTTGTCTTTGTTCAAATCCATAACATGGGCTAAGAAAGCTTGACATCCGTTTTTTAATAAACGAATGGCTTTATGGCTTGGTATGACATCGATTGATTTTAGTGGTTTGGTTGCTTGAATTCGCATAACAGGTTGGTTAGGAATATGAAAACTAACAACCTTACGAAAATAATCAATTTTGACATGATGAGTTGTTAACCAATCAATTCCTAAAATCACATCAAAAGCAAGTATCTTTAAAGAGACAAGGTCAACAGGTAATGTGATTGTGCCAACTTGGATTAAGCAAGATTTATAAACTGTAGATGTAACGAAGGTTTCACCCAACGGAGTTTCAACAGATAAGTTAAAGTCCAATTTCTCCGGAGTCAAGTTTAAACGTTGAGCACAAGCAGGAGAGATAAAAGAATGGGTAGAACCGGTATCTAGTAAAGTATAAACTTCGCAAGAATTCAAGATTAGCTTACCCGTGATCACCTCGTTCGGGTTTCTCGCGTTTTGCCTAGTCACGATAAACGCCCTTCCAGGAACCGCTAATTTTGACTTATCCGGGACAACTTTTGGAGTCACCATCCCCGCTGAACTTGGTTTTGCTACAGAACACTCTCGAGCTATATGACCCTCCTTTCCACAGTTATAACATACCTTAGATTATTGTGGGCAGTTTGGGCTGATATGTCCCTCTTTCCCACATTTGTAACATACGACCGGTGGTTGTTCTCCTCCCCTAGAAACAGTTGATGTTTGTGCTGACGTCTTCACGTTATCATTGTTGTACCTTCTCTTCTTGAAATCTCCTCCCGACTCGCTCCTTCTATAATCACGACCACGATTACCACCAGAATGGTTGTCGCTTTTGTCCGAATGTTTTCCTCCATGCTGGTTTTCATTGCTTCGATGACTGCCGCCACCGGTATGACCCTGGTTGTGGTCCCTCGGTTGCACATACTCATTATCTCGCTCTAATAATTGAGCCCTGTTTACAACATCTGAATATAAAGAAAATTTATGAGAGATAAGATATTGCCGAATCTCGGGTTTTAGACCTCTCAGAAACATCCTTGTCATTCGTTCCTCATTTTCGACCAAATGAGGTGCAAACCAGGATAACTCTGCAAACTTTGCCTCGTACTGGGACACCGTCATGTTGTTTTGTTCCAGTCTAATAAACTCTACCTCCTTCATATGACGAATACTTTCAGGAAAGTACTTGTCATTGAACAGTTTTTGAAATGTTTCCCAGGACATGTTGAGTGCGTCAGGCTGGGTACGCCTCACAGACTCCCACCAGTAGTCTGCCTCACCGCGGAACATAAAGGTGGCGAATGGAACCTTTTGTTCCTCCGTGCATCCCAAGACATCGAATATCTTGGTAATTTTCTTGACCCACGTTTCTGCCATGATCGGATCTGGCTTTCCCTTAAATTCTGGTGGTCCCAATTCTTTGAACTGCTTAGCTGTGACAAACCGCGCGTTGTTATCATTTCCACCCGTATTCTGTACACGAGTCTCCCTCGTCTGATTTTGCATGAACTGCAAAAAGCTCCTAAACATTCCATCATTCATCGTTTGCTCGGTAACGTTGTTTACAGGAGGAATATTGCCTTCCTGTTGCACATTCCCCTGGGTGGTAATCAAAGGTGTCTCCACGGTCTGATTTACTCCATTATTAACATTCTCAGCTGCCATTCTTAAATACTGCCATAAAACAAGGGTTAATAGTCATGTCATATATTATCCCTATACTCTGACCGACCAAATAAACACCAAATAAACACCAAATAAACTTAGTCAGGTCATACTAGCGAAGGAATTTCCCGTCTCTCCTCTCCTAGTTCTTGTCTCACATCTCAGCCAGGGATCATATCCCTAAGCTTTGATACCAACTGTGACGCCCCCCAAAATAGGTATACAACACCCATTCTGAGTCGCCAAATACATGGTACAGAAAGTAAACTACAACTTCAATAAAACAATTGTCGTGCAAAATACGACAACATATACTGTGAGTTTAAATACAAATATTGTCTTATGGACAATATCAACACTCAAATAAATCCTCATTACAATTATTCAAACACTATTTTACAGAAATAGTGAGGACTGTTAAAACATCTTTCTAGAACCATCACTCCATACCCCGACTAGATCCTGCTATGTTCTCACCTCCTGAGAAGAAAAATGGAACAAAAAAGAAAAGGGTGAGCTCAACTAGCCCAGTAAAGAATATTATGACTAAGATAATATACAACAAATTATCATTAGTATTCAACAGGGAAAAATCTGATAGAATGTAATCGACAACAAGTTTTAGATCAACAACTGCAGCGGAAACAGCAAACCATTAGAAGAGTCAAGTAGAGAAAGAATTCTACTATCGTCTAAGATTTAAAAGTCCATCATCAATATTTTATCCCTGTAACATCAATCAATATACATCTTGAATCAAATATTCATCTTTCCACTACAGGCCAAAGATATTCATTTGTAACACCAGTCGGTCATGTTCATCTCAACACCTGTTCATCTTTTCACTACAGGCCAAAGATATTAATCAGGTAATCATACATCTTTGCACTACAGGCCAAAGATATTCAGTAATATCATCATTCAGGACTGAGGATGATGAAAAATATCTTAAAAAAACGAATCCAATGAGACAGAATGACAAATAGTAGGGATTCGTATAACAGTTTATCCAAGATCAATAATACTTCATAATAATCAATTGTGAAGCAGAATTCAAAAATAAAGATTAAAACATGGATACAATCAAAGATAGTAACCATAATAGATATCTTGGACAAAAAGGAAAAATTTTATTTTTCGGTGAATAGTGCCGTATTCGTGAATAGTGCCGTATACGTGAATAGTGCCGTATACGTGAATAGTAACTCTGACACAAAAAGTTTCAAATTTGATAAAAAAAACTCGTATCAATATTTCAGCATAATGATATTGAAGAAAATAATATCATTTAAGAAGAAAATAATATCCCTTACCTCAAAATATCAGTACTTCTGGTCGGAATACCGGTATAAGGCTGAAAGAAACTTGATCTGATGAATAGAAACTCTCAAAGTATCTAAATACTCACAAAATACACTCAATAATCTAGAGAGAGAAAGAGAGAAAACTTGTTTCTGGTGTGATTTTCAATTCTAACTTAGCCCTCTATTTATAGGAAAATGTTAGCACGCCGAAGCAGACTTAACCTGCAACCTGATGGCTTTACCTGCTACTATTCCCACCCACCACATTTGAATAAAAATCTCAGCACATTTCTTCACCAACCAAGAGTGGGGCCCACCAATTCTAGAATTTACTATCAAAATGATAAACTCCAAAAATTCAACAATTTCTGAACCAGTCATCTCGTAAAATTCATAATAAATCATACGTTTATTTTTAACGGTTCAAAATTTGTGGACATATACTCAACTTATATATGTATAATATATCCAAAAATTACCACGATCCAACGTCGGATTAAAAATTATAACCCCCGCAAAATATCTCAAAAATCCTAATTTTTAATACCTCCATTCCGACAAAAATACTGATAAAAACCTCAACATTAACTCCTTCATTTTTAACCACAAAAATATATCCCTCATTTATATCCACATAAAATAAATATTTTCTTATCATATGAATCAATAATTAATTATTCACAAATAATATTACAGAATCACATTTATAACAACCAGGCCGTTCTCAGGAAAGAGGGGGCTTTCCAATAAGGATTTCTCCTTACTGGCGCGCAATTAGATGACCAAACCTCTCCTTAAACAGAACTTTCTAGACATTGCCAATAATGTTATCTAATAATATTATGTAAATAATATGAATTATTGATCTGATAATGGAAAATGCTGTGCAGCAATAATTATTGAAACAACAATAATATAAAATATCAACGCAACAATTATTGAATCAATAAAATAAAATATTGAACAATAACTACTGTAACAATTATTGAGTAGTGCCTTCTTACGTAAGAATCAATAATTGGTGCAATACCATGTGCTACTGTATTTTAACCACCGGGTATTCCAATAGTATTAACGGTAACAACTACGCCGTTATTTATAAACAACTTATACTTGTCGTTTTCTTCATCCAATCGCTTTCCGTTATGGGGCCCACACAAGGTTGCGCCATCGTACGAATATTCCCCGACAGCAAGAATATTTCACGACCAAACGAATATTCCCCGACAAAATGAATATTTTATAACCATTTGCTTATTTTGCAAAATTTGCACATTTCACCCATAACCAAAGTATTATATCAAATTAACCCCTTATTATTCACAATAATATTTAGAGAAAATTTGATTTTATTCATTAATAAGTTGGGGTCTTACAGTAAATGAAGGATATAATAATAGTCCAAATAAAATAAGTTCTCATACAAGATTAGTCCAGTTGGATCACACAATTCTAACAAACTGATTTATCCAAGATCTATATATATAACGGGAATAATATATTTAATAGCACAAATGATTAGACCAGTTGTAAACACATGATTCCAATAAACTGATTTATCCAAGATATATATATTCCTTGACAGCTATAAAGAATGACATAATATCAGGAGTCATAAATATAAATCTATATCCATACTTGATTAAAGGAGATTGATAGGATTTGTTAATACCTGTTTCCTTAATAGATGGACATTTTAAAACCAAAACAGATTTCTTAAAATACCAACCTTCCTTAATAAACTCCAATTCAAATCTTCCTTAATAAACTCCAATTCAAATTTGAAAGGATTTTAAACCATTCCAACTTACCAACTAATGATCCCAGTAATCAATATACATGTAAATATAGGTTGTTATATAAATAATCATAACTCATACATATTATAATATTATAAACCATTATAAACCATAATCCATGCATATTTAATAATATTATAACAGACCATGCACACGTCTAATATACTTAAATTAGTCATCATTCAAAACATCATAAAATCAAAAACTAACACTAATATCATTTTCATGGTTACTACTATATGTCCTGCTTGTCATGCTTATGTGGGAGTTTGAATCAATTAATAATGGTTAAGGATGTTTTCTGATTATGTTTATATAACATTATTTTTATATCATGTCATTAAATTTTAAGTTTAAATTTTATGTGAATATAATCAATTCATGTTCATAATTATATATATCTTAATTTAAGATTGTAGAACATGATATGATATGATATATTATTAATTAGGGCTTTTAAATTGTTACATATAAATTATAAATAATGTTAATTTTCAAACTTGATTAATATGTTGTTTAAAAAAAATTGAGTTTGATCATAATAATTTAAATGTGTGTGACTCTTTTATTGTTAAAAATTAATAATCAACCCAACAGAGGGTTATTAATTGAAACAATTAAAGATTTAGAAAAGTCACATAATGTTACATTTAATAAATGAATATTTTAATTTTACCCAACAAAAAATTAGACTTAGAATTTATTAAATGAAATTTTATTGTATAAGTAACATATTTATTTCGTTTCTGCCCAACGGTGATGCGTGGACAAATGTGTTGTGCATTATTTTATGGAGATGTTATTAGCATATTATTAATTGGACCAACGAAAGATTGATAATTATGCACCAACGTCTCATTAAAATCTATTTTTTTTGGTATTGTAAATAGATTTTATGTAACTAACTGGTTGCCCTACAGTTGGTTTTATTATGATTAATTATTAATTATTATTGTACATTATGAATTTCTTTTAGTTTTTTGTAAGCATGCTTATGAGCTTGATTGTGTTTTAGCATGACTCCAACTAGTATTTCTGGTATCTCTCTGGAATTAAAGCCTTGAATGGAACTATTTTACTGTTTGAAAAGAGCAAATGAAAATTGTTCTCGGCGTTATGGATTTGAACTATGCATTACGAGTTGATCCTCCTACTCCACTTACAGATACATGCTCAATATTGAGCAAAAGTCTATTTACGACAGTCATTGAGGAGTCATTCCTGACTCTAAAAATGCTAAAGAGTACTTAACTTTAGTCGATGAACAATTTAAGGGTTCTTCTAAAACTCATGTAAGTACCCTTATTTTGAAAATGCTCATTAGCAGGTATGATGGGGTTAGTGGAGTGCGCGAGCACATTATGATGATGAACGACATTACCTTTAAATTAAAGGGTACGGACATGGCGATTTTTAAGGGTTTTTTTATTCACTTCATTATGAATTCTCTTCCTGCACAGTTTGTGTAAGACCCCAACTTTTATAAATAAAGATGAATTTTCTATAAATATCATTTTTGAATATTATGGAGTTAATTTGATATAATGTTATAGTTGTGAGTAATATTTATAAATTTTATAAAGTATGCAAGTTGTTATATAATATTCGATTGGTCGGGAAATATTCGTTTTAACAGGGAATATTCGTACAACGGCACAATCATTGGTGGACCCCACAACGGAATTATTGTCGGATTGAGAAAACGACAAAAATATTTTATTAAAAATAACGGTGGAAGTTTTACCATTGATACTGTTGAACTACTCGGTAGTAAAAGTACAGTAATACGTGTGGTTGCATAGTAGCACACGGTATTGATTATTAATGCTTATGTGAGAAGTCACTCAGTTTGATTCAATTATTGTCAGTTAATAATATGAATTATTTAGCGATAATGACGTTTTGTTTTATTCGTATTATTAACGTAATAAAACAGAAACATCTTTTTATATAAAACAGAATACTTTATTAAAGTTATTCTATAAATAGAATATATTATATTTTATGTAAAAGATTTTTCTTTAAATATGGACCGTCAGATTAAAGTAATCAATCTGGACCGTTCATGGATTAGTTACTATGCATTCTATTTTTCTATTAATAGCAGCTCATTCCTTCATTATTTCTTACGAATTCACTAAACTCTAGAGAGAGAAACTATAGAGAGAAACTATAAAGAGAGAGAGAAGAAGAGTATTCTGCTACTTAACTACTTCCTTATTTCAGCTCTTCTTTAAAACGGTAAGGAGTGTTATTCTTTCTTATTCATGAAGAAAACTTTTGTTATTCCATTTCTTATTATTCTATTGAAATAACCTGTATACGCGGTCTACCCTATACTTGGTGACATTCTTTTATTATTCTGTTGGAACATCCTATCTGTGCGTTTTACGCCGGACCTGGTTCCGTCTTTGTTATTATTCTGTTGGAACATCCTGTCTGTGTGTTTTACACCGGACCTGGTTCCGTCTTTGTTATTATTCTGGTGGAACATCCTGTCTGTGTGTTTTACACCGGACCTGGTTCCGTCTTTATTATTATTCTGTTGGAATATCCTGTCTGTGCGTTTTACGCTGGACCTGGTTCCATTATTTATTATTCTGTGGGAATAACCTGTCTGTGCGGTCTATCGCATGCATGATGATTTCTTTTATTATTCCATTCTTTATTATACTCAGTTGGTTAAGTTTTGACTTCTATACTCCATGAAATTTGTGGAATATCCGTGATAATTGTGTTTCATCCAGTATCTTTTTATGAAAATATTCTTCTAAGCATTCTTGAATTTTACTCCACAAAGTAGTATCATGTTGACAATTTGGACGTTATTAATTCTTGGATAAATTAATTCTTGAACTTGTTTTATTGAATTCTTATATCATTGTCATCATCCTCATGTTTATAAAATGTTAAAAGTCATCTGTGGCCTGTAGTGCATAGATGGACTTGGTATGATTATGACCAGGGATTATTCGGTATAATCATGACCGTAATGTTATAAATGATGTGGTAAAAGTCCTCATTGGCCCGTAGTGCGTTGATGGACAGTTGTTGGCATGATCTTGACCATTAATGAATACACGAATATCCTTGGCCGTAGTGCAGGGGTGATTCAATGATGTGGATTATTTATTAAGCTGAGTCCCAGCGATCACAGTGTTGAAAAACCTTTTAAATCATAAAAGATAGTAGAGTTTATTTTCTACTTGACTCTTTTAATGTATTGCTTGTTCCGCTGCAGTTAAACTTGATGTCTATTATATTTTATCAGTTTAACATTGTTGAAGGCTAATGATAATTTATTCTGCATTATCTTAGTCATAATATTTCTTACTGGGCTAGTTGAGCTCACCCTTTCTTTCACTGTTCTCTTCAGGAAATGAGAACGTAGCTGGGGCAAGTCGGGGAACGGAGTGATGGTCTGAATGATAGTATTAGTTAGTAGTCCTCACTATTCTATGTAATAGTGAGTTAATAAATGTAATGAGGACTCCTTTTGAGTATGAATACTCTCTAAAAGATAATATTTGTATTCAAACTCACAGTTTATGTTTTGTCGTATTGTACACGACAGTTGTATTAGTAAGTTGTATTTGTATTCTGTACTATGTATCTGACGACCCAAGATGGGTGATGTATACCTAATTTTGGGGCGTCACAGTTGGTATCAGAGCTTAGGGATATGATCCCTGGCTAAGATGTGAGAATAGAATTAGGAGGGGAGAGACGGGGAATTCCTTCGCTAGTATGACCTACCTAAGTTTATTTGCATGGTATTTAATTAGTCGGTCATAATATAAGGATAATATATGACATATCAATTAACTTTTATTTTGTGGCAGTATCTAAAAATGGCATCTGAGAATGTTGAGAATAGCAATGGAGTACAGGCGACTGTTGATTCACCACATATCAATAATCAGGATAATGTGCATCAGGAAGGTGATAATCCTCATGCAAACAACAACACTGACCAGATGATGAATGATGGAATGTTCAGAAGCTTTATGCAGTTCATGCAACAGCAGGCGAGAGCGGCTCCTGTTCAAAATATAGGTGGAAACAATGAAAACTCTCGGACGGTCACCGCTAAACAGTTCAAGGAGCTGGGACCACCAGAGTTTAAGGGAGAGCCAAAACCACTTATAGCGGAAACATGGATAAAGTAGATTACCAAGATATTTGATGTCTTGGGATGCTCCGAGGAGCAAAAGGTTCCCTTTGCTGCCTTTATGTTGCGAGGAGAGGCAGATTACTGGTGGGAATCGATTAAGCGTACTCAACCTGCCGCACTGAAGATGTCTTGGGAGAAGTTCCAAGAGCTGTTCAATGACAAATACTTTCCCGAAAGTGTTCGTCACATGAAGGAGGTGGAGTTCATCAAATTGGAGCAGAATAATATGACCGTGTCGCAGTATGAGGCTAAATTTGCTGAGTTGTCCCGGTTTGCATCCCACTTGGTGGATAATGAAGAGCGAATGACGCGAATGTTTTTTCGAGGTTTGAAACCTGAGATACGTCAACATCTTATTTCTCATAAACTGTGTTTGTATTCAGATGTTGTGAATAAGGCTCAGTTAGTGGAGCGCGATAACGAGTCAACGCAACCAAAAGAGAGCAGTCGGCAAAATGATAATACCAGTGAGAGCAGTCGTCGAAGCGGTGACAACAAGCATGGAGGGAATCAACAGGCCAGAAATGGTAATCACTTCGGTGGTAATCAGGGCCAAAACAATAAGAATGGTCATTTCAAGAAGAGGAGATTCAACAATGATGGAAAGACGTTAGCACCAGCACCCGTTGTTAAGGAAGGAGAACGACCACCTATCATATGTTTCAAATACGGAGGGGAGGAGCACATCAGTCCAAACTGCGCGATGCCGTCTAAAGCATGTTATAATTGTGGAAGAGAAGGTCATTTAGCTCGATTTTGTCGTTTACCAAAAATAAGTTCATCCAAGATGGAGACACCAAAGGCCGTCCCAGAAAAGTCAAAATCGGTAGTGCAAAGGAGAGCGTTTGTTGTGACCTCCCAGAAAGCAAGGAACCCGAATGAGGTCATCACGGGTAAGCTTATCATAAACTCTAACGAAGTCTATACTTTATTTGATACCGGTTCTACCCATTCTTTTATTTCTCCTACTTGCGCTCATCGATTAAATTTGACTCCGGAGAAATTAGACTTTGATTTATTTGTTGAAACTCCATTGGGAGAAACCTTCATTACATCCACGGTTTATAAGTCTTGTTTGGTTCAAGTTGGTACCCACACATTACCTGTCGATCTGATTTCATTAAAAATACTTGCATTTGACGTGATTCTAGGGATTGATTGGTTAACTACTCATCATGCAAAAATTGATTGTTTTCGTAAGGTTGTTAGCTTTCATATTCCTAATCGACCTATTATGCGAATTCAAGCAACCAAACCATTAAAATCAATCGCTGTCATCTCAAGCCATAAAGCTATTCGTTTATTGAAAAATAGATGTCAAGCTTTCTTAGCTCATGTCACGGATCTAAACAAAAATACGTCAGTTTTGAATGATATTTCTATTGTTAATAAATTCCCTGACGTATTCCCTGAAGAACTTCCTGGCCTACCCCCAGAGCGTGAAATTGAATTTTGTATCGACCTTGAACCCGGTACAAAACCCATTTCCAAAGCCCCATATCGAATGGCTCCTATTGAACTTCAGGAGTTAAAGATCCAACTGCAGGAATTGTTAGACATTGGCTTTATTCGTCCTAGTACTTCTCCTTGGGGTGCTCCTGTGCTATTCGTGAAGAAGAAAGATGGAAGTATGCGACTTTGTATTGATTATCGGGAGTTGAATCATGTCACCATCAAAAACAGGTACCCATTGCCACGTATTGATGACCTGTTTGACCAGTTGCAAGGAGCACAATTCTTTTCAAAGATCGATCTTCGTTCTGGATATCATCAGCTGAAGGTTAGAACTGAGGATATTCCAAAGACGGCTTTCAGAACTCGGTACGGGCATTATGAATTCCTAGTCATGTCCTTTGGATTGACTAATGCTCCTGCTGCCTTCATGGATATGATGAACCGGGTATTCAAGGAATATTTGGATCACTTTGTGGTCGTCTTTATTGATGACATCCTTATTTATTCCAAAAGTCGTGAAGATCATGAGCAACACTTGAGGCTGGTACTCCAAAAGCTTCGTGAATACAAGCTTTATGCCAAGTTGAAGAAATGCGAGTTCTGGCTGGAGGAGGTAGCATTCCTTGGGCACGTAGTATCAAGTCGTGGAATATCGGTTGACCCGGCAAAGATTGAAGCTATTCAAAGCTGGGAGCAACCTAAATCAGTGACCGAAGTACGTAGCTTTCTTGGTTTAGCTGGTTATTATCGGAGATTCGTGGAAGGATTTTCTCGAATCGCTACTCCATTAACTCAGCTGACTCAGAAAGATACAAAGTTCGGTTGGAGCGAAGAATGTGAGAAAAGTTTTCAAGAACTCAAGAGGAGACTCATTTCAGCACCTGTTCTAACAATACCATCTGGCTCGGAGGGATTTGTCATCTACAGTGATGCTTCGAGCAAAGGGTTGGGATGCGTTCTCATGCAACATGGAAAAGTCATAGCCTATGCATCAAGACAACTCAAGGAATATGAGAGGAATTATCCTACTCATGATCTAGAGTTGGCAGCTGTTGTCTTTGCACTTAAAATTTGGAGGCATTACTTGTATGGGGAGAAGGTGGAGATCTTTACGGATCATAAAAGCCTCAAATATTTTTTCACTCAAAAGGAACTCAACATGCGACAACGACGTTGGCTTGAACTGTTGAAAGATTATGATCATACCATTCAATACCATCCTGGAAAAGCGAACGTGGTAGCTGACGCATTGAGTAGAAGATCATATGCAAGTACGAGTGCAATATTGTCAACACAAAGGCCCATTTTGTGTGACTTGCAAAGGATGGAGATAGAGTTAAAGACTCCAGGGACCCATGTGATGATGGCGAATATACGAGTAGAACCAACTTTAATCGATAAAGTTAAAGCTGCTCAAGCTACAGACCTGGAGCTGATGCGTATGAGGAAGAAAGTGCAAGAAGGTGCTATGCCGGAAGCAAGAATCGATGAAGAAGGAATACTTCGAGTCAACTCCAGACTTTGTGTTCCTAACAACCCTGATTTAAAGTATGAAATCATGATGGAGGCGCACAACACACCGTTTGCAATCCATCCTGGAAGTACCAAAATGTATCATGATCTTCGTCATACATTTTGGTGGAGCAATATGAAGAGAGAGATAGCGTTGTTTATCTCAAGGTGTCTAACTTGTCAACGAGTCAAAGCGGAGCATCAAGTACCAAAAGGTCCATTGCAACCACTTGAAATTCCAGAATGGAAGTGGGAGCACATTACCATGGATTTCGTTACCGTTCTTCCTAAGGTTTCTCAAGGTATAGATGCGATTTGGGTCATTGTTGATAGATTGACCAAGTCTGCTCATTTCTTACCGATACGAGAAACTTATACACTTGAACGTCTTGCTCGTATGTACATAAACGAGATTGTAAGACTGCATGGTATGCCAGTATCCATAGTTTCTGATCGAGACCCAAGATTCACTTCACGATTTTGGGTTAGTTTACAAAAAGCTATGGGCACAGATTTACGATTTAGTTCGGCATATCATCCTCAGACGGACGGACAATCAGAGAGGACTATTCAAACTCTAGAAGATTTATTAAGACTCTGTGTCTTTGACTTCAAGGGAAGTTGGGACAAGTTCTTACCATTGGTGGAGTTTTCCTACAACAACAGTTATCAAGCAAGTATTGGCATGGCTCCATTCGAAGCATTGTATGGAAGAAAATGTCGTTCTCCAGTATGCTGGGATGAGGTGGGTGAAGCAACGTTGTTGGGACCGGAGTTGGTACGTATGACTACAGAAAAGATTCAAACGATCCGACAACGTATAAAAACCTCACAAGATCGACAAAAGAGTTATGCTGATCTTCATCGAAAGGACGTGGAATTTGATGTAGGAGATCATGTGTTCTTACGTGTTGCTCCATGGAAAGGAGTTACGAGATTTTGAAAGAGAGGAATGCTCAATCCTCGATTCATCGGTCCATTTTTAATCCTCGATCGAGTAGGAACTGTGGCTTATAGACTCGCTTTACCGCCAAGTATGTCTCGTGTTCATAACGTTTTTTACATATCCATGTTACGCAAATATGTGGAAGACCCGAACCACATTATTGAGTTAGAACCGGACGAAATAGCGGAGGATTTGACGTATGAAGAAGTTCCTGTTCAAATCTTGGATAAGAAGGAACATATTCTACGCTCCAAGGTTATACCTCAAGTCAAAGTTTTGTGGAGAAACCACGATGTTGAGGAAATGATTTGGGAGTTAGAATCTGAAATGAAATCAAGGTATCCTTACCTCTTCGACATACCAGGTACGTACCCTAATTTCGAGGGCGAAATTTCATAAGAAGGGGAGGTTGTAAGACCCCAACTTTTATAAATAAAGATGAATTTTCTATAAATATCATTTTTAAATATTATGGAGTTAATTTGATATAATGTTATAGTTGTGGGTAATATTTATAAATTTTACAAAGTACGCAAGTTGTTATATAATATTCGATTGGTCGGGGAATATTCGTTTTAACAGGGAATATTCGTACAACGGCACAATCATTGGTGGACCCCACAACGGAATTATTGTCGGATTGAGAAAACGACAAAAATATTTTATTAAAAATAACGGCGGAAGTTTTACCATTGATACTGTTGAACTACTCGGTAGTAAAAGTACAGTAATACGTGTGGTTGCATAGTAGCACACGGTATTGATTATTAATGCTTATGTGAGAAGTCACTCAGTTTGATTCAATTATTGTCAGTTAATAATATGAATTATTTAGCGATAATGACGTTTTGTTTTATTCGTATTATTAACGTAATAAAACAGAAACATCTTTTTATATAAAACAGAATAATTTATTAAAGTTATTCTATAAATAGAATATATTATATTTTATGTAAAAGATTTTTCTTTAAATATGGACCGTCAGATTAAAGTAATCAATCTGGACCGTTCATGGATTAGTTACTACGCATTCTATTTTTCTATAAATAGCAGCTCATTCCTTCATTATTTCTTACGAATTCACTGAACTCTAGAGAGAGAAACTATAGAGAGAGAGAGAGAAGAAGAGTATTCTGCTACTTAACTACTTTCTTATTTCAGCTCTTCTTTAAAACGGTAAGGGGTGTTATTCTTTCTTATTCATGAAGAGAACTTTTGTTATTCCACTTCTTATTATTCTGTTGGAATAACCTGTATACGCGGTCTACCCTATACTTGGTGACATTCTTTTATTATTCTGTTGGAACATCCTGTCTGTGCGTTTTACGCCGGACCTGGTTCCGTCTTTATTATTATTCTGTTGGAACATCCTGTCTGTGTGTTTTGCACCGGACCTGGTTCTGTCTTTATTATTATTCTGTTGGAATATCCTGTCTGTGCGTTTTACGCCGGACCTGGTTCCATTATTTATTATTCTGTGGGAATAACCTGTCTGTGCGGTCTATCGCATGCATGGTGATTTCTTTTATTATGTCATTCTTTATTATACTCAGTTGGTTAAGTTTTGACTTCTATACTCCATGAAATTTGTGGAATATCCTTGATAATTTCGTTTCATCCAGTATCTTTTCATGAAAATATTCTTCTAAGCATTCTTGAATTTTACTCCACAAAGCAGTATCATGTTGACAATTTGGACGTTGTTAATTCTTGGATAAATTAATTCTTGAACTTGTTTTATTGAATTCTTATATCATTGTCATCATACTCATATTTATAAAATGTTAAAAGTCATCTGTGGCCTGTAGTGCATAGATGGACTTGGTATGATTATGACCAGGGATTATTCGGTATAATCATGACCGTAATGTTATAAATGATGTGGTAAAAGTCCTTATTAGCCCGTAGTGCGTTGATGGACAGTTGTTGGCATGATCATGACCATTAATGAATACACGAATATCCTTGGCCATAGTGCAGGGGTGATTCGATGATGTGGATTATTTTATTAAGCTGAGTCCCAGCGATCACAGTGTTGAAAAACCTTTTAAATCATAAAAGATAGTAGAGTTTATTTTCTACTTGACTCTTTTAATGGATTGCTTGTTCCGCTGCAGTTAAACTTGATGTCTATTATATTTTATCAGTTTAACATTGTTGAAGGCTAATGATAATTTATTCTGCATTATCTTAGTCATAATATTTCTTACTGGGCTAGTTGAGCTCACCCTTTCTTTCATTGTTCTCTTCAGGAAATGAGAACGTAGCTGGGGCAAGTCGGGGAACGGAGTGATGGTCCGAATGATAGTATTAGTTAGTAGTCCTCACTATTCTATGTAATAGTGTGTTAATAAATGTAATGAGGACTCCTTTTGAGTATGAATACTCTCTAGAAGATAATATTTGTATTCAAACTCACAGTTTATGTTTTGTCGTATTGTACACGACAGTTGTATTAGTAAATTGTATTTGTTTTCTGTACTATGTATCTGACGACCCAAGATGGGTTATGTATACCTAATTTTGGGGGCGGCACAGTTTGATCAATTTAAAATCAATTATAACACGCAAAAAGAAAAGTGGAAGATGGGCAAGTTAATCTCCATGTGCGTCCAAAATGAAGAAAGACTTAAGGTTGAAAATCCTAATGTTGCTCATTTGACTACCACTGGATCCTATAAGAAGAAGACTTATAAAAATGGCAAAGGTTTTAAGAATAAGGATAAACCAATTTCTACCAAAACAAATAAGGCAAATTTTTTAGGTAACAACTCTGAGGTGTCCTAAATGTCACTTCTGTAAGAAGCAAGGACATATTCAGAAAGAATGCCCTAAATTAAGAGAATGACTTGAAAAGAAATGTACATCGTCCTTTAATTATGTAACTTATGAATCCTTTCTAATTGATGTTCCTTCTAATATATAGTGGCTTGACACTGGTGCTATGGTTCACATTACTAATTCATTGCATGGATTCCTTTCAAAGAAGACACTCCAAAAGGGGAAAAGAACCATTAAAATTGGCAATGAAGAGTCTATACAAGTTGAAGTTGTAGGAACTCTTCCTTTAGTTTTGGAGAGTGGTTTCATCTTGTATTTATATGATACACTTTATGTTCCCAGCATGACACGAAATTTAATTTCTGTATCTAAACTTGACGTTGATGGATTTTCATTTAAGTTTGGGAATAATAAAATAATTATTTATCATTGCTCTCATGTTATTTGTTCCGGCTCTTTAGAGGAAAACCTCTATAAGATAAATTTGGATAATGTCTTCGCTGAATCCTTGTTAATAATGAATGTGATAGAAAGAACCTCTAAAAGTGGAAATAAGAGAAAACTAGATAAAGAGAATTCTTCAAAATTGTGGCATCAATGGTTAGGCCATATTTCAAAAAGACAGAATGCAACGTCTTATAAAGGATGAAATTCTTCATTCACTAGATTTTTCTGATCTTGACCGTTGTATTGAATGTATAAAAGGAAAAATTTGTGAAAGGTAATAAGAAAGGAGCCACTAGAAGTGGTGCACAACTTGAGGTGATTCACACTGATATATATGTATATATATATATATATATATATGTGTGTGTGTGTGTGTGTGTGTGTGTGTGTGTGTGTGTGTGTGTGTGGACCGTTTTCTCATAGGATTGGTGGACACAAATCTTTCATTACGTTTATTAATGACTATTCTTGTTATACTTATGTCTTCCTGATTAATGAAAAATTTGAATCACTAAATATGTTTTAAATTTTCAAGGCTGAAGTTGAAAATTAACTTTACCAAGAAATTAAAGTAATGAGATCAGATAGAGGCGGAGAGTATTATGGTAAACACTCCGATACAGGTCATAATCCTGGCCCATTTGCATAATTTTTTCAAGAAAATGGAATCGTCACTCAGTATACAATATCTGGCACACCGCAACAGAATGGTGTAGCTGAGAGGCAACATCGTACCCTTATGAATAGGGTACATTGTGACGCCCCCAAAATAGGTATACAACACCCATTCTGAGTCGTCAATAACATGGTACAGAAACAACTACAACTTTATTAATACAACATAAAAACTATGAGTGTAAATACAAATATTGTCATCTAGACAATATCCACACTCAAATAAGTCCTCATTACAATTATTGGTACAATACTTTACAAAAAAAATGGTGAGGACTACTAAAACAACTTTCTAGAACCTTCATTCCATACCCCGACTAGTACTTGCTACATTCTCGCCTCCTGAGAAGAAAATGGAACAACAAGAAAAAGGGTGAGCTCAACTAGCCCAGTAAAGAATATTATGACTAAGATAATATACAACAAATTATCGTTAGTCTTCAACAGGAAAAAATTTAATAGAATACAATAGACAACAAGTTTTCAATCAATATTCACAGTGGAAAATAATAATTCATAGAGAAGTTACGTAGAGAATGAAATCTACGATTATCTATGAATTTAAAAGCCCATCATCAACATTTTATCCCTGTAACATCAATCAATAAATATCTTGAATCAAATAGTCATCTTTGCACTACAGGCCAAAGATATTCATCAGTTGGTCATGTTCACCTCAACACCTGTTCATCTTTGCACTACGGGCCAAAGATATTCATCAGAAATCATTCATCTTTGCACTACAGGCCAAAGATATTCAGTTATATCATCATTTAAGACTGAGGATGATGAAAAATATTTTTAAGGAAACGAATCCAGTGAAACAAAATAATAAATATTAAGGATTCGTATTTCAGCTATTCCATGTCCAAAAATACCTCATAAATAATCATAGTGACGTAAAATTCAAGAATGATCAAAACATGGATACAATCAAAGCTAGTATCTAGAATAGATATTTTGGACGAAAAGAAGAAAAATTCATTTTTCGGTGAATAGTAACTCGTGAATAGTAACTCATGAATAGTAACTCGTGAATAGTAACCCCGACATGAAAAGTTCTAAATTTGATAAAAATTCAGATCAATACTTCGGCATAATGATATTGAAGAAAATAATATCATTTAAGAAGAAATAACATCCCTTACCTCAGAAAAATAGTACTTCTAGTTGAAACACCGGATATAGGTTATGACTTGAACTTGCACCGTATAGCAATACTCAAAGTATTAGAATACTCACAAGAATACGCTCACTAATATAGAGAGAGAAATAGAGAGAAACTTGTGTTTCTGGTGTGATTTCAATTCTAACCTAAGCACCCTATTTATAGGAAAATGCTTAGAACACCAAAGCAGAAAATTTAATATAATAATAATATATTTATCAAATTTTCCTTAGCCCACCTCTAGACATCTGATCTCAGCCCATTTATATCACATGTTAGCCCACTTAAATGCCAAAAAATGTTTTTCTTCAAAATAATAAATAAAACTTCCAAAAATCAATTATTTCGGAACTTCAGAACTTCAATAATTCATAATAAATAACCCTTTTATCAGAAAATTTGAATCTCGCGCATTTTTATAGGAAATTCAATTCTCTACAACTTTGCATAAGAAAGTTTTTTCAAATTCCAAACAAAAATTGACCGAAATTCATAAACGGGCGATTTTACAGTCAATAATAAATTTTCGGTCAAGAATTGTGTCCACCAACACACAAAACATGTGTTAATCATTTAATGCCACAAAAATACTCTTCCTCCTCATATACTCATATATCCCACATTCATTGTAAAAATATCACCATCAATATATTATTAAAATAATATATTTAAATAAATTATTTTATCAGAAAAAGATAAAATATTAATTTTCAACAATTGTCACATTAAAAATTTTCTCCACCTATATCCACATAAAATCAATATTTTCCTCATCATATAAATCAATAATTAATTATACACAAATAATATTACAGAATCACAGTACTGGCAACCAGGCCGTTCCCAGGAAAAGAGGGGGCTTTCCAATAAGGATTTCTCCTTACTGGCGCGCAATTAGATGACCAAACCTCTCCTTAGACAGAACTTTCTAGACATTGCCAATAATGTTATCTAATAATATTATTCAAATAATATGAATTATTGCTCCGATAATGAAAAATACTGCGTAGTGACAATTATTGAAACAACAGTAATATAAAATATCAACGCAGCAATTATTGAATCAATAAAATACAATATTGAACAGTAATTACTATAACAATTATTGATTAGTGCCTTCTTACGTAAGAATCAATAATCGGTGCAATACCGTGTGTTTCGCGTATTACCGTGTTTTAACCACCGGGTATTCCAACAGTATTAACGGTAACAACTACGCCGTTATTTATAAACAACTTATTTTTGTCGTTTTCTTCATCCAATCGCTTTCTGTTATGGGGCCCACACAAGGCTGCGTCATCGTACGAATATTCCCCGACAACAAGAATATTCCACGACCAAACAAATATTCCCCGACAACAATGAAATTTTATAACCACTTGCTTATTTAAAATATTTGCGCATTTTACCCATAACTAACCACATTAATCAAATCAACCCTTACTATTTCAGAATAATAAATAGAGGAAATTAAATTTCATTTATTAATAATTTGGGGTCTTACAACCTCCCCTCCTTATGAAATTTCGTCCTCGAAATTGACATACGTACCTGGTGTTTCGAAAAGATGAGGATACCTCGCTTTCATTTCCGTTTCCAACTCCTGGGTCATTTCCTCAATAGCATGGTTTCTCCACAAAACTTTAACTTGTGGTATGACCTTCGTGCGTAGGACATGCTCCTTCTTATCCATGATCTTGACAGGTACCTCCTCGTACGTTAAGTCTTCAGCTATCTCGTCCGGTTCTAACTCAATAACATGGTTCGGGTCTTTCACATATTTACGAAGTACAGATATATGAAAAATATTATGAACACGAGACATACTTGGAGGTAACGCAAGTCTATAGGCCACATTTCCTACTCGGTCAAGAATCTGAAATGGACCAATAAATCGTGGATTGAGCTTTCCTCTCTTCCCAAATCTTGTAACTCCTTTCCATGGAGCTACACGTAATAATACATGATCCCCAATGTTAAATTCCACGTCCTTTCGATGAAGATCCACATAACTCTTTTGTCGATCCTGTGCCGTTTGTATACGTTGTCGAATCGTTTGGATCTTCTCTGTAGTCATTCGTACCAACTCTGGTCCCAACAACGTTGCTTCTCCCACCTCATCCCAACATACTGGAGAGCGACACTTTCGTCCATACAATGCTTCAAAGGGAGCCACACCTATACTTGCCTGATAACTGTTGTTGTAGGAGAATTCCACCAATGGTAGGTACTTATCCTAACTTCCTTTGAAATCTAGGACACAAAGTCTTAATAGATCTTCAAGAGTTTGAATAGTCCTCTCTGATTGCCCATTCGTTTGAGGATGGTATGCCGAACTGAACCGTAAATCCGTGCCCATAGCTTTTTGCAAGCTAACCCAAAATCTTGAAGTGAATCTTGGGTCACGATCCGAAACTATGGATACTGGCATGCCATGCAACCTTACAATCTCATTCACGTACATACTAGCAAGACGTTCAAGGGAATAAGTCTCCCGTATCGGCAAGAAATGAGCAGACTTGGTTAATCTATCAACTATAACCCAAATAGCATTTATGCCTTGAGAAACCGTGGGAAGACCCGTAACGAAATCCATGGTAATGTGTTCCCACTTCCATTTCGAAATCTCAAGTGGTTGCAATGGACCCTTTGGTACTTGATGCTCCGCCTTTACACGTTGACAAGTTAAACACCTCGAGATAAACTTTGCAATCTCTCTCTTCATATTGTTCCACCAAAATGTATGTCGAAGATCACGATACATTTTAGTACTTACAGGATGGATTGCAAATGGTGTATTGTGTGCCTCCATCATGATCTTGTACTTTAAATCAGAATCGTTAGGAACACAAAGTCTGGAGTGGACTCGAAGTATTCCTTCTTCATCGATTCTTGCTTCTGGAATAGCACCTTCTTGCACTTTCTTCTTCATCCGCATCAGCTCCGGGTCTGTAGCTTGAGCAACTTTAACTTTATCGATTAAAGTTGGTTCTACACGTATACTTGACATCATCGCACTCGTTCCTGCATATGATCTTCTACTCAACGCGTCAGCTACCACGTTTGCTTTTCCAGGATGGTATTGAATAGTGTGGTCGTAATCTTTTAACAGCTCGAGCCAACGTCGTTGCCGCATGTTGAGTTCTTTTTGAGTGAAGAAATATTTGAGGCTTTTATGGTCTGAATATATCTCCACTTTCTCCCCATATAGATAGTGCCTCCAGATCTTTAGCGCGAAAACGACTGCTGCCAACTCTAGATCATGAGTAGGATAATTCCTCTCATATTCTTTAAGTTGTCGCGAGGCATAGGCTATGACTTTCCCACGTTGCATGAGAACACATCCTAACCCTTTGCCTGAAGCATCGCTGTAGATAACAAATCCATCCGAACCAGATGGTATTGTCAAAACAGGTGCCGAAATGAGTCTCCTCTTAAGTTCTTGGAAACTCTTTTCGCATTCTTCACTCCATACGAATTTGATATCCTTCCGAGTCAGCTGAGTTAACGGGGTAGCGATTCGAGAAAACCCTTCTACGAATCTCCGATAATATCCAGCTAAGCCCAGAAAGCTACGTATTTTGATTACTGACTTAGGCTTGCTCTCAACTGTGACTCATATCCCAATCTTGAATAGCACGTCACAATGACACCTATCAGTTTACTACCGCACGAATATGGCGTCCCCTACGGAGAGTCTAGCTTCGGTGCATTCCACAAAGGAAGTCACCAGATAAAGGCTCGGTTATCAACTTCTATAGTTGGGTTTTTAACTCCTGAAGTTCAATAGGAGCCATTCGATATGAGATTTTAGAAGTGAGTTTTGTACCAGATTCAAAAATGATACAAAATTCAATATCACGCGTAGGCCAAGAGATTCTTCAGGAAATACGTCAGGGATTTACTAACAATAGAAATATCATTCAAATTTGACGTATTTTTGTTCAAGTCCATAACATAGCTAAGAAAGCTTGACATCCGTTTTTCAATAAACGAATGACTTTACGGCTTAATATGAAAGAGTTTGACTTCAATGGTTTGATTGCTTGAATTTTGAATAACAGGTTGCTTAGGAATATAAAAACTAACAACCTTACGAAAGCAATCAATTTTGCCATGATGAGTAGTTAACCAATCAATTCCTAAAATCACGTCAAATGCAAGTATCTTTAAAGAGATAAGGTCAACAGGTAAGGTGATGGTGCCAACTTGGATCAAACAAGATTTATAAACAGTGGATGTGATGAAAGTTTCCCCTAACGGAGTCTCCACAGATAAATCAAAGTCTAATTTCTCCGGAGTCAAGTTTAAACGTTGAGCACAAGCAGGAGAAATAAATGAATGGGTAGCACCGGTATCTAGTAAGGTATAAACTTCACATGAATTTATGATTAGCTTACCCGTGATCATCTCGTTTGGGTTCCTCGCATGTTGACCAGTCACGACAAACGCTCTTACAGGAACCGTTGACTTTGACTTTTCTGGGGCAGCCTTTTGAGTCACCGTCCCCGCTGAACTTGGTTTTGCTATCGTACAATCTCGAGCGATATGTCCTTCCTTTCCACAATTATAGCATACCTTAAACTGTTGTGGACAGTTTGGGCTGATATGTCCCTCTTTTCCACATTTATAGCATATGACTGGTGGTCGTTCTCCTCCCTTGGAACCAGTTGCTGCTGGTGCTGACGTCTTCGTATTATCATTGTTGAATCTCCTCTTTTTAAAATCTCCTCCCGACTCGCTTCTTCTATTTTCATAGCCACGATTACCACCAGAGTGGTTGCCGTTCTTGTCTGTACTTTTCTTTCTCCGCTGGTTATCATTGATCTGATGACTGTTGTCACCGATATGATCCTGGTAGTGGTCCCTCGGTTGACCGTACTCGTTATCTCGCTCCAACAATTGAGCCCTGTTGACAACATCTGAATAGAGAGAAAATTTATGAGAAATGAGATATTGACGTATGTCGGGTTTCAAACCTCTCAGAAACATCCGTCTCATACGTTCCTCATTCTCCACCAAATGAGGTGCAAACCTGGACAACTCTGCAAACTTTGCCTCGTACTGGGACACCGTCATGTTATTCTGCTGCAGTCTAATAAACTCTACCTCCTTCATATGACGAATACTTTCAGGAAAGTATTTGTCATTGAATAGCTTCTGAAATATCTCCCAAGACATGCTGAGTGCAGCTGGATGGGTACGCTTCACAGATTCCCACCAGTAGTCTGCCTTGCCACGGAACATAAAGGTGGCGAATGGAACCTTCTGTTCCTTCGTGCATCCCAAGACATCAAATATCTTGGTAATTTGCTTGAACCATGCCTCCGCCTTAATCGGATCCGGTTTTCCCCAGAATTCTGGTGGTCCCAACTCTTTGAACTGCTTGGCTGTGATCAGCTGTGCGTTGCCATTGTTTCTTCCTATATTTTGAACAGGAATCTCCTTCGTCTGGTTTTGCATGAATCGCAAAAAGCTTCTAAACATCTCATCATTCACCGTCTGCTCAGTGGTGTTGTTCACAGGAGGAACATTGCCAGCCTGTTGCACGTTCTCCTCGTTGGTGAGTATAGGCATCTCCACCGTCTCATTTATTCCACTGTTAACATTCTCAGTCGACATTCTCAAATACTGCCATAAAACAAAGGTTAATTTAACAAATTAACATATCACATAATATCCCTATATTATGACCGCCCAGCAAATAAGCTTAGGTAGGACACACTAGCGAAGGATTTACTCGTCTCTCCCCTCCTAGTTCTATTCCCCGATCTCCTCCAGAGATCATATCCCTAAGCTCTGATACCAACTGTGACGCCCCCAAAATAGGTATACAACACCCATTCTGAGTCGTCAATAACATGGTACAGAAACAACTACAACTTTATTAATACAACATAAAACTATGAGTGTAAATACAAATATTGTCATCTAGACAATATCCACACTCAAATAAGTCCTCATTACAATTATTGGTACAATACTTTACAAAAAAAATGGTGAGGACTACTAAAACAACTTCCTAGAACCTTCATTCCATACCCCGACTAGTACTTGCTACATTCTCGCCTCCTGAGAAGAAAATGGAACAACAAGAAAAATGGTGAGCTCAACTAGCCCAGTAAAGAATATTATGACTAAGATAATATACAATAAATTATCGTTAGTCTTCAACAGGGAAAAATTTAATAGAATACAATAGACAACAAGTTTTCAATCAATATTCGCAGTGGAAAATAATAATTCATAGAGAAGTTACGTAGAGAATGAAATCTACGATTATCTATGAATTTAAAAGCCCATCATCAACATTTTATCCCTGTAACATCAATCAATAAATATCTTGAATCAAATAGTCATCTTTGCACTACAGGCCAAAGATATTCATCAGTTGGTCATGTTCACCTCAACACATGTTCATCTTTGCACTACGGGCCAAAGATATTCATCAGAAATCATTCATCTTTGCACTACAGGCCAAAGATATTCAGTTATATCATCATTTAAGACTGAGGATGATGAAAAATAATTTTAAGGAAACGAATCCAGTGAAACAAAATAATAAATATTAAGGATTCGTATTTCAGCTATTCCATGTCCAAAAATACCTCATAAATAATCATAGTGAAGTAAAATTCAAGAATGATCAAAACATGGATACAATCAAAGCTAGTATCTAGAATAGATATTTTGGACGAAAAGAAGAAAAATTCATTTTTCGGTGAATAGTAACTCGTGAATAGTAACTCATGAATAGTAACTCGTGAATAGTAACCCCGACATGAAAAGTTTCAAATTTGATAAAAATTCAGATCAATACTTCGGCATAATGATATTGAAGAAAATAATATCATTTAAGAAGAAATAACATCCCTTACCTCAGAAAAACAGTACTTCTAGTTGAAACACCGGATATAGGTTATGACTTGAACTTGCACCGTATAGCAATACTCAAAGTATTAGAATACTCACAAGAATACGCTCACTAATATAGAGAGAGAAATAGAGAGAAACTTGTGTTTCTGATGTGATTTTCAATTCTAACCTAAGCACCCTATTTATAGGAAAATGCTTAGAACACCAAAGCAGAAAATTTAATATAATAATAATATATTTATCAAATTTTCCTTAGCCCACCTCTAGACATCTGATCTCAGCCCATTTATATCACATGTTAGCCCACTTAAATGCCAAAAAATGTTTTTCTTCAAAATAATAAATAAAACTTCCAAAAATCAATTATTTCGGAACTTCAGAACTTCAATAATTCATAATAAATAACCCTTTTATCAGAAAATTTGAATCTCGCGCATTTTTATAGGAAATTCAATTCTCTACAACTTTGCAGAAGAAAGTTTTTTCAAATTCCAAACAAAAATTGACCGAAATTCATAAACGGGCGATTTTACAGTCAATAATAAATTTTCGGTCAAGAATTGTGTCCACCAACACACAAAACATGTGTTAATCATTTAATGCCACAAAAATACTCTTCCTCCTCATATACTCATATATCCCACATTCATTGTAAAAATATCACCATCAATATATTATTAAAATAATATATTTAAATAAATTATTTTATCAGAAAAAGATAAAATATTAATTTTCAACAATTGTCACATTAAAAATTTTCTCCACCTATATCCACATAAAATCAATATTTTCCTCATCATATAAATCAATAATTAATTATACACAAATAATATTACAGAATCACAGTACTGGCAACCAGGCCGTTCCCAGGAAAGAGGGGGCTTTCCAATAAGGATTTCTCCTTATTGGCGCGCAATTAGATGACCAAACCTCTCCTTAGACAGAACTTTCTAGACATTGCCAATAATGTTATCTAATAATATTATTCAAATAATATGAATTATTGCTCCGATAATGAAAAATACTGCGTAGTGACAATTATTGAAATAACAGTAATATAAAATATCAACGCAGCAATTATTGAATCAATAAAATATAATATTGAACAGTAATTACTATAACAATTATTGATTAGTGCCTTCTTACGTAAGAATCAATAATTGGTACAATACCGTGTGCTTCGCGTATTACCGTGTTTTAACCACCTGGTATTCCAACAGTATTAACGGTAACAACTACTCCGTTATTTATAAACAACTTATTTTTGTCGTTTTCTTCATCCAATCGCTTTCTGTTATGGGGCCCACACAAGGCTGCGTCATCGTACGAATATTCCCCGACAACAAGAATATTCCACGACCAAACAAATATTCCCCGACAACAATGAAATTTTATAACCACTTGCTTATTTAAAATATTTGCGTATTTTACCCATAACTAACCACATTAATCAAATCAACCCTTACTATTTCAGAATAATAAATAGAGGAAATTAAATTTCATTTATTAATAATTTGGGGTCTTACATACATAGTATGTTATGCAATTCTAACTTACCTATATTTTTGTGGACTGGGGCATTAAAGACAGCTGTTCATATTTTAAATCGGGTTCCTAGTAAATCTGTCCCTAACACTCCTTATGAAATTTGGACAGGTAGGAAACCTAGTTTAAAATACTTACGAGTGTGGGGTTGTCCAGCCGAGGCTAATATTTTTAATCCACAAATAAAGAAACTTGACTCTAAAACCATTAGTTGTCATTTCATTGGATATCCTGAGAGATCTAAGGGTTTTCGATTTTACTGTCCCTCACATACCACTAGAATTGTTGAGACTAGGCATGCAGAGTTTTTAGAGAATGGTGATTTAAGTGGGAGTGGTGAGCCTAGAAAAATTGATCTTGAAGAAAAACATGTTTTATGTTCCTAATCCTGTAATTCAAGAGGGTGAGGCACAACAACCTCTTATTGAGGCGAATGATGTCCCTGATTTTGCTGAGCCACCACCTAATATTGAACCCCACATTATTTAAAATCATATTCCTAAAATTTTGCAGCCTTTACGTAGGTCCGAAGGACCTAGAAAGCCTATTAATTTTGATGATTTTATAATCTATCTCAATGAGATTGACTATGATTCAAGTAAGATTAATGATCCTATCTCCTATAAAGAAGCCATTACGAGTGCTCAATCAACTCAATGGCTTGAAGCCATAAATGATGAGTTGAAATCAAAGGAGCTTAATAACGTTTGGAATCTTGAAGAATTACCAAAAGGTTTTAAGCCTGTTGGTTGCAAGTGGGTCTATAAGACCAAATTAGATCTTAAAGGGAACGTTAAAATTTATAAAGCTCGATTGGTTGCTAAGGGTTTTACTCAAAAGGAATGTGTGGATTATAATGAAACTTTCTCTCCAGTATCTAGGAAAGATTCATTTAGAACAGTCATGGCTTTAGTAGCTCATTATGATTTAGAGTTACATCAGATGGATATTAAAATTGCATTCCTTAATGGTAACTTACATGAATATGTCTATATGACACAACTAGAAGGTTTTTTGGTTAAAGGCAAGGAACATATAGTATGTAGACTTAGGAAGTCCATATATGGGTTAAAACAGGCTTCTCGACAATGGTATCTTAAGTTTCACGAGGTAATAAGTAATTTTGATTTTAAGAAAAATATAGTGGATCAATGCATATACTTGAAGGTCAGTGGGAGTAAATTTATTATTCTTGTTTTGTATGTTGATGATATACTACTTGCAAGTAATAACTTAGACATGTTGCATGAGACCAAACGTTTCCTTTCTGGAAATTTTGATCTGAAGGATCTCAGTGAAGCCTCTTATGTTATAAGTATTAAAATTCATCGAGATAGGTCTCGCGCGATATTAGGATTGTCCCAAAGAACTTATATTGACAAAGTTCTTAACAAATATAACATGCAAAATTGCTCCCCTACTGTCGCTCATGTTGTTAAGGGTGACAAATTTGGCTCATATCAATGTCCTAAGAATCAACTTGAACGTGATCAAATGAATCTTATTCCCTATGCTTCTGTGGTTGGGAGTCTTATGTATGCTCAAGTTCGTACACGTCCAGATATAGCGTATGTAACTGACATACTTGGATGTTACCGCCGTCAAATCTAGGTTTGGATCATTGGAAAGCAGCCAAAAAGGTTTTACGCTATTTACAGGGTACTAAGGATATTATGCTTACATTTAAAAAAACAGATAACCTCAAGTTGTTCGTTATTCTGATCCTGATTTTGCTAAGTGTAAAGGCAAAAAGAAATCTACATCATGGTACATCTGTATGCTTTCAAGAGGCCCTTTTTCGTGGAGAACTCATAATCATGAGTTAACTACCACTTCCACGATGATGGCAGAATATGTGGCTTGTTATCATGTTACCTGTCACGCCGTATTATTAAGGAATATTATTTTAAGACTCAAGGTTGTAGATTCCATTTTGAGGCCATTGAAATTATTTTGTGATAATGATTCTGCTGTTAGTTTTTCCAACAGCACTAGTTCGAGTGGTGCTGGACTATACCTCGACACTAAGTACTTATTTTTCAAGGAAAGAGTTGAAGATCAAAGCGTTGTCATTAAGTATATTAGTACGCATGATATGCTAACGGATTCACTTACGAAAGGCTTACCACCCAAGCTCTTTTTAGAGCATGTTGCCGACATAGGTTTAACTGGCAGTCTTAATTAGTAAGTTATTTTGATGTAAGACAACAATTTTGAGCTCGTTGTTTTGAACTTCATATTATGTTTATGGTTTGCTATTCTCTTTATTGTACACACTTGAGAATTTATGAGCAAACAGTTATGTTTTGGACCATAAGAATGAGTTTAATTTATTACCACTTATGTAAACTCTATTCATACCTGTTATGCTTAATGTTAATATTTGTTCTAATAAAAGTACTAATTGTGTAACTAATGGGGATCTTATGTTAATAGTGACACAAAGATTGTATTAATTCGCATTGGTGTTTTTATTTGAACAGGATGTAGACATTAAATTAATATATATTTGGCCAAATTAATGATTGTTAGTGTTATGTTTTGTATATAAATAGTATTTCGGCCAAGTGGGAGAATGTTGGAATATTTTATTCCTTATGTGGCCTCTATTATTTATGTAATTATTGGACTTATATATTGTAGTAATTTAATCACTTTATTTATGGGTTTGGTAATTAATTATGTGGCCTATAAATAATATTCTTAATAGTACTTGGCATAATGAGCCCTAGGGTTTCATAATCTTAATGGACGATTTTAACCCTTAGTTATTCTATAAATAAAACAGTTAGGGTTTGGTCCCAATTGTCGTCTCAAGAATTCACACCTATACATCCATCCTAAGATTGAAAGATACAATTGAAAACTTTCATCTTTAAGCGCAGCGGAAGCGTGATATACACAAGATGTCTTCTCTTAATTCATGTAAGTACTTAATATTATGATTATTTATTTTATTTTATTCTATGTAATAGCACATTCCGATATAATTATTTAACAACATCTACATGAACAATGTACGTAAAAGGAAAATGAAAGAAAAAAGCATCATTGATCATGCATTCTCATTCAAGTTTTCCTGTAACAAAACAAAAACAACATATTGATCAATACCAAATTTTAACAACTTTAAACAAACTACTAGCAACTTAATAAAAACAGCGGCGAAGCCAAGTTGGAACTTGTGGGGTCAATTGACTCCATTGAAAAAAAATTTATTTTATAATATATGATAAATTTAGAAGAAATTTAAGTATCATGAACAAATTGACCCCACTGAAACTTTATAAAATTTTTAATATACGGGGTCAAATTGAATTTTTTATAACTTTCTCAATTCCATATTATTTCTACTCCTTTATGTATTCATCTTCCTCTAATATTTTTAAAATAAATAATCTAATTTAGATTATTTTCATAACATAAGGAATTTAAATAGTTTTTAACAAATTTGTGATTAGAAATGAGTATTAGGAGTTAATAAGGGGTGTATAAATATAGGTCTATATGTGTACTACACAACTGTCTATATACATTTTCCCCATATATATAATGTTATTACTTGTTATAGTAATAATATTGTAACCAAATACATATTTTATATATGCAATCGGTTGAAAAACACAAATTATCTAAAAAAATTAACTCGGGGAGCCCCCGAACCTTCACCAAATTATTTATAGGATCACAATATTTAGAGCCAACTGGATCAAAATTTTAGCTTCGCCAATATAAATTGTACATATAAGCTGTATAAATTGTGCTTATATGTTGTTCCATATTATTTAATTTATTTTTTGTTAAATTTAAATGTAAATAAAAGAAAAGAGATACATATACTTAGGGGCATTTTCCAGATCGATACAAAATGTCAAGAAAGGGAACTCAACATGACAAACAGTGAAACTCAAATTTTAAGAATGAGCACTGCATTGGACTTCAAGAACACTGCAGAGCATCCGACCAACAAAATAATAAACGGACGGAATGCTGACTGTGCATATTGGTCAGTTATTTTTACTGACATGGCCCGTTATTGCTGACGTGGAGGACAGAAATGCCAGGCTTAAAAATTTCCTTAAAGAAAATGTTGCCCACAAGTATCGAACTCCAGACCTCTCCAAACTAGAAACCTTATATTCCAACAAAAGCGACTAGACCAACTACCTATTATGCTAAAATTTATGTAACACTAATATTTAAACCACCTAACATCGTTTCTATACATGTGAAGATGAGATATACACTTTTTGGTCACTGTACTAGGAATTGTAATAATAATAATAATAATTGTAATAATTATTTTTGTAATAATAATAATAAATTTTAAATAATTAAAATAATAATAATTAAAATTTTAAATAATAATAAAATTATTATTATTATTATGGTACTAATCCTGCAAAGCCCGTCAGTATAAGACTGGAACAAAATACAAAAGAAGATACATTGAGATATAAATTTCAACATAGATTTGTCAGCCATGAAATAAGTGCTGCTGCATGTCTGCATTTACCAATGTTAGAAACTAAAAAGTATTTACAAGACAAAAGTATTTACTAATGCGATAATTAAAATTTTAAATAATAATTAAATAATAATAATAATAATAATAATTATTTTAATTATTATTATTATTATTTTAATTAATATAATAATAATAATAATAATTACAATTATAATAATAATAATAATAATAATAATAATTGTAATAATAATTAAAATAATAATAATAATTAAAATAAAAATAATAATTAAAATTAAAATTAAAATAAGAGTGATCCGATAAATTGTCTGTATTAAATGTCAATGTATATGAATATATGAATTGAAAATAATTAAAAGGACTCACACATTATTATTCTATCTTATCCATTAGAGTTTAGTTGTAATATGACTTTATTATGAAATTTAATGATAAATATATTATTTTTCAAAAGAAAAACTAATTGTAATTGTAGTGACTATTTTTAATCATTGAACTCTGGCAAATCTTTCTATTATAAATATTTGTTATTCGCTAATGTACTCATCTTTGTAATTTATTAGATCGATTCTTATACTTACCCATGAGTTTTTTTAAATTTAAATTTAATTTGATCGAGTCCTATAACAATAAAAAGAAAAATCTGTCAAAATATTAAATTTTATTCGAAAAACATTGATACCCACGTGACTAGTACAAAAAAAAACAAAATAAATTTTGATTCAGTGATTAAAAAAACTTTGAATGTAATTTTATATTTAGGGTATTTAATTTGTAACTGCTTTATATTATTTTAGGGTATTTTAATTATTAATATTATTATTTTAAGTATTTAAAATTTATTATTATTAATACAATAATAATTATTACAATTATTATTATTATTACAATTCTTAGTACAATGGCCAAAAAGTGTATTATCTCATCTTCAAATGCATAGAAACGATACTAGATGGTTTAAATATTAGTGTTACATAAATTTTAACATGATAGGTAGTTGGTCCAATGACTTTTGTTAGAATATAAGGTTTCTAGTATGGAGTGTTTTGGAGTTCAACACTCATGAGTAACATTTTCTTTAAATAATTTTTAAGCATGGCAAGCCCAGCTCCACGTCAGCAAAAATATGCACAGTCAGCATTTCGTCTGTAACTACAAGAAATTGGGGCTCTTGCGAAGGAAATTTTGTGAGTGAATTGTTTCCTTCTCAAATAAACCTTTTTTGTGAGGGACTAATGAAGAAAATTTTTATTTATGAAATAAATTTTATTTATAATATGTAATTAGTGACAATTATTTTGTTAGAAAAAAAATTCTTCATTACTTTACTTGAAGTAAATCTTAGAGAATCAATGATATATTTTCACAAAAATATTTCTAATTTTAAAGATAGATATTAAATTAATATAAAATAATTTTTAAAATTTTAATTATATATTCTATTAAAGGTACATGTTAATCATTTTAATTACATTAACTAAAGTTTAAAATTATAAACTATATTTGGTATACATATATACATAAATACCTTCTACGAATGATGAATAATAAATGATTTTGACCATTCACTTTAAATGACTTTTTTACCTTGATTATCCTTATCTATTTCTGAACAATGCTGAATTTTTTTTTTAAAATAACTAAATTACTGAACAAATAATATAAATCTAATACTAAGATATTTAGACACATTAAAATTATACAATATCATATACTTAATTAAGGAATATAGATATAATCCAGAGCATTTGATCATATCGTGGCCGTTCATTCAAATGTTGGATTAGTCAAAAGTCAATATCACTTCAAGGCCGTCGATTAAAAGATCAAACCAATAACATCCTTCGATAATCTAATAAGGAGATAAAGTTTATTTTAATAATATTTTTTTAAGTAACTTACAATAACGACTATTTCTTTAATCAAAGTAAATAAATTTACAATAATTAAACTTTAAAATTTCATACATTGACCATGAAAAAATAGATTAGGCTCTTTTGTGGAGTAGACCACAAATGTTAAACTCATCTATTCTACAGAAAGAGTTAACTTTGAGTTTATTTTTAGTTAATTTATGGTATCCGACAACTCAAATTGTAATGTAATTAAAATTTTAAAATATGATTTTATTCTTAATAATATTTTTTAAATAATTTATAATATTAAAATTTTTATTTATTAAAATATTAAGTTACAATAATTTAAATTGACAATAAAAAAAGTATAATAATTAAGACTCTTTTTGTAGAACAAATCACAAATATGTTAAATTATTACTATTCTGTTTTACAAAAAAAAGTTATATTTCAGTTTGTTATTAACTAATTTATGACATCCTAAAATTAAAATTTAAATTTAAATTTAAATCAATTTAAGTTTTTGAAATAATAATTTTATTTATAATATTACTTTAAAGAGTTTACATTATTAATTTTTTTTTATAAGTTAAAATGAAACTCTTTTTTTGAAACAAGTCCTTAATTTAGGAGCCAAAATTCATGTACAGATGTTTTAATCAGAGAGCTACATGAACGCGGGCTGGGTCTGCATAAACAGATGGTTCAATCAGGAGCGATGTGGCCTAGCTCTCTCACTCTTATTTCACCAGCCGCAGAGAAAAAAAAGAAGGAAAAAATGACCTGCTTGATCGTTCTTTCCCCTCACTAGATCGATCGCGGTACCCCTAAGTCGGCGGCATGCATCTCAAGGTCGGTTGCGCCCCTCTTTCCCCTCACTCAGATCAGCCCTCTCACGCCTCTTTCCTCTCTTTCTCAACTCCCTCTAACCCTAGCAGTAATGGCGGCATAGTGGTGGCGCCGTGGCGGCATAAATGTTGGCGGTATTGTTATGGCGACCTGCTCTCTCTTCTCCTTCTCCTTCTCTTTCTCCTTTAATTTTTTCATTATTGTCCAATTGAAGGTTTTAATTTCCTCCCTTGTTAATTTCTCCTAAAACTTAGGTTTTAATTTTTCCTGCTAATTTTTGTTATTTAGAGTCAATTTCTGTTGCAATTGGAATGATTGTATTGTTAATTATTTCAATCATTACATATATAATTTCAAAATGCTGTGGAGATCTGTGCTACTTTTGTGATTTCTGGGATACTTTTTCTCTGTTTTTGTGAGAAAGGCAACCATTTGTGGTTAGAACAACCTGCACAGTAGTCTAGTACATTACTTACATAATGCCTCTCAAATACTTGCCAAAAACTATTAGATGCTAATGTCACTCTAGGCATATGAAGGAATAGCTGAATTTATATTTAAGAACAAGCTGCCTTTGGTGACTAATTTTACTCGAGAAAGCAACACACTAATATTCGAGAATCCCATTAAAAAACAGGTGATACATTATGCTAATGTCACTCTAGGCATATGAAAGAATTAACTATTTTGTTGATTTCTGCATGTTGATATTTGCTTTATGTTGTTATATATGTTCCTCTGCAGTTGATACTTTTCGCTACTTCCAATGATTATCAGAAGTTAATACCTGAATTCCAAGAGGCAGCAAAAGCTTTCAGGGAAAAGGTGATTCATTAAAGCTTAATTCTTATGATTTCCACTGCATTATGAGCTTTTATAAATTGAACAATAATGTTAACTTTTATTACTCACTTACTCGTGAAAATATTTGCTATCTTGTCTAATAGTTTCTAAACTAGATATTCAGATAAATTTCTTCTTTGTCTTTCGATTGAGATTTAGCAAAGAGAGAAAGAGACTGACTTAAAATTGACAAAACCTGAACTAGACTTTGCCATGTGCAAGTTTAAATAATTAAATTACATACGTAAAGAAGTTAGTCACTGGTTTGTGTAAGACCCCAACTTTTATAAATAAAGATGAATTTTCTATAAATATCATTTTTGAATATTATGGAGTTAATTTGATATAATGTTATAGTTGTGGGTAATATTTATAAATTTTGTAAAGAACGCAAGTTGTTATATAATATTCGATTGGTTGGGGAATATTCGTTTTAACAGGAAATATTCGTACAACGGCACAATCATTGGTGGACCCCACAACGAAATTATTGTCGGATTGAGAAAACGACAAAAATATTTTATTAAAAATAACGGCGGAAGTTTTACCATTGATATTGTTGAATTAATCGGTAGTAAAAGTACAGTAATACGTATGGTTGTATAGTAGCACACGGTATTGATTATTAATGCTTATGTGAGAAGTCACTCAGTTTGATTCAATTATTGTTAGTTAATAATATGAATTATTTAGCGATAATGACGTTTTGTTTTATTCGTATTATTAACGTAATAAAACATAAACATCTTTTTATATAAAACAGAATACTTTATTAAAGTTATTCTAGAAATAGAATATATTATATTTTATTTAAAAGATTTTTCTTTAAATATGGACCGTCAGATTAAAGTAATCAATCTGGACCGTTCATGGATTAGTTACTATGCATTCTATTTTTCTATAAATAGCAGCTCATTCCTTCATTATTTCTTACGAATTCACTGAATTCTAGAGAGAGAAACTATAGAGAGAAACTATAGAGAGAGAGAAGAAGAGTATTTTACTACTTAACTACTTCCTTATTTCAGTTCTTCTTTAAAACGGTAAGGGGTGTTATTCTTTCTTATTCATGAAGAGAACTTTTGTTATTCCATTTCTTATTATTCTGTTAGAATAACCTGTATACGCGGTCTACCCTATACTTGGTGACATTCTTTTATTATTCTGTTGGAACATCCTGTCTGTGCGTTTTACGCCGGACCTGGTTCCGTCTTTGTTATTATTCTGTTGGAACATCCTGTCTGTGTGTTTTACACCGGACCTGGTTCCGTCTTTATTATTATTCTGTTGGAACATCCTGTCTGTGTGTTTTACACCGGACCTGGTTCTGTCTTTATTATTATTCTGTTAGAATATCCTGTCTGTGCGTTTTACGCCGGACCTGCTTCCGTCTTTATTATTATTCTGGTGGAATATCCTGTCTGTGCGTTTTACGCCGGACCTAGTTCCATTATTTATTATTCTGTGGGAATAACCTGTCTGTGCGGTCTATCGCATGCATGGTGATTTCTTTTGTTATTCCATTCTTTATTATACTCAGTTGGTTAAGTTTTGACTTCTATACTGCATGAAATTTATGGAATATCCTTGATAATTGCGTTTCATCCAGTATCTTTTCATGAAATTTTTTTTCTAAACATTCTTGAATTTTACTCCACAAATCAGTATCATGTTGACAATTTGGACGTTGTTAATTCTTGGATAAATTAATTCTTGAACTTGTTTTATTAAATTCTTATATCATTGTCATCATCCTCATGTTTATAAAATGTTAAAAGTCATCTGTGGCCTGTAGTGCATAGATGGACTTGGTATGATTATGACCAGGGATTATTCGGTATAATCATGACCGTAATGTTACAAATGATGTGGTAAAAGTCCTCATTGGCCCGTAGTGCGTTGATGGACAATTGTTGGCATGATCATGACCATTAATGAATACACGAATATCCTTGGTCGTAGTGCAGGGGTGATTCGATGATGTGGATTATTTTATTAAGCTGAGTCCCAGCGATCACAGTGTTGAAAAACCTTTTAAATCATAAAAGATAGTAGAGTTTATTTTCTACTTGACTCTTGTAATGGATTGCTTATTCCGCTGCAGTTAAACTTGATGTCTATTATATTTTATCAGTTTAACATTGTTGAAGGCTAATGATAATTTATTCTGCATTATCTTAGTCATAATATTTCTTACTGGGCTAGTTGAGCTCACCCTTTCTTTCACTGTTCTCTTTAGAAAATGAGAACGTAGCTGGGGCAAGTCGGGGAACTGAGTGATGATCCGAATGATAGTATTAGTTAGTAGTCCTCACTATTCTATGTAATGGTGTGTTAATAAATGTAATGAGGACTCCTTTTGAGTATGAATACTCTCTAGAAGATAATATTTGTATTCAAACTCACAGTTTATATTTTGTTTTATTGTAAACGACAGTTGTATTAGTAAGTTATATTTGTATTCTGTACTATGTATCTGACGACCCAAGATGGGTGATGTATACCTAATTTTGGGGGCGACACAGTTTGGACTCCTTTATATCATGACATTGCCACCTCTAGATGTTTGCAAGTTCATTTAAGTATTATCTACTCCTAAAATGCTTCTCTTTCTTTTTGGATCCTTCTAGATTATCTTTGTTTATGTGGATTTGGACAATGAAGATGTTGGGAAATCAGTTTTAGATTTTTTTGGGGTTACTGGAGATGCAGCAAGAGTGAGAAATTTGCGAAGCAGATGTTTCCTTCTTTGGTTTTGATCTTGGACTCACGCATTTAGAAGCATATTGAGAAAGCTGAAACAAAAATAAAGGTAATTACTAGGTTGGTTTTCTTCAACGTGCAGGTTATTGCATTCACAGGAAATGAAGATGACAAAAAATTTGTACTGGAAGGAGAATTGACCTTGGGCAGTATTCAGGTTTGTATTCTATTTATCAGTGTTTTTTTTTCTGTATGATTTATCTTTGCAAACACAGAGGGAGTGGTACAATGTCACCACTTTTCTTCACTTTCTTGAGCTTTGAGCCTTTGACAGTCGAGTATGCTCAAAAGTTTCTCTGGTTAATATACTAGCTTCTTTTTTTTGATAGTCATTTGGGGAGAATTTCCTTGAAGACAATCTTAAGACTTTCTATAAGTCGGATCCTCTTCCAGAGACGGTAAGTATTTGCTCTTCATTAGACTGGGATTGTGAAAAAATCAAGCTTCTTTTCTAACCTCTTTTGACTTGCCAAATGGTGCAGAATGACGGGGATGTACAATTAGTTGTCGGAAATAACTTTGACGAGATTGTTTTGGACGAGTCAAAGGATGTTCTTCTTGACGTACAATCTTGCTCATCAGTGGAAAAAAAATCATCGCCAAGCTTACCATTGTAATGCAGTTGATAATGATGCTAGTTCTGACTTCAATATGATTTTAAATCAGATATACGATCCTTGGTGTGGTCATTGCCAAGCACTGGAGCCAATATATAACAAGCTTGGCAAGTATTTGAGAGGCATTAACTCACTTGTCATAGCGAAGATGGATGGGACTAAACTATTAGATGCTCAGGCAGAAAGTCGTGCTCTAGAAAATTTGGTAGAACATAGTGAGACTCCAAGTGATTCAGACAATTTGACAACATGCGAAAGTACTTCTCACTGTCAACGTACTTTTACCGTAACAAAAGGTACTTTTACCCCTTGTTTCTTCACTTCATTGCTGTCTTCTGTTTATCTCGTATGCTAATCCATACAGATCATATTACACGATTCACATTGTGGTATTCTATGGAGATAAAATATAAATATTTTTGTTAAACAAAATAGCATAGCTTTATTGAATATCAAATTAAAAAAATGTATATATGAGATTTTGTTATATTCAACATTTATGTCCCCTATGAACAATTGGAAGACACAACTAAAGACTCATTCTAGTCCAAAAAATTCTAAAACCTAATAACTTCTATTTTAATGCTTTCACTCCTCCACCCCTTTTCCCCGTAAGTTGGAGTTGAGTCAAAGTAATAGATTTCAAAGTTTAGCACTCAAATATCTAGAGTAAAATTTTATTATAGTTAAGCAACTTTTTGAAGCATAATTGCAGGTTTGATACTTACATGTTGATGTTGATGATGATCATGAAATAGCTACCTCCTTCAATACTGCATTGCATCTTTTAAATGATGAATTTTCATGTTACGTTTACGGAAGACAAGGGATAAAATTATGAAATGTACTCTCTCTATATATGTAGATATATACTTTGATTGAAGAACTGTGGTAGCTTTAGAAGGTTAATTGAAAAGATAATGAATGATTATGTAGTGGATGATTTTATTAAGTTAATAATATTTTAGTTTTTTATATTTTTGCCAATATTTGCTATGGGGACATTGAGCCAGCCAGGTACACAAAAAGAATGTCAAATTTTGATTTGGCAACAATATAATTCGTTACCAAAGCATTGAACACGTTTTAATATAGCAACAATTTTTTATACATTTAGCAACAAATTTTTGTTGCTCTAATGGCATTAAAAATATAATATTTGGCAACAAAAAATTAACCTAATAACAACAGAGAGGATATTGTTGCTAATACTAAAATGAAAGGCAACATTTTTTATCATTGCAAATCATATCAACTTTCGCTGCACATATAAAGAAACGACAACTTATAATGTCGTTGCTAATCGACGACTTTTGTTGCTATTGAAAATCAACCAACAACAAACATTTTCGTTGTTGATTCAGCATAATGTCGTTGCCAAATAATATAATCAACAATGAAAATCGTTGTTAAAAAGTTTACATTCCGCAACGAAAGCAAGTTTAGGCAACAATTTTCATAATTTACTACAACGAAAAATGTCGTTGCAAAATGGTGTCAATTGCAACGAAAATGCATGGTCGTTGCAAAAAAAAGTTCATTTCGTTACCAATTAGCAGACTTTTGCAATGAAATGGGGTTTTTAACAACAAAATTTTAATTATTCTGCAACAATACATTTTGTTGCTAAAGGATCGATGTCTCTGTACGAAAGCCAAATTTCGTTGCAAAATGTATTACTTTTGGCAACACGAAAAAAATATGTTCGTTGCGGAACAATTAGCAATGCTCATTGAGCAACGAAAGACGCAACGACAGTAAAGTCGTTGCCAAAACCCTTTTGCAACGAAATTTGGCACCTTTAGCAACGAAAATCGGTTGTTGTTGAAGCCCCATTTCTTTGTAGTGACTGAATACAAAATAGTTAAAGAATGTACCTCGCCTTACTCCTCTTGGTCCTCTTGATGTCGGTGCAATCGCTATTGTCTCAAATAAATCCTTATGACTCAGCTCCTTAAAGCGCTAGACAAGTGTAGACAACAACCGCGTATCTTTGCATAAAATGTTTAACCTCAACTGTTCATAAAATGTTGATAAACATGATTTACTCATAAAATGTTTAACCTCAACTATTCAGAGGTACATTATATGACACTAAAACAATGCAATGACATGCCTATTTATTGTCCATGTCTAATGAAATGGTTAAAAAAGTGTTTCCAGATGGAAAATTCAGTTCACAGCAACAAATTAAATTCAAACATTATGTAAACATTGAACCCATACAAAACAGAAGAATGGAGATACTTTACAGACTATTCCCCAAAATCATAGACATTACATACCAATTATATTATTCAACCAAAAAAATAGCCTCAGTTTCCAAATTACACCGAAAATTCACCGATTATTGCAAACTGAGAATTAATAAAGCTAAATAGTAGTAGTGTATTAAATGGAAAATTCTTTTGACTACCTCAAATGATTGGTGTGTGTGTGTGTGTGTGTGTGTGTCCGCTGCCTCCTATGTTTCTGTTCGCTCACGCCCAAATCGCTACAATGCGATTCAGCTATTAATTGTGTGTGTGGCCACAGTGGAGAGGAAGAAGAAAAGGAAGAGGGAGAAGGAATAGGAAGCCACTGCCAGTGAAGAAGGAAAGGGAAAGGGATTTGCCACTGGTGGGAGACTCGGCCACCGCAGGTGAACAGGCCAGGTGGAGAGAAAGGGATTTGCGCACTAAAATTTGGAAAAGGTGTTGGAAGTTGTGACTCATAACGCACTAGCCCATCAAGGTTGAATCGAAGGTTACCAGAGGGTGCGGGGGCTTCGCCATCCCGTGGTACGATACAGAGTTTCTGCAGGTATAGTGTGGGGCGCGTCGGTGCAAGGCTGGGAGTGGCGCGGGGTGCGCCAAGGTCGGTGCAACTACTGCACATGTGGCGCGGGGCGCGCCATAGACAACCTAGGAGCGGTGCAGGCCTCGCCGGTCGGCGGACTGAAATTTAATGTTTTGTTTTTTAGGAGGACATTATAGGTATTTGAGATATAATGTGAAGTAGGATTGGAATAGGATTAGTGGCTATAAATACTATCTATTGTAAAGCCCTATGTAACCAACACCACAAGAAATCATCAATAAAATAACAAGCCGCCTGTGGAGTACCCAAATTAATTGGGGAACCACGTAAATCTCTATGTGTTAATTCTTAATTCTCTATTGTCGTGTGCGTGTATGTGATCCTAATTTCTAACTAAAGGGGTATAAAATTTTACCCCTGCCATCAAGCCTAGGGCTTTTAAATTAGAAAGTCACTCTCGATGGCAACACAGTCATTATTGCCTCCGTCAAGAATGACTTATTGGTGATGGTATCTCCATCGGCAATAGCTTTTGGGCCCATCGCTCCTGTACTTCCCTCCCCCGTGAATTTATGGCGCCAAAATTTAAGTCATTGCCAACGATAGGACCTCTTTCTCAACGGATTGCCATCGACCATCATGTCAGGGATTGAGGGAATATACCCATTGACGACAGACGTCATTACCGATGACGTTACCGTCGTTTATATAGTCATTCTCGACGGATTATATGTCATCGGCAATAAGCCCATCACCTATGACCTGTTTTTTGTAGTGTTATCTCTCTTTATTTTATATTGTATGGTTTGTGTCAACTTAATTCCTAATAGTTTTGAATTTGATGTATCTTCTTCTTGTTGTTGTTTTAATAAAACAAACTCATTATCCTATACAGAACATTCACTCTTAATATAATTTTGAGTCAAACATGTGAATAATTTAACGGGCCGGTAATTTAGGAGTTGTCGAGACTGCACATAAATGAATACTTACTCTTATATCATGTTTAAGCATCTATTTTAGAATTATTTGGGAATGATAGAGTGAACAAAGTTAGATATTGACTCTCCTGGTTTTAGTTGGTCAATGTTGGACTTTATTACTCAACAATGTCACTAGAGTTTAAGTCCCTAGCTAGACTATCAGAAGAAAAGGGGAGAAAGAGAGATGAATATAGAGAGAAAAAGGGATAATAATTCCATTCATCCTGAATTCAATTACATCAGGAGATATTTAAAGAGCATCTTGCACGAAAAGAAAAACACAAATAACAAGGATTAATTCTTGCAACTAGAGTAGATACCATTCGTACTCAAGTACTCCTTATCACTGCTTATAACCTTTAACAGCTAGTTTTACTTTGTTTTTCTCAACTTCTTTCTAAATTAGTTTGTCTCTCTTGTACATCCATTCTTAACTTCAATCGCACCAAAGCCCAAATGCTAGCTCGACGAGGGACCCACTTGGTTACTGAACACTATAGTTCGACCCAAGAGTCCCACCAGGACACTTTTGGCCGGCTATTCTGAACTTGGAGGCGCCCCACGATGGTCCAACGCTATAAGAAATGTTTATGTAGGAATCACAAGCCGGGGTTCACACCAAAGACGCCTACTCAAAGGACATGATGTCATCATATCAATATTTTAAGCTGAGAAGGTACTTAACAATTTGACAATCCCACTTTGTTCTTCACATAGGTATATATATTATTAAGGGGAGCAATATTTCCACATGTATTTTTGATATTTTTACATGATTTCCTCTCACATGAAGGTGAGACACACTGTATGCTTATGTGAGAGAAACACGTGAAAATATCTAAAATACATGTGAAAATATCAGTTCTCTATTAATAGTTAGAACCTATTATTAATTAGAAATAGTATTATCCTAAAAGTGTTACCATAAAATTATATTATACTCTATCTCAAAATTAAAGATACAATTTATTTTAAGTTTATATAGCGTGTGACGCTTTTTAATTTGCCATTATTTCCTTACTATCATATCTAATATTAGACATGTTAACGTCAAGATTTGTTCACGTGCTCCAATCACCAAAACGCGTCCAATCATTCACAGAAACAAGATCACACCAAAAGCTTGACAGCTTGAGCCGCCGGGAGATAGCTCCGATGTGAGAATTGTTGTTTTATATATTTTTGGTTTTAATGATGATAAGTTGTTTTATAGTTATATATTATCATCATCAAAAAGGGAAGAAGAATGATGACAAGTTATTATCATCTCTTGTTTATATTTAACTAAATCACTTCTTTATGAATTTTCTAAATTCACTTGCGCTTTGACTTCTTTGCATGTGAAGTTTCTAACTTTATTTCATATTACTCAAACTTTTATTCAAGTTATTCCTTGTCATTTTCATCTTCATTTACTATGGTTATAGCCTAAGGTACCCTTTCCGAAGGTTTATAACCTACAACTGATACCATCTGTAACGATCCCAAAAATAGGAATATTCTTCCATCTCGATCTTGTGCATTAGAAACTATCTTACATTAGTCTTCCATCAATATTCGATGTTGTAAATAATAAAAATGCAGAATAATTAAAATTTTCCTGTCTTATTGACTTTTATTTCCTAAATCGCAACCTTTATGATTATATACTTTAGAATCATATCTATTATATGATCCATATTATCAGAGTTATTGTATAGAAATACTCGTCTCAATACAAGATCCTTTATATATATATATATATATATATATATATCGGATAATTCAATATTCACAAGCTGGTATTACATACACATTATGATCTGTCATCTATATACCCTAAAAATCCTTAGCATGGTTCAAAGCAATACTCCTAGATAAAGAAAATTATTTCCTTGTAGACTTATGATCCTTATCATCCAGATAGCACGTATTATTACCTTGAATTCTTAACCTGCAAAAAGTTTGTTTTTGCAAGATTGAACTTGACAACTCGGCTAATCTAACAGTTTTCATGCTTCAAATAGCATATAATATCATGCTCAGTTTATAAATCATAATCATTTGACTAGACATATCATACATGTTGCGTTCCACATATCATACAAAGATTAAATTCCATAATTTAATCAACTTGGTCATAACCTGACTTACGCAATTTATAGAGCATCATACATACATAATTCAACATACTCATTGAATAACATATTACAAATAAACAATATCAATATCATATAGCACATAGGAACTGAAAGACTTGCCGTGCGAGTTGATTACAACTATCGCTACCTGCGCTTCATGAATCCTACATAGTCACATCATCACACATAAATTCACATCAGTCATACAACCCTTTTCAATTTAGTTCATATTTAACTTAAGGTAAAACCCTTGACTAACTTTCAAAACTTAACCCCCTTCTTACTCACAACTTATTAATTCAACATATAACATGCCTGAAAATCTAACTCCAGACTTGACTCCATATCATGAGCCTACTTAAGGTTAATTAAGTAAACATTTATCTTATCTCCCTTCATGTTCCTTTATGTTTGACACTCAACAACTAGTTAAGTCATTAAGTTAACATTCGTCTCATATTTCTTTATACTTCTCTTTTAATCGGCACTTAACGTTCGATTAAGTCTTTAAAGTTTGCATTTACATCTCCTTAAACATATGTTAGGTTTATTCAATTTAATCAAGAACCTTCATATCATACTTCTAAAATTCTTATTTTAAAGTGTTACTTAACATTTCGTTAAGTTTTTAAGACCTTTCATTTCATCACATTATGTGTATAATGTTTATTTGAATAAATTGAGTTACATTCATTTCATGCCTCCCAATACGTTTTTCAATGAGTACTTAATATACAGTTAAGTTTCTAAGTCTTTCTATTTTATCATATTATGTGAATAGTGTTCATAAAAATTTACTAAGTTAAGTCTCTCTTGACCATACTTATAAAAGCTCTTTACTGGGTCTCATCAGCCACCGGCGCTGCCGCACCACTTTTGACCTTGCTATCAGTGCGGTAGCGCGGCAGCGCAGAAGTGCGGTGGCGCCCCAGATTGGCTTGATTTCCAGTGTGACCGCGCTGAGATACAAATTCTGTTTTTGTAGTTTGATTCCATACTCTGTTTTCGTCTAAAAATCATTTCTTCCTCACCTATTATCTAATTAAACTTGTTTTCGACTCTATAAACTCATTAAACACCGAACTATACACTTACAGAACGATTACAACATTCCAGAAATTTTAACAAACCACTCTAATGACTCAAATTTGGTGTTCATGCTAGATTTTCAGATTTTTACATGTTTTAGTAAATCTTCCACCATGCATTCATTTTAAATCCATTTTAATTCATTCAAATTGAGTTATTTTTGTATCTCAGAGGAGCACAACATATTACTATCAAACCAAAACTCTAAACATAACAACACAACAATAATAATCTCTAGAACAGACCAAATGTCTAGAACTAGTCCAAAAGTCTAATTTTCTTCCCTTTATACATAAATTCGAATTTGTTTGCTTCGATTTCACTTGCAAATGACAAATCAATTTATTAATCAATTAAAATGACATAATGAAATTCTTCTCCAACTCAACAACCAAACAACTCCTAATTAGAGCAAAACTTTAGAAATGGAGATTAAGAGTTTTAGAGTTGATTCTTACCCCTTAGATCTTCCTTAGCTTAGATAGATGATATAGAGTGATTGTTTCTCCTCGATTTCCCATAGTTTCCTTGTGACGCCCCCAAAATAGGTATACATCACCCATTCTGAGTCGCCAAATACATAGTACAGAATTCAAATATAAATTTAATTATACAGCAGTCGTGTAAAATACGACAAAACATAGCTGAGAGTTTTAACACGAATATTGTCTTCTAGACAATATTAAAACTCAAATGGAGTCCTCATAACAATTATTATCACACTATTTTATAAAATAGTGAGGACTTTTACAACCACTATCTCGGACCGTCACTCCATTCCCCGACTACGTCCTCATTTTCTGAAAAGAACAATGAAAGCAAAACGACGAGCTCAACTAGCCCAGTAAGAAATAATATGACTAAGATAATGCATAATAAATTATCGTTAGCCTTCAACAGTGTTAAATTGATAGAATACAATAAACAACAAGTTTAACTGCAGGGGAACAAGCAATCCATTAGAAGAGTCAAGTAGAACATAATATCTACTATCTTCTATGATTTAAAAAGTTTATCATCAATTTTATCGCTGAGACTCAGCTCAATAAATAATCCACATCACTGAATTATCCATGCACTACGGGCCAAGGATATTCGTTAGTATCACGTCCATAAATTATTCATGCACTACGGGTCAAGGATATTTGTGTTATCACTAATGGTCATGATCATGCCAACAAGTGTCCATCAATGCACTACGGGTTAATGAGGATATTTACCACATCATTTGTAATATTACAGGTCATGATTATACCGAATAATCATTGGTCATAATCATATCAATCAACAGTTCATCTATGTACTACGGGCCAAAGATGACTTTCATCACAATATAAGCATGAGAATGATGACAATGATATAAGAATTCAATTAAATAAGAGTAAGGATAAATTTTAAAGATTTATAATTCAATTTATCCAGAATTCAATAATTGTTCAAATTGTCAACATGATACTGCTTTGTGGAGTAAAATTCAAGAATAATATTGTATCAAAAATAATTTGGACAGAAAAGAAATTAATTTTTATCATGAATATTACCCCGGGTGAATAGTACTAGAGTGAATAGTACCCCGTGAATAGTACTTCAAGAATAGTACCCCGTGAATAGTACTTCGGGAATAGTACCCCGACATGAAAAGATTAAAAATTATCAAGAATGCTCAGAATTATATTTACATGAAAAGATAATAGATGAAGCATAAATTTCAAGGATATTCTACTAATTTCAAGGAATATAGAAGCCATACTTTAACAAAATGAATGTAGAATTCAGAATCTGAAACGAAATAATATTACTTACATACTACGGAGTATGAAAGAAAATATTATTTCTTACGACTAAAAAATAATATCCCTTACCTTAAAAGGAGAGTACTTCTGACTGGTAGGGCGGGGATATTCTTGAAGAAAACTTATACTATTTTCTAAGCTCAAAGCTTCCTTAAACTCTAAAGAAATACACTCAATATTATAGAAGAAGAATTCTCTGATTCTGGTGTGATTTTTAATTCTAAACTATGCATCCTATTTATAGGAGAATGGCAGGGGCACTGTTAAGAATTTTCACGGACAAAATAATTTGCGATTCACGGATGTATTGCGCAAAGTCACGGACTGATTTTCAATGCAACCTTCAAGTAAAACAAAAACTAAAATTTTATATATATATATATATATATATATATATATATATATATATATATATATATATGACATGTGTGTGTGTCGGGTGTATGAGTGTGTGTGTGTGTGTGTGAAATGAGTGTGGTGGTGGAAAAGAGTGAAAGTGATGTATGTGTGTGTGTGTGGTGGATGAAGTGTGAGTGGTGGTGGTTTATATATATATATATATATATATATATATATATATATATATACACACACACACACACACACACACACTTTATAACTTTCTTCCGATTATTTTGAAAAAAATTAGTAAATGGGGGTCCAAATAATAAGTCAAACTTACAACAAATACTTCATAAAAATTTTCTCTATTTATCTCAACCCACTTAGCTTCGCAAAACATATTTTTAAACAACAATTATTCATTAATAATATAACTTACAATATTAACAACCAGATCATTCCCAAGAAAGAGGGGAATTTCCGATAAGAATTTCTCCTTATTGGCGCGCAATTAGGTGACCAAACCACTTTTCTTGACAGAACTTTCTAGACATTGCCAATAATGTAAATAATAATATGAATAACTCGTTATCTCAATTATTTATTTAATAATATAAAATATTGTGCAGATGATACTGTGACAACAATTAAATCAATAATGTGAGATACTATGTAGCAATTAATGTAGCAATAATTGAGTATAACTGAGTGACTTCTCACGTAAGCATCAAATACTGTGTGCTACTATGCAATCACGCGTATTACTATATTATTATCACCGGGTATTTCAACAGTTAACGACAAAACTTTCGTCGTTATTTTTATAAAAAGATATTTCTGTTGTTTTCTGTAATAACCAAGAATTTTTAAGTCACGCGGTAATTAAATATACTAATTAAATATTAATGATATTGAAAACTTTGTGGCATATATTGAATGAATATGTTATTATTTATGTGAAAAATGTTTATGGTTAAATAAATAAATAAATATATATATATATATATATATATATATATATATATATATATATATATATATATATATATATAGAGAATTAACGAAAAAGTTACATAACCTAATTATACATTAGGTATGGAAATTAAATAACCTAAGGATTATAGTATTGAATAATACTAGTATTTAAATACTAACCTAAGAGATTAATTGTATTATCTCAATTTAATATTTAATTTAAACCTAATTAATGTGAGTCTAATTGGGTTATAAAATTAAATATACATAAATAATTATTTAAATTCCAAAATGAGTTGAATAAAAACTCTAATTAAATAATTAGGGTAAGATAAAATTTATCTATTGGATCATGTTATTTTTTTTACATAGCCCAAACAATGTAATTAGAGAGCCCGAACAAGAAATGAAATGGCCCAAGTTATGGCCCAATTTATATGGACCTTCTAGATGGTTAATTAACAAATAAAACAAGAAATGAAATTGGCCAAGATGGGGCATGATCCGGACAAATAGAGAGAGGGAGAGGCATGCGATGTAATTTATTAAGTTACTTTAGTTGTTCACCAAATACTACCAACTTTGCACCCTATTATCCTAGCTTAATTATTTTATTTTTAATGGGCAAGATGAGAGAGAAGAGATGAATGTAAATTGGGTGAATATATATATATATATATATATATATATATATATATATATAAGTTATATATATACACACCGTATACCCACATATAAATACTCCTCTTTAGAAAAAAAATAAAATAAGTTTTACTTCTTTACTTCTCATTCTTCCAAAGTTGCTAAAAAAAACAAAGAGGTGAGAGGGCATGGCATTCTAGAGGAAGAAAGGGAAAGAGTTTGAGCCTTATGCATCCAAAATTTATATTATACTTTGGTAAAACAAGAAGGTGTGCCTTTAGATCAAGGTAAAAATATTAAATCCCAAGCTTTAATTTCATATATTTTGTTGGTTTTACAAAAAATAAAGAACCTATGCTCATGAACTTTTAAAACTCTTGATTTATTTCTTTTTAGTACATCATGTTTGGATCTTACATTTTTGGGTGTTTAAAAGTTGATCAAAAAAAAAGAAAATAAAATAAATTATGTACAAATGTTTAAGAAACCCCCTAATCTTGCATGATTTGTGGATTTTATGTTAGATACGTGAAGTTCAAGTTTTAAATGGCTAGAGGCATGCTAGAATGATAGATATAGAGTTTAATGGATTTAACTTGTGTATTGGTATGTGTTTATGTAGAAAAGTTTGGTAAAATGCATGAAAATGAGTTTTACCGAAAAACTCGATCGAAAGGTGTGATTGAAGATTTTTCATTTTGAAACTTACTAATAGTTTTTATGATTTTCTTTCTTGTTATGTTAGATATGTAAGTTAAGAACAAAATCCCTTTTGAAGCATGAAAAAATGTTTTAAAATGAGCAAGATATGAATTTTTTTCTAAAAACACCTCATTGTTGAATGGCTGTGCAAAACAGTCCGGTTTCTAGCCATTTTCAGTAACCAAAACATGTCCAAATTTGATGTTTGATAAATGAAAATTATAGTTCATGAAGATACGAATCCAACAAGACCGATTGGACCTAAATCGGAGTTGTAGATTTCATTTTATTCAAGTTTTAGTAAAGGACTCCAAATCTGGAAAATCAGAATATATATATATATATATATATATATATATATATATATATATATATATATATATTAACTGCCGGTTCAGTTTCCGGCGAACCGGACGAACTTTCCGGCGACCGGTTTACCCAGTTTCCGGCTGGTTCTAGTGGTGGGTTCGGGACCAAAAATTTTCTAAATTGTGAAGAATATTAAAATATTTAATACCGAATTTTTTTGGACAGTTATGTAATTACTAGGTAATTAATGGTTTAAACTCATTTAAATCATTTAAAACTTACTAATTAATTATTATTAATGCCACTAAATGATTATTAAACTAATTACATATAATTTAAATGTAATTAACTATTTAATTATTATTTAAGTGATAATTAAGTAGAGTTAGTGGTAATAAACTAACTATTGATTATTTAATTAATATTAAATAATAAATAGAGTTAAACCATTGATTAATTATTATTTAATTAATATTAAATAATGATTAAATAACATTTAAGTAAGATTATGTAATAATAATGTAATTACTTACTTACATTGACATAAAATTTATAAAATAAATTTTTTATTATTTAATTAATATTAAATAAATTAAATAATAAATAAGAGCAAGTGATAATTAATTATTCTTAGATTAACAAGAAAGAATAATTAAAGACTTATGAAGTGAATTAATTATTTGTTATTCAAGGATAATTAATTAATTAATTATTATTTATTAAATAATAAATAATGACAAATGTTAATTAATTATTCATTTATTAATAGTAATGAATAATTAAAGATTTATGAAGTAAAATAAATTAATAATGATTAATTAATTATTATTTAATTAATATTATATAATAATTAAAGACAAATAATATTAATAATTTAATTATTTATTATTTAATTAACATCAAATAATAAGTAGATGTAATTAGCTATTATTTATTATTAAATAATAACTAAAGGTAATTAATTAATTACTATTTAACTAATATTAAATGACAATTAAATAAAGATAGAGTTAATAAATGAAGAGAATTTAAATAACTCATTAATTAAACAATTATAATAAATTATTTAAAGATCTAATAAGTGTTTATTACTTAAGAAAAATATTATAAATTAATTAAATCATTAACCTAAGATTTATTAAATATCTTATGGGACTAATGATAGTATATTATATTATGTATACCTTGTGATTGAACTATTTGCTAGATAATAGTACAAGTAAGCGTATAAACATACAATTATACGCAGTACTAATTAATAGACCAACATTGTCAATGCTAGGTTGTTCAAAGAGTTTTAATTAAAGCTAGTTAGTTGTAGCTCATCGAAAAGGCAAGTTCTCTAACTCAAACTTGAGTTATCCTTTTCAAAGCATGTTAGTGAATAATTATTATTTATTATTCACATCTATATTGATTATTGATACTCGCACTCAGTGCAATTAAATTCTTGTTCTATTATTGTTGAACTGTGAATTAGTTAAAGTTCTTTTATTCATGAACTGTTTAAGATATGGATCTATGCTCATTGTATCACCTAGATCAAGTATGGTTTAAATTTGTTATATCAAATATGTTGTTAAAAGCTATTCTTCACCAATTGACTTGGTAAGGACTCCAGACTGAGAAAAAGAACAATTTGATTAAAGCATTATTGAAAAATAATTATTGCTCGTACATTAAGTGTTTATGCATAATACACCGGGTATGAAAGGTTGATCCTCTTGATTACCAAAACTTATTAAAAGGACCAGTTTAACTACTGACAACCTTAGTATATGTTCATGGTTATTTCAAACCACTCAGCATCTATTATTCAATTATTCGAATATTCAATTATTGAAACTTAATTTATGTTCTTTCACAATCAATTCTATTGTTGAACTTTGAAAGCTAAGTTCCTTTCTAATCATGATATACCTTTCTTGTATTTAAACTTGCTAAGCAAACTAGTTGCTTACCCTTGTTATATCATGACATTTATTTTAGCTATGCCCGAAGGATCAAATAAAAAAGACAAAGACAAGGGCAAGATACAAGACTAGTTTAATATGAATGTTAAATATTATATTATCTAATGAAATTATTTATGTAAACCTTTTGTAATATTAAAGGTGTGTTTAAGTTAAGGTAAAGAAGACCTTGGGATTATGTTATGAAACTTTATTATAATGAATAATGTATGTTTATTATTCCGCAATAGTTTATAGAATACTTATGTTAATGATAGATCGTGAGCACTGAATCTGATGTTAGAGAACCTGGATTTGGGGGCGTCACATTTTCTAACTCCGACAATAATTCTATTGTGGATTCCACCAATGATTGTGCCGTCGTACGAATATTTCCTGTTAAAACAAATATTCTCCGACCAATCGAATATTTTATAACAACTTGCTTACTTTGAAAAATTTATAAATATTATCCACACTTATAACATTATATCAAATCCACACCATAATATTCGAAAATATATTTTAAGAAAAATTAATCTTTATTCATAAAAGTTGGGGTCTTACATTCCTTCCAATTTTATTGAAAACCCACTCTCTCCCTCTTTCTATATGAACACTATCTTATGTAAAAATGAACTGAACGTATGAAGAAAAAATGTACATATTATTACTTCATTTGGTTTTCTATATGTTTCTAGGAGAAGAAGGGTCTAATCAGTTTTGGTTTCTTAGGAGTTTTACTTGCCTATACGTTGCATTTTCCTTCTCTTTAATTGTCCCGAAAATGCCTTGCTCAATTCCTATTGGTCAAGACTATAAGACCTCGAATTTTATGAAATAAAAGTATTCAATTTTTCTATTCAGTAATTGGTTAAATTGATAAAATGATTAAAATTAAGGGTGATATGTGAAAATTTTACAAAGTAAGTAAGTTGTCATAAAATATTCGTTGTGTCAGGGAATATTCTTTTTGCTGGGTAATATCCGTACGACGACACAATCATTGGTGGATCATATAACGGAATAACTATCGGACATAGAAAGCGACAAAAATAACCTTTTATTAAAAATAACGGCAAAACTTTTACCATTAAACTGTTGAAATACCCGGTGGTAAAAGTATAGTAATACGCGTTGTTGCATAGTAGCACACGGTATTGCACAGTATCTCTGATTATTGATGTTTACGTAAGAAGTCACTCAGTTTTGTTCAATTATTGTAACATTATATCTTCAAAATATTTTATATTATTAAATCAATAATTGAGACAACACAGTTATTCATATTATTATTTTCATTATTGACAATGTTTAGAAAGTTTTGTCGAGAAAATGGATTAGGTTATTTAATTGCGCGCCAGTAAGGAGAAATTCTTATCGGAAAGCCCCCTCTTTCTTGGGAACGATCTGGTTGTCAATATTATAAGTTATAATATTAATGATGAATAATTGTTAAAAGATTAAAAATGTGTTGATTAAAGATAAATGATTTGTGGTAAATATTTATTCAATTTTTGATATAAATATAGAGATTTGTTATGAGGCGTTTGTTATAAGTTTGACTTATTATTCCATGAGGAGATATGCTAATTTTTCAGACCGTTGGTTGAAGTTATATTAGTAAATCAATATGGATCGCTGATTGAAAGTTATAATAGTAAATCAGTATGGATTGTTGCTTTAAGTTTTAATAGTAAATCAATATGGACCATTCGTCTTAATAGTAAATCAATCTGGACCGTTCATGAATTAGTTACTATTTAGTCTATTCTCCTATAAATAGAAGCTCATTCCTTCATTATTTCTTACGAATTCACTGAAACTCTAGAGATAAAAACTATAGAGAGAAAATAGAAGAATATTCTACTACTTCACTATTGCAGTATCCAATCTTCTACTAAGGTAAGGGATATTAATTGTTGTATTCGTAAGAGATGTTATTTTGCGTATAGTAATGGATGTTATTTTTCGTATGGTAAGGGGTATTATTCTTTCGTAATCGTAGAGAATGTTATTTTCTTTCAATACTCATAAGGGTTGTCATTCTATTCTTTATTAATCTGCGGGAGTAACCTGTCTACGTGGACTATCGCATACATGGTGAATAACCTATCGTATTCTATTCCTTATTAACCTGCGGGAGTAACCTGTCTACGCGGACTACCTCATGCATGGTGAATGACCCATCATATTCTATTCTTTATTAATCTGCGGGAGTAACCTGTTTACACAGACTACCGCATACATGGTGAATGACCCTTCGTATTCATTCTTTATTAATCTGCGGGAGTAACCTGTCTACGCAGATTACCACATGCATGGTGAATAACCCTTCATTTTCATTCTTTATTAAATTATAGAAATGATCTGTCTACGTGGATTACCGCATGGCAGGTAAAAATCCATTTGCAGTTTCGTATATTCTTTTATACTCGTATGAGATATCATTTTTTTTGTACTCGTCAATGAATACCATTTTCTTTTATATTTTTCTTTTATGGGTACTATTTGCGGGATACTATTCACAGAGTACTATTTATACATACGGTACTATTCATACATATGATACTATTCACAAGATACTATTCATAAAGTACTATTCACGAGATATTATTCACGACAAAAATTGATTTCTTTTCTGTCCAAATTATTTTTGATACATGAATATCATTCTTGAATTTTACTCCACAAAGTAATTATCATGTGGACAATTTAGACATTCTTAAACTCTGGATAAATTGAATTATAAATCTTTAATATTTATCCTTGATCTCACTTGATTTATTTCTTATATCATTGTCAGCATCCTCATGCTTATATTATGGTAAAAGTCCTCTTTGGCCCGTAGTGCAAAGATGAACTAATGTTACAGACAAATGTGGTAAGAATCTTCTTTGGCCCGTAGTGCAAAGATGGACTAATGTTACAGACAAATGATGTGAAAATCCTCTTTGGCCCGTAGTGCAAAGATGGACTAATGTCACAGACAAATGATGTGGTGAAAATCATCTTTGTCTTACGTGTAAAGATGGACTGTTGATTATTAGTTTTATAGCTGTATATCTTTGGCTTACGTGTAAAGATGGACTGCTGATTATACAGTTGTATATCTTTGGCTTACGTGCAAAGATGGACTGTTGATTTACATGATTATAAATATGAATTGTGAATTTAACTATAATCTTTGGTGGTTCAGGTGAAGACAGGTGATGAGATCAGTTCTCTTTGTCTTGGGTACAACAAAGAACTGTTGATGAGTATTACATGAATGAAATATTAATGATGGACTTTTAATTTGGATGAGATAGTAGACATTGTGTTCTACTTGACTCTTCTAATAGATTGTTGATTCCGCTGTAATTATGGTTGAAAACTTTTTTCATCTACCATATGTTCTAAATATCTAATTTATTACTGATGAAGGCTATTGATAAATTAATTATCTTAGTCATAATATTCTTATTGAGCTATTTGTGCTCACCCTTTTGATTCATAATTCCTTTCAGCTATTAAGAGTGTAGCTGGGTCGAGCGAGGATAACAAGGGAGTAGTGTGATGGTCCGAGACTGTGGAAGTTTCTCAATACATTATAAAACAGTATGACAATATATAATTATATTGAGGACTTAAGATGGGTGTGTCGTATCTTATACGTCATTTAATAGTTATATTTGGTGAACCAAATAGGGTGATTCAAACTCGACTTTGGAAGCGTCAAAAATGCACCCCATTAGAATGAGGAGGACATAAATGTACTAAAAGCTTTAAGGGTGTGTTTCCACTATCATTCATGATATCTGACCACATACAAACCCATGTTATCATAAGATATGGTTGTGCACATCCACTTGCTGACTATATCTATGAGAATTATCTATATAATCTTGGAGTACGGTTGGAGTATAATCATCGGTTTGAGACAATAAAGGTAATTATATGGCAAGAATATACCCACCATTGGAATGAATATAATAGTAATGTTCTTGTTCTTCTTTGGGGTCTATTGGGTCAACCAAGGGTAATGCTCAAGTCTTATAATATCTATTATAACTTAGATGCATGGCCTCCCATGTATGAAGGATTCCTTGAGCATTTTTCAAAAATTTTAATTCCTAAAACAGTTATCGACTGTACCTTTATGTTAAGTATCATTGGTTTGGAGTGTGAGTATTGTTATTTCTATTGAAACTCATAACTTATGTATTGTCGTATTTTGCATGACAGTTTAACAATTGTATAAATGAAGTTTGTAATTAAATTCTGTAGTGTGTGCATCTGGCGACTCGGAATGGATTGTGTGGACTTATTTTGAAGGCATCACAAAGGCACATATATAATTGCCTGCTAAATTATTTAGTCAGATACTCTTCTCTAAATGTTGATTATTAAATCCCCCATTTATCTAATTGTTGCTTTTACAAATTGGATTTAACTTGGATTTTATTATGAAATTAAATTGTACATTTTAATTCTCACATACTCAGAATATTTTATTATTTACGTTCAAACTTTACCATTTTAATTAAGATTTCGATTTAACCATTCACTAATTAAATCAAAATTCCATTTAGCCATTTATTAGTCCACTAATTTAATTAATTAATGGGTTCCTTTAATTGAATTAGTTATTTCACTAACCTAAAAGCTTTCCACCGAAGCACATAAATATATATGTACATCTCACATATATATAATTAACTCATTCACACCAAATAACTTATTTACATAATAATTACTCATCAAAATATTTATTTTATTCAATAAATATTTAAAAATCTTAATTCAAGATTACGCTTAATTCGCAGGCATAACTTAACAAAAAATGACTCATTTAATAATTTAAGTAACTATTAGATATAATCTTTTCAGATAAATAAATATATCTTACACGCATATATATATATATATATATATATATATATATATATATATATATATATACGTATTAAACCCGTGACATAATCATATAAATCAAATAAATATATATAGCACATATATATTTATTCATTAAAACCTGATACGTCTTATAATAAGCAACTTCGAATTATTTTCATCCTAATTAATGAAGATTATTTGTTGAATCCTTTGACCTCGACTCGAAAGATTGTCATAAACTTCTGACCCCCTCATGTTTGTGTCACTTAATGTGTGCTTCGGGTTGAGAGAGAATCTCCAAGTCTTCAATTTTTTCAAAAAGGCTCCTTCTTCATGAAATAGAAGGATTATTTATAGAGTTTTATTGAAAGTGGTCACGTGCCTGGCACATGACCTCAGAGAAAATTTCAGAAATACCTTTAGTTACCCGAGTAATATCCAAATCATCTTATCCTTCTAACCACTAATCCAATCTCTCAATCAATTCTCAAAATGAGTCTCCTCCATGAGTCTTCTGTCTCGGGACACGTGAAAACTTCTCTCGGGTCTTGCCTATTTATTTTCGACTTTTTCGTCCTTTCATTTAATTCTTTTTAGATCATAATGCGAACCCTAATTTGTGCATTTAATTCAATTAGATCACATGTGAACCCTAATTTACACTTTGGCCCACACATCATATCAAAAGAAGAGACAAGGGGGACACATTACAAAGAAAACATAACTTGTTAAGCAGAAAAGATAAAGATTATTAGTAGTATTAATTATAGCATAAATCTTTTCAACTATCTAACCCCACCTCCACTTAAATCATCAAAATATGGACTCAATGCAAACAAGAAAATGCAGCTCACCCAGAGCTGAAGACGATTTCCAAGCTTTAGTACAAGTATACATCAATGTACTGTGGACGACAAACACCAGAACATGTTGATATATAACTTAAGTTGCAGTGAGCTTAGTGATAAGTTGTATCTGGTTTGTGGGCATACTAAAAAAAAGGAAAGGAAAAAAAAAGTAATACTCAAAATTGTGCTTTGATCAGATGTTTAGGCTACATATACAAAAGACCACAGATCTCAGAAAAGAATAAGAAAGTGTCCACAAGAAGCATACTTAGAAACTATTGTATTCCTCCTTCACTTCCAATTGGGGTTAAATGCAAAGTCGACCACTGAACTTTTCTGATATTTGGATATTGAGCCCCTTTTTTCCGGTCAACGCAAACTGAGCCCCTTTCTATTCAAATATTTGGACTTTGAACCCCCAGGCGCCACATGTGTGTTGACCTGCTGACGTGGCACACGTGGCAGGTCTGACGTGGTATTTAATATTATAATTTGACACGTGTCCGCTGCTGACGTGGCTTCTTTTGAATTTTTCCCAAAAAATGCATTTGCACAGATTCAAACTTGTGACCTATCTTTTGAAACTTCGTTCATTTGACCACTGAAGCAACACAAGTTATCTGTTAATATCTTGCAATGATTAATATTTATATCAAAACATGAGATTTCTCTCATATATTCCTTTCTTCTCTTTCACTACATACCATAACTAATTGCGTGATAATAATAATAATAATAATAATAATAATAATAATAATAATAATAATAATAATAATAATAATAATAATAATAATAATAATAATAATAATAAAAATAATAACAATAATAATACTATTTATCATTGTCTTCTTGGATGTGTTTCATAGCCACGTTACAATCAGGAGTAGTAGCATTGTTCCTGGAAACGGATTTGGAATCTTGGAAGATGAAATCATTTCTTCAACTTGCTTGTTGCTTCTTTGAAATAAGTTAAGTAGTTGTATTTCATTCAACATTAAAATAATTAAATCTTTTTTCTTTTCTTTTTTTTTAAATTCTGAATTATGTTGTTGTTGTTATTATTATTATTATTATTATTATTATTATTATTATTATTATTATTATTATTATTATTATTATTGTTGTTGTTGTTGTTGTTGTTGTTGTTATTGTTGTTATTGTTATTGTTATTATTATTATTATTATTATTATTATTATTATTATTATTATAATTATTATTATTATTATTATTGTTATAATTGTTATTATTAGTACTATTATTATGACTGTTAAAATGAACAAAAAAGAAGTGATTCCATAATCTTACAGTTGGATTATATATGGATTTGTTCATTTTACTTAATTAATTTATTTTATTGATTTTGAATAGTTAATTACCTTTTTTGTTTGATTATTTTGTCCACCATCCATGTAGACATATATGTGATTTACACACACCCTCTCTCTCACGTGCTATTAATTCCATTAAAAGTCAGTTAAGTGATAGGGGAAATCTCATGTTTTGATATAAATATTAATCCTTGTAAAATATTAATAGATAACTTGTGTTGCTCCAGCGGTCAAATTCCAAAAGATATGTCACAGGTTCGAATCTGTGCGAAGGCATTTTTTGGGGAAAATTCAAAAGAAACCACGTCAGCAGCGGACACGTGTCAAATTATAATATTAAACACCACGTCAGACCTGCCACGTAGGCGCCACGTGTTTTTGGGGAAAGGGCTCGATTCGTACTCGCTCAACTAAAAGTTTAATTCGAGCTCGACTCGAAATATAAATATAGGGGTGTAAACGAGTCGAATCTCAGCGAACACCCTTATGCTCAGATTCAGCTCGATTTGAAAAATTTGAGCTTGAATTCAATAAGGGATTTATATTTTTATGCCAGAATCGACTCAGATCATTACTCGGACCTACTCGGCTCGTAAGTACTCGACTCGTTTATAAAGCGAGTTACTCATGAGCCTTTAAATCGAGTTTCGAGTATGAACCATTTCACTTAAAATTGAGCCACTACATACTAAATTGGTTACTTAACTAATATTTATATATAAAACTTTTTTATTTTTATTTATGTATTGAAATTATAAAGAATGTAATCAAAATTGACATTCAATTCATTGGTTTATTCATGTACAAGTTTACACAATTTCATACTACACTTAATAAATTATAAAGATTGATACAAATATCACACATTTAGCTTACTAGCATGGATCATACCAATATTCGAATATGATCCATTGAGCAGGTATCGAGTATGGTTCGAGAAAAAATGAAATACTTGAACCCTAATCTGAACGAACACTGGTATGCTCGAATTCGACTCGTGTATCATTAAACAGAAAATGAGTATGGATCATATTCGACTCGGATCAACTTCGAATTCGAGTTTTGGATCATATTTTCGAGCCAATCTCGAGTCGAGTACCGAACTACTTGGCTTGATTTACAGCCCTATATAAATGAGTCAAATATGAGTAAATTTTAAAGTTCGATAAATTATTCGAACCTCTTTAAATTATAATTTTCTATTCATACTAGGATCATATTCGTTCAAAAAGTTCAAACTGCTCGGGCTCGATTCGGAATCGGGCTCGATTCGGAATCGTGCTCGATTCGGAATCGTGCTCGATTCGGTAGCTAAATGAGCCTCAATCGAATCTTATTTTATACTCGATAAATTTTGTGAACCAAATCTGAGCAGCTCAATACTCGACTCGACTCGGTTCGTTTACACCCTTAGTCAAATTATAATATTAAGCACCACGTCAGACCTGTCACGTAGGCGCCACGTGTGCCACGTCAGTAGGTCAACGCACATGTGGCGCCTGGGGGTTCAAAGTCTAACTTTTTGAATAGAAAGCGGCTCAGTTTGCGTTGACCGGAAGAAAGGGGCTCAATACCCAAATATCAGAAAAGTTCAGTGGTCGACTTTGCATTTAACCCCTTCCAATTGAACATCTTTTCGATTAGCACGTACATTAATTGGACCAATAAACATTATTAAAAAGCTTCATACAGAGTGGGACATTAAAGGGACATTTTATGGACTACTTCATAAAAGGGACATTTTATGGACCACTTCATTAAAGGGACATTTTATGGACCACTTCATAAAGGGGACTTTTTATCGAACACTTCATGAGCATAAATTTATGCATTCTGTTCTTAGTACAGATTATAGAGACATTTTATCAAACACTTCATGTGCATTAAACACACAAACACTTCATTTTAAAATATTCAAAACCATAAACATGAATATTATTCAACAACAAAAAAATATAGACGCCAACTATTATTTTACTATCTTAAATTTGCGAAAGAAAAAAATTAATTTGTTAAAGAAATTTGTTTCACTAATTGTTTTTTGTCACGCAATCTTTTTCCTTTACCAGTCCCTCACAAAAATGCTTATTTGAGAAGGAAACAATTCATTCATAAATCTTCCTTCACAAGAGCCTCAATTTCTTGTAGTGCATGTCCCACATCGTAACACATGTCAAACCAATTCCTTGTCTAAATTGATTTCAATCAATACAATTTCCAATTGAATTAATATCAAGTAAACCCACTTACTTGCTCACAAAAAAAATCAATTCCTTTCCATCTTGGATTCTATCTTATGGGTGAGGACCCACATCCAATAATATATAGTGGCGAAGCCACATATAAGATTGTGGGGTCAGATGACTCCACTGAATTTTATTTATAATGTAAGGTAAATTTTAAAAATTTTAAGTATTATATATAAATTGACCTCACTAAAATTTTATAAATTTTCTATTATACGAGGTTAAATTAAAAATTTATAACATTGTCAATCAAATTTTAACCACATATGACTCATATCCTCTCAATATATGTATATCTCTCTATAATATTTTAAACTAAATAATAATCAAATTTATATTATTTTTAAAAATAATTAATAACTTAATTACTTATGAACAGTTGTAATTAAAAAAGTCTACTATGAGTCAATATAGTGTATATATACCATATATTATTACTTATTATATTGTCATTGTAAAATAGTATATATTTATATATATATATATATATATATATATATATATATATGTGTGTGTGTGTGTGTGTGTGTGAGAGAGAGAGAGAGACTCGAAAATAATAAATTATTAAAAAAAAATTGGCTAGGGGCATTGGCCCTGAACCCCGCCAAATTATTTATAGCTTAGCAATAATTTGACACCACCGGAATATATTCCAAGCTGCGCCATTGACAATATATATATATATATATATATATATATATATATATATATATATATATATATATATATATATATATATATATATATATATATATATATATGGCAGCTACTCTAGCTCCTAAACTACTCAGCTAAATATTACAACTAAAAAGCCATGGATTCTTTCCTATCATTCCCAATATTCACTACTGCCAGCATCTTTACTTTTCTTGTATTTCTCTATTATCTCTTCTTTTGGATACCAAAATATTCCAAGTGAAAATAATTGGACACATGGCCTATAATTGGACATATCCATCTTCTAGGAGGCCCTAAGCCTCGTCACATAACGTTGGGGTCCTTTGCTGATAAATATGGACCAATTTTCTCCATCAGGCTCGGTGTAAATCAAGCTTTGGTGGTGAGTGATTCCAAAATGGCTAAGGAATGTTTAACTACAAATGACAAGGTCTTTGCTACACGCCCAAAAACCCTAATAGGCGAGGTCATGGGCTACAATTACGCGATCATTGGTTTTGGCGCTTATGGTAATTACTGGCGCCAAATTCGCAAGATAATGGTGCTTGAGTTTCTCGCCAGTCGTAGCCTACGAGTATCTGAAATAAAGTTGTGCATAAATGAAGTTTATGAATTTTGGGCGAAGAATAAAAATGCTTCAAATATGGTAAAGATGGAAATGAAGGAATGTTTTGGGAACTTAATTTTAAACGTTGTCGTTCGGTTGCTTGTAGGGAAGCGATATTCTCCTCTTGATGAAGAGGCGGTGAACTTTCAAAAGGCTATGAAGATATTTCTTGATTTAATGGGTACATTTATGGTGTCAGATGCAGTTCCTTTTCTAAGGTGGTTAGATTTGGGAGAGTATGAGAAGCTAATGAGAAAGACGGCGAAAGAAATGGATGATATACTTGAGGACTGGCTAAAGGAGCACAAAACAATGAGAAATTCAGGACTTTTAAAGGGTGAAGAACAAAACTTCATGGATGCCATGTTGGCTCATGTTGATGGTGGTTCTGAGGAGGATTTTTCAGGGTTTGATGGTGATACAGTCATCAAAGCTACATGCTTGGTAAGTTTATTAGGAATTGATATTTCCATTATAGTTTTACTGTGAGACCCCGAATTTTTATGAAATAAAAGTATTCAATTTTTCTATTTTTGTGAATAGTTAAATTGATAAAAGTTTAAAGTTAAGGGTGACATTTGAAAATTTTTCAAAATAAATGATAATGAAGTTCTGTTTTATTGGTATTATTAATGTAATAAAACAGAAAAACTTTTTATATAAAACAGAATACTTTTATAAAGTTATTCGTTTTATTAGGCTAATAGTAAAATCTTTTTATATAAAATAAAATACTTTTATAAAGTTATTTGTTTTATTAGACAATAATTAGAATATATTATATTTTATTATGCATAGTGTTTGCATAGTGCCTGCATAGTATTTGCATAGTAAAATCTTTTATAAAGTTATTCGTTCTGAAATACAGGAGATGAGAAAAAGGAAAATCATGATAGCGAGGAAATTATCAGGAAGGTACAATCTGAAAAGAAAGCAAGGTATTCTCATCTCTTCGAATATCAGGTACGCACGTAAATTTCGAGGGCGAAACTTCATAAGGTGGGGAGATTGTGAGACCCCGAATTTTTATGAAATAAAAGTATTCAATTTTTCTATTTTTGTGAATAGTTAAATTGATAAAAGTTTAAAGTTAAGGGTGACATTTGAAAATTTTTCAAAGTAAATGATAATGAAGTTCTGTTTTATTGGTATTATTAATGTAATAAAACAGAAAAACTTTTTATATAAAACAGAATACTTTTATAAAGTTATTCGTTTTATTAGTCTAATAGTAAAATCTTTTTATATAAAACAAAATACTTTTATAAAGTTTTCTGTTTTATTAGACAATAATTAGAATATATTATATTTTATTATGCATAGTGTTTGCATAGTGCCTACATAGTGTTTGCATAGTAAAATCTTTTATAAAGTTATTCGTTTTATTAGATTATAAATAGAATATATTATATTTTATTTAAAATAGTTTTCTTTAAATATGGACCGTCAGATTAAAGTAATCAATCTGGACCGTTCATGAATTAGTTACTATGCATTCCATTTTTCTATAAATAGCAGCTCATTCCTTCATTATTTCTTACGAATTCACTGAACTCTAGAGAGAGAAACTATAGAGAAGAAAAGTATTCTGCTACTTAACTACTTTCTTATTTCAGTTCTTCTTTAAAACGGTAAGGGGTGTTATTCTTTCTTATTCATGAAGAGAACTTTTGTTATTCCATTTCTTATTATTCTGTTGGAATAACCTGTATACGCGGTCTACCCTATACTTGGTGACATTCTTCTATTATTCTGTTGGAACATCCTATCTGTGTGTTTTACACCGGACCTGGTTCCGTTTTTATTATTATTCTGTTAGAACATCATGTTTGTGTGTTTTACACCGGACCTGATTCTGTTTTTATTATTATTCTGTTGGAACATCTTCTCTGTGTGTTTTACACCGGACCTGGTTCCGTCTTGTTATTATTCTGTTGGAATATCCTGTCTGTGTGTTTTACACCGGACCTGGTTCCATTATTTATTATTCTATAGGAATATCCTGTTTGTGCATTTACGCCGGACCTGGTTCTATTATTTATTATTCTGTCGGAATATCCTGTCTGTTCGTTTACGCCGGACCTGGTTCCATTATTTATTATTCTGTTAGAATAACCTGTCTGTGTGGTCTATGGCATACCGGGTGATTTCTTTTGTTATTTCATTCTTTATTATACTCAGTTGGTTAAGTTTTAACTTCTATACTCTATGAAATTAGTTGAATATCCTTGATAATTGTGTTTCATCCAGTATCTTTTCATGAAAATATTATTCTAAGCATTCTTGAATTTTACTCCACAAAGCAGTATCATGTTGACAATTTGGACGTTGTTAATTCTTGGAGTTTATGTGAAATATAATTTCCACTTAGAGACAGTGGAGATAGTTATATGCCAAGAGAAGACTCACCATTGGAAAGAAGATGATAGTAATCTTCTCGTTTTTCTTTGGGGTCTATTGGGTCAACCAAGGATAATTCTGTGGACATATGATATCTATCATAACCTAGACGCATGGCCTCCCATGTACGAAGGTTTCCTTGATCACTTCCAAAAGATTTTAATTTCTAAAACAGTTTTTAACTGTACCTTTATGTAAGGTGCAATCATGACATGAGTCAGAGTTGGTATATGTATTTGTATTTAACCTCAAAGTATACATGTCGTTGCATTTTGCACGACAGTTGTATAAATGAAGTTGTATTTGATTTTTTATAGTGTATTTTTCTGACGACTCAGATTGGGTGATGTATACCTATTTTTGGGGGCGTCACATTTACAATTTCCTCTCTCACATGAGTTAGACTTACTATTCATGTGGTAATAAACTTGTGAAATTATTATTTTCACTTGTAAAATCTAATATTTTTCTTAGTAATTATTTGACAGAGATTAAGAGTACTCATGTTTAAATTAGAATAAAATGAAAAACTCTACCTTATGATGTTTGCATAATTGAGTTTCATGACTAATTAGCAAATCTTTCTTAAAGTACGATAATTAGTACAAAACTGTGTTAGGTTCCCATAGGATACAAATATAAATCCACAAAGCGATAAACTTGGGATATATTTTTGCATTTAATCAGTCTTTTACTTATTCTTTAATTAATTTCAAAATTTAAAGTAAGAAATTATTTGTAAAATCCTAATTTAAGAATTTGATTTAATTTATTGGCAGACACTTATAACTGGAGGCACAGACACGACAACGGTCACACTCACATGGGCTCTTTCTTTATTACTAAACAACTCCCATGCATTGAAAATGCCCCAAGATGAACTAGATATTCATGTTGGAAGAGAAAGACAAGTGGAGGAGTCAGATATAGAGAAATTAATCTACCTGCAAGTCATAATCAAAGAAACATTGCGTCTCTATCCGGCTGCACCACTTACTATACCACACGAGGCTATGGAAGCTTGCGTTGTAGGTGATTACCACGTCCCCAAAGGCACCCGCTTGTTGGTAAACCTTTGGAAGATTCATCGCGACGCTGAGGTTTATTCAGATCCTAACGAGTTTCGACCCGAGAGATTTTTGAGCCACAAGGATATTGATGTTAAGGGATAACATTTTGAATTGATTCGGTTCGGGAGTGGTAGAAGAATTTGCCCCGAAATGTTTTTTGGCCTGCAGGCTGTGCAGTCGATATTAGCTAGCTTGATCCATGGGTTTGAGTTTCGAACCTTGTCGGATGGGTTGATTGATATGAGTGAGAGTATTGGAGTGACTAACCTCAAAGCCACACCACTTGAGGTCCCTGTATCTCCTCGTTTGTCTCCTAATATTTATGGGTGAATTGTTATCATAAATATTAAATAAAACTTCTGCTGTTGTCATAAATATTAAATAAAACTTCTTTTGTAATGTGAAGCGAATAATTACGTTACGTCAGGAGGCTTTGTAATATCACTGCATGGTGTAGCTTTTTCTGTGTTGAGGATTGATAGGGGGTTAACTGGCTGGAGCTTATATGTAATTATAAGAAATTCCAATTACATTAGGCCACATATGTAATTTCATCCAAACCTTTTGGATGAGTGATTTGGTTGTACTTTGTTTCTGGTGTTTAATAAAAATTTCAAAAATAAAAGAAAGAACAAAAAACATTAAGACATGTATGGAATGAGTAATGATAGGGAGTCAAAATCACATCTCCTCCCCTGTCCCTTGTTATTTTCGTTATCATGTGTAACCCTCCCTTCTAGAATAAAAAAAAGGTCACTTACAAAATACTAGGGGTGCAAATGGATATATATGGATTCGGATACAGTAGTATCCATATCCATTTATTTGCGGATATCTTTAAATCGAATACGGATAATATCTGTTTTTTTTCGAATACGAATAATATTCGCTTTTTTTCGAATACGGATGCAGACGAATACGAATTTTTCAGTTACCATTTACAATCCTAACTATAACTTGAATAAAAAATAATGAGTTTTAAAATATAGTTTATTAATAAATGAATGTTAATTTATTTATTTTTAATAAATATTTAAATACAATAATCAATGTTCTAAATTACAATTCAAATAAGTTTTTATCATTTTTGAAATCCTAAATTTTAAAATGAATGCTCTACTTATTAATGTTTAGATGTCCATTTTATGTGTGTGGAGTAATACTGTAGTGTGTATGAATATTTATAATTTATAATTAGATTGAATACTTAATTATTTTTTCTCAAATACTTGATTAAAACTTTAATAATATGCTTATGGAAATTTTTATTTATAATTTATGCTCAATACATAAATTACAATTTACATAGTTATAAATTTTTTATTTTATTTCATTATATTTATGGAGAGTGCGAGTTATAATGTATATGTGACAATTGACAACTAGTTAATCCAACTTGATCCAAAATTTACTTTGGACTTGCTTTAAATATTTGGACTTCTAATTTTTAAATAATTGGGCAAATGAAAGTGATAAATACTCCCTCCAACTGAAAATTCATAAACGTTAATTAATTATTCAACCCCTTTCGAGATTAATTCTAAATTAATTCGGATTTAACTCAATTTAACAATAAAATTATATTGTTCATTGTTCCCGCCTCCTAACATTTCAAGTAAGTTTTGAAAGTAAAAAATTTATAACAAACTAATAACTATAGTTTTGTTCTTCTAGTAAACAATTTTCTTGATAAATGATACATTTTAGATATTTTAACTTTATAATAGTAAAAATCTATTAACTATACTTAAATCAATTTATTTCAATTTATTAATATTAGAATAAAAGTGCTATTTCCTACTTTTTAGAACTGAATTGATATATTTTTAAAATAATTTTCGTATGATAGTGAAAACTAATTATTATATAAGGAATGCCACTTTAAAAAAATTATTTTGCTTATAATATATATATATATATATATATATATATATATATGTTATTTGGATATGAATTCTAGATATGGATCTGAATCCGGATATCCGCTATCTTTTTAATATATTTACGGTCGGATGTTAACGAATACGAATACGCCTATATCCGTATTCATATCCGTTTATTTGCGGATACCTTTAAACCGAATACGGATATATCCAATTTTTTTCAAATACGAATAATATTCACATATTTTCGAATATGGATGCGGACGAATACGAATTTTTCGGTTACCATTTACAGCCCTACAAAATACAACAAACTTCAAAATAAGTAAACAAAACACTAATAACTTCAACATATTTAATGGTTGATATTTAGTCTATATGTAAGACCCCAACTTTTATGAATAAAGATGATTTTTTTTCTCTAAATATCATTTTGAATATTATGGTGTGGATTTGATATAATGTTATAGTTGTGGGTAATATTTATAAATTTTGCAAAGTAAGCAATTTGTTATAAAATATTCGATTGGTCGGGGAATATTCATTTTAACAGAGAATATTCGTATGACGGCACAATCATTGGTGGACCCCACAACGAAATTATTATCGAAATAAAAAAACAACAGAAATAACTTTTTATAAAAATAGCGGCAAAAGTTTTACCGTTAACTGTTGAAATATCCGGTGGTAAAAGTTCAGTAATACGCGTGGTTGCATAGTAGCACACGGTATTGATCATTGATGCTTACGTGAGAAGTCACTCAGTTATATTCAATTATTGCTACAGTAATTGTTGCATAGTATCTTATGTTATTGATTCAATTATTGTCACAATATTTATATTATTAAATTAATAATTGAGATGACAAGTTATTCATATTATTATTTGTATTATTGACAATATCTAGAAAGTTCTGTCGAGAAAAGGGATTAGGTCATCTAATTGCGCGCCAATAGGGAGAAATCCTTATCGAAAAGCCCCCTCTTTCTTGGAAATGATCTGGTTGTTAATATTGTAAGTTATATTATTGATGAATAAATGTTGTTAAAAATATTGAGGAGATTTTTATGAAGTATTTGTTATAAATTTGGCTTATTATATGGACCCCCCATTTATCCATTTGTCAAAACTGTCGGTAGAAGTTATCTCAATTTTGTTATATATATATATATATATATATATATATATATATATATATATATATATATATATATTTTTTGTTTTTTTTATGAAAAATAGAATATATTATATTTTATTATGCATAGTATTTGCATAGTGTCTATATAGTATTTGCATAGTGTCTGCATAGTGTTTGCATAGTGAATTCAGAAAAAAATTCAGCTTATTGAATTGCGCCCGTGAAACTTCTACTGTGCGTCCGTTTCTAAATAGTATCCTTCTATTCTCCTATAAATAGGATGCTTAGTTTAGAATTGAAAATCACACCAGAATCAGAGAATTCTTCTTCAATAATATTGAGCATATTTCTTTCGAGTTTTAGGAAGCTTTGAGTGTAGAAAACAGTATAGGTTTTCTTCAAGAATATCCCCGCCTTACCAGTCAGAAGTACTCTTCTTTTAAGGTAAGGGATGCTATTTTTGTTCAATATTCGTAAGAAATAATATTTTATTTCATACTCTGTAATATTATTTCATTTCAGATTCTGAATTCTACACTCATTTTGTTAAAGTATGGCTTCTATACTCCTTAAAATTAGTAGAATATCCTTAACATTTGCGTTTCATCTAGTATTTTTTTATGGAAATATTATTCTGAGCATTCTTGATAATTTTTAATCTTTTTATGTCGAGGTACTATTCCCGAAGTACTATTCACTCGAGTACTATTCACCCGAGGTAATATTCATGACAAAAATTGATTTCTTTTCGGTCCAAATCATTTTTGATATAATATTATTCTTGAATTTTACTCCACAAAGCAGTATCATGTTGACAATTTGGACATTATTGAATTCTGGATAAATTGAATTATAAATCTTTAAAATTTATCCTTTGCTTTCATTTAATTGAATTCTTATATCATTGTCATTATCCTCATGTTTATATTATGATGAAAGTCATCTTTGGCTCGTAGTGCATAGATGGACTGTTGATTGATATAATTATGACCATGGATTATTTGGTATAATCATGATCTGTAATGTTACAAATGATGTGGTAAAAGTTCTCATTGGCCCGTAGTGCATTGATGGACAGTTGTTGGCATGATCATGACCATTGGTGATAACACGATTATCCTTGGCCCGTAGTGCATGGATAATTCGTGGATGTGATACTAATGAATATTCTTGGCCCGTCGTGCATGGATAATTCAATGATGTGGATTATTTATTGAGCTGAGTCTCAGTGATAAAATTGATGATAACCTTTTTAAATCATAGAAGATAGTAGATATCATGCTTTACTTGACTCTTCTAATGGATTGCTTGTTCCGCTGCAGTTAAACTTCATGTTTATTATATTTTATCAGTTTAACACTGTTGAAGGCTAACGATAATTTATTCTGTATTATCTTAGTCATAATATTTCTTACTGGGCTAGTTGAGCTCACCCTTTTGCTTTCATTGTTCTCTTCAGGAAATGAGAACGTTGTCGGGACTAGTCGGGAAATGGAGTGACGGTCTGAGATGGTGGCTGTAGTAGTCCTCACTATTTTATAAAATAGTGTGATAATAATTGTAATGAGGACTCCATTTGAGTTTGGATACTGTCTTCTAGACAATATTCGTGTAAAAACTCTCAGCTACATTTTTGTCATATTATATAAGGAAGTTATATTTAAATTCTGTACCATGTATTTGGCGACTCAGAATGAGTGATGTATACCTATTTTGGGAGTGTCACAGTTGGTATCAAAGTTTAGGGATATGATCCCTGGCTAAGATGTAAGACTAGAACTAGGAGGGGAGAGACGAGTAAATCCTTTGCTAGTATGACCTACCTTAATTTAATTATTATTTAATTAGTCGGTCAGAGTATAGGAGTAATATGTGGCATGTCAATTAACCTTTGTTTTGTACCAGTGTTTGAAAATGACATCCGAGAATGTTGAGATAATTAAGCAATGGAGCACATGAGACCGTTGAGTCACCGACGATCAATAGTCAGGATAATGTGCATCAGGAAGGCAATAATCCTCAGGTAAACAACAACACCGACCAAATGATGAATGATAGGATGTTCATAGGCTTTCTGAAATTGATGCAACATCAGGCGAGAGAGACTCCTGTTCAAAATACAGGTGGAAATACTGGCAACTCACTGATGATCACTGCTAAGCAGTTCAAGGAGCTGGGACCACTGGAGTTTTTGGGAAAACCATAACTACTTAAGGCAGAGACATGGATAAAGCAGATCACCAAGATATTTGATGTCTTGGGATGCTCCGAGGAGCAAAAGGTTCCCATTGCCATCTTCTTGTTGAGAGGAGAGGCAGATTACTGGTGGGATATCTATAAAACATACTCAACCTACCACACTAAAGATGTCTTGGGAGAAGTTTCAAGAACTGTTCAATGACAAGTACTTTCCCGAAAGTATTCGTCACATAAAGGAGGTGGAGTTCATCAAGCTGAAGCAAAACAATATGAACGTGTTGCAGTATGATGCCAAGTTTGCGGAGTTATCCTGGTTTGCATCCCATTTGGTTGATAATGAGAAGAGAATGATGCGAATGTTTGTATGAGGTTTGAAACCCAAAATACGTTCACTACCTCATTTCTCAACAAACTTTGTTTGAATTCAGATGTTGTGAATAGGGCTCAATTATTAGAGCACGTTAATGAGTCAACCCAACCAAGAGAGAGTAGCCGTCAAATCGATAATACCAGTGGTAGCAGTCATCAAAGCGGTGACAACAAACGTAGAGGGAATCAACATGCTAGAAATGGTAACCAATTCGGTGGTAATCATGGCCAAGACAATAGAAGTGGAAATTTCAAGAAGAGAATGTTCAACAATGATGGAAAGACAGCAGCACCAACACCCGTTTTCAAGGAAGGAGAACGACCACCGATCGTATGGTTTAAAAGTTGGAGGGGAGGGACATATCAGTCCAAACTACACGATGCAGTCCAAAGCATGTTATAATTGCGAAAGAGAAGGTCACCTAGCTCGATTTTATCGTGCAGTGAAGTCAAGTCCAGCTGGGATGGAGACACCAAAGGCCGTCCCAGACAAGTCAAAGCCGGTAGTTCAAGGGAGAGCGTTTGTCGTGACCTCCAAAAAATAAGGAACCCGAACGAAGTTATCATGGGTAAGTTTATCATAAACTCTTGCGAAGTCTATACCTTATTTGATACCGGTTCTACCCATTCTTTTATTTCTCCTACTTGCGCTCAACATTTAAATTTAACTCCGGAGAAATTAGACTTTGACTTATCTGTTGAAACTCCGTTGGGAGAAACCTTCATTACATCTGTAGACACTCAAAATTTTCTATACACCTGTCACTGACATTGCAGGATGGCAGATTTATCTTTCAGAGATAACCCTGGAAGACAGCTCATATTCAGTCCGAATACTACCGAAAGCTTAGTCTCAACCCCGAAACATATATCGGAAGTATCAGTTCCAACCTCGGAGATAACCCCGAGGCATGCAGTTCAAATACCGAAAATTCCACCGGAGAAGACCGATTCATCCCGGAGATAACCCCAAGATATTCAGTCTCAGTCCCGACATCGGGAATAGCAGCACTAACCTTGGAGATAACCCCAAGGAGTGTAATTACAGTTCCGGAGATAACCCCGAAAATACTTGTTTCAAATGCATACGATTAGCTATAACCACGACACTCACACCGAGGCACTCAGTACAAGACCCGGAGATAACACCGGGAAGACAGGCACACCTCAGAAATGACACTGAGGACCTTCAAACACTTACAATAGTACAATCTCAGAGACAATCCTGAGCAACGTCTGCTTTATCGGCTCAAACTGGAGATAACCCCGGTGAGGAGCAAATTAAGTCGTCATATTGCCAACTTGACGCCACATCGCACCGTCTCAACATCTCATACATACATTTCTACACAGTAATGTCCCACAAGAACCAAGGAAGTCTAATCCCGAGTGACTATTGCGCAGGGCAACGGATAGAATTTGAAGCTTGAAGACTGAAGGGCATGGTCCCATCTTCCTGACTTCGTACAACCTTTAATCCCATGTTCTTGCGTAACTCTCGACAACGGCGGTCCGAAATAGGTCTTATACACCTCAGTCAGATGCCCGAATTGAAGTTCTGAAAGTTCGAGCGGACATCATGTTGCATGCGTGCACGTACTTCGAGACGGCAGGACTCGCGGAGCCCGGGGCACCCCGGGAAGCCGCAGGTACATCTGCGGCGGCGGCTCCCCCCTCTATAAATAGAGGGCTTGGGGTGGCCATTTTGTAAGAGAAAAATGCGAGAAAGCCCTGTCCAATTTGCTCTGTACACACTATAAACTGAGTGCTTTCTCATTTTAAACACTTGTAAGCTTATATATAGCTACTTTGTACCGGCGGGAGCCGAGTGTTCATCCACTTGAAGTTATTGAAGTTTTATTTGGCAGCCCACTGTAAGCCTTCTTACACACTTTAAAGCATTTCTCTTCATCTTAGCACACAACATTCTTCACGTTGAGAGTCGTGTTGCGTGTGTAGGCCCGAACTTCGATTCGTGATTTCATTTCAATTTATATATATATATATATATATATATATATATATATATATATATATATGGACTAATATTATCGAGTTATGCCTCGATTGAGCCTAGACTTATGTCTAGAGCGTTTAATTGCTTTCGTATATATATATATATATATATATATATATATATATATATATATATATATATATAACTGTTGTCGGACTTTGTTCGATGAGCCTGAATTTTACATCCGGTGCGTTTATCGCTTTTATATATATATATTTACATTTCGTCCCTCCTGGAGTTTACTTTGTGGCGATTGACCGTTTTTACTGTTTTGTTTATATTTTGTCCCGTCTGGAGTTTATTTCAATGCGGTTGATCATTTTATTGCTTTATTTACATTTCTGATCCCCCATGGAGGTGCTTCGTGGTGGTTGATCATGTCTTTATATATATATATATATATATATATATATATATATATATATATATATTTACAGCTTTTATATATATAATTGCTTATAGTTTTCATATAAACGGCGATATCATGTGAGCCTAGGAATCATGTGATCACAGATTCAGTCTACTGAATCTAGATTCGGTTCCCGTAATGGACATTTTCAGCTGTAAGCAGCTTGTAAATTTATTCACGGTGGTTGGATTTTCTCAGATGGTTTTCATACCCACGAGGAATTCGACACTACTTTGTACATTATTTTCTCGAAGATGCTTCGTATCTCGAAAATAAAAGCAATCAAGCCGAACATTTAATAATATGGAAGTGTAAAAGGTCTCAATTACTATTGAGCGTAAGGGTTTGAAAAACCTCTTTTATAAAATATCACTGCTGTATCTTGTTTAAAACTGAATTTTTACACAAATTCAAACCTTATGTATATAGGTGCGAACGAGGCCTCGCACTACTTCCAAATAACAGCACATTGACCCACACACACACACATATTCATATAACAATTTCTTGAAAAGTGGCGGTCACCGTGGCAACACGGATGTTGGGGGGTGCCTAACACCTTCCCTCCGCATAAGCAAGTCCCCGGACACTAATGAATCTCGGTTTCACAGACCCGTTTAGCAGTGTCATATCACTGGGTCAATGCGCAAACCTTTTCTCGGTTGTGTTCGTACAACCAGCTAAAAAACTAACTGGCGACTTTTATAGTCAAATCGTCGACATATAAATGTCGAACCTTTTTACAACTTATTTTTTCAAACAAATCTCACCTAACATGAGAACACAAAAGAACAAAAACAGAAAAGAGACAAATAAAAATCCCGACGTCGACAACATCCATTATTTATAAGTCTTGTTTGATTCAAATCGGCACCCGCACATTACATGTCGATCTTATCTCTTTGAAAATACTTGCATTTAATGTGATTTTAGGGATTGATTGGTTAACTACTCATCATGCTAAAATTAATTATTTTCGTAAGGTTGTTAGCTTTCATATTCCTAACCAACCTATTATGTGAATTCAAGCAACCAAACCACTAAAGTCAATCACTGTCATATCAATCCATAAAGCTATTCGTTTATTGAAAAATGGATGTAAAGCTTTCTTAGCCCATGTCACAAATTTAAACAAAAATACGTCAGATTTGAATGATATTTCTATTATTAATAAATTTCCTGACGTATTTTCTGAAGAACTTCTTGGCATACCCCCAGAGCGTGAAATCAAATTTTGTATCGACCTTGAACCCGGTACAAAACCTATTTCCAATGCCCCTGTGACAACCCGAAAATTTATAAGATCTTGAACGATTAAATTAAAGGTTCAATAATAAAACCTAGATTGAACGTAGATGAATGATTAAATTTTTTTAAGAAAAGCCTATATGGTTTAATATCTGAAAGACTGTACAGGGAATTAAATAGAAACGATAAAAAAGTTGAAGAGTACGATATTACTAAGGGATTAAGAATATGACAAGTCAAATATATATATATATATATATATATATATATATATATATATATATATATATATATATATATATAGCAAACTATATGGTCATAGTAAACAAGCCTAAATATTTGATTATTAAGTGGACTTGTAAGGATGACACAAGTTATTAATATGGTATTCTAAATTTAAGAATATGACCAAAAGATATTGAAAAGTTGGATTAATAAAATTCATTATGTCACGCCATTTGAAACGACTTATTGAATGTAGCAAACTAAATAAAAATGTTTTAATAGACGTTGAATTAAATGTCTAGCCTAATATAAGAAAATATTAATTATTTATCAATGAAGTGAATACTTATGACTAATCAAGAAGATATGCATGATTGAAGGAGTAATTATTTAAAGTTCAAAGTAAGTGGACTAGAAACCCTAATTGAATAATTATGGAAATGTAAAATTTACGAGACATGTCCCAAACAATTTATTGGATAGCCCAAACTTGGGAGAAATTTCTAAAAGCAAGTTAAAACTCAAAATTTGAATTAGAGATAGAATTTTGAAGCACGAACTGCTCGGTTGCATCTAGAACGTTATGTTTAGTCAGAAAAAACTGTCAACACGAAATGTGTTAGGGTTGAATTTTTGATCAAAGTAATAGTTGATTTTTATGGAGAAAAGTCAAAATCGGAGATAGAAGTGGAATTTTAAGATGCGAAACAAGATAATTGAGTCCGGAACGTCAAAATTAGTAAGAATAGACTCTAAACACGAAATGTATTAGGGTTGACTTTTTGGTCAAAGTCAATAGTTGACTTTTATGGAGAAAAATCAAACTTAAAATTAGGAAATGAATTTGAGGAAATGGATGTGTCGATGACGTTGGGAGCGTCGAATTTAGTAAGAATCGACTATAAACTCGAAAATTTGATTTTTTGGGTCCGAAAGTTAAAGACGAGATTAAACATGCAAAATGAGGAAATAAAAGCCGGACCCACATGATTTAAATCTACTAGAAATTCCAGCACATGGGTGCCAACCACTCCCACCTACTCCAATCTTATCTTAACTACTCCCTCTCTCTCCTAATGATATATTATTTAGCTAAAATGAAAAAGAAAAGAAAAGACTCTCTCTTCTCCTCCACTCCATGCTCAGTTTTTAGAGAGGAAAAATGAGAAAGAAGGCAGCCATGGGAGAGGAAGAAGAAGGAAGAGAGCAATAAGAAAGGTACAACACCCTAACTTAGTTTATTCCTTTTTGTTGTTTTTGATTTTGATGAACTATCAAGTTATTATTTTGAACTTTAGATCTATATGTTAGATGGTGTTTTATGCATGGATCTAACTATTTTGGGTATTAAAAGCTTGAACAAAGAAGAAGAACCAAAACAGTTTTTAACTTAGAAAAAAAAACTAGTGGACTGCTGCCCCTAAACAGAAAATTCGGGATTAGCTAGAGTTCTCTAAAAATTCTGGACTTTTGGTATGTTGTAGTACACTGAATAAGATTTCCATAGACTCCAGAACAAACTAATCCCGACTTCGGAGCAAAGAGTTATGCTATTTTAAAGTAGCCAAGTCAAAACTGGAAAACCAACTCGGGTCAGTCACTTTACACGAAATTTCTGGAATTCTGTGTTTAGAATTTGGAAAAGGTCAAAGAATAAAAGTTGTAGTCCCGGAAGTTAGCTTCGCGTGGGCTCAAGAATCGTTCAAAAATGTTTTGAAACGAAAAAGTTACGACTGTTTTAGCAAAAGAGGGTAAATCTGGGAAAAAGATAAAAACTGTTGCGAGTGGACATTTTTGGAGCTTGTTTTAGGTTGCCTAAGAGGTCCGAAATTACTGGGTGATATTTTTTAAAAATACTTTGATATACCATGTATAACATATCCAAAATTGGAATCAATCCGATTAACAAACAATACGTAAGAAATTCGCGAAGTAGCTAGTTCGATAAGCGGGCAACAGAGCAGCGGCAGCAGCGTGCGACGCCGCGCTGCTGGATAGCTGCCTGACATGCTTTTTGCTCGATGTTTTGATTGATTTTCGTAATTAGTTTTCGCAGTTAAATTTTTTTCTAAAATACTATGACATAAGATCTATAACATGCCCAAAAATTTACTATTATAGGACTTTTGGTTTGAAAGTTAAAAATGAGCAAATGAGCATGTTAGAACTTGTAAATGAGCAAATGAGCATGTTAGAACTTGTAAATGAGCGAACACCGAGCGTCGACGCGTCGAGCGACTTTGACAACGTTCGACGTTACGAATCGCGTTCCTGCGAAATAATAGGTATTAATAAATCTAATAAAGTCCTACGGGGCGAGATTTGACTATAAGTGATATTTTATGCCGAAAAACTTACTTTCGGGCATAAATAAAGCAATAAAAATATGTAATAAATATAAATTACATATTTAAGCAAAATAAAAAATTAAGGTTGCCTATAAAATTATTTTGTGGTACAACAAAGGGCGAGAAACCTTTAAAATTTTGTATTAATCATAAAAATGATATTTTGAGGTTTTCGGGGCTCAAAAGAAGGTTTTTGAGCTGAGATTTACATAACGGAATATATATATTTAATATATAAAGAAAAAATGCGAATAATTATAAAACGAAAAACAAAGCAAATGTGCTAGTGAGATAAAATATTTATGTATGAAGCAACGATCAGTGTTGACTTGTTAACAGACAACTGATGTAAAAATTATTTAAATTAAAAAAATAATATAGTAAATTGAGTTTTAGTATAAAAGCTATGCATTAGCTGTTTAAACTCCGAATTTACGAGTAAAGGTAAAAGATATTTCTGAAATGGAATATAAATGGTTTAAGCTTCATGATGTAAAATATTTACATATTAAAATGTATGAGACCTTTATTATTTATGAAACAAGTAAAATATTATTACATGATTAATAATATTAGATAATGATTAAAATATTATTAAATGATTAATAATATTAGTAAATGATTTGAATATTATTAAATGATTAATAATATTAGAAGGTGATTAAAATATTATTAAATGATTAATAATATTAGTAAATGATTTGAATATTATTAAATGTTTAATAATATTAGAAGGTGATTAAAATATTATTAAATAATTAATAATATTTATTAATAGTTAAGATATTACTAAGAAATTGAGAAGTAAATAAAATATTATTAAAAGATTAATAATATTAGACGAGAATTTAAGATGCTGGTTATGTGATAATAATATTATCAAATGATGGTAATATTACTAGTGAGTTAAAGAATTATTCAACGTTTGATTATGTGATTAAATGTTAGTTAATTTATTATTTGAGTAATAGTGTGTGAGATAAAATGTATTATGCTAATTGGAGGATTGATCTTATTAGTGATAGATCTTTCATAAGAGATTAAATTAGATTGCTTAGTGTTAATCAACGGTACATGCAAGTTTCCTAACTCAAACTTGAGTTGTATTTTTTAAAGCATGTTAGTGAATAATTATTGTTGATTGTTCACATCTATACTAATTATTGATTCACACTTAGTGCATGTTGCATATGTTCATCAAGTATGAAAGGCTGATCACCTTCATTACCATAAAGTTCATTTAAAACTGTTCATGGTCATTGTTGACCAGTCAACATTATTGGTTCAGTCATTCAATCATTGAAATTGATTCACGTTCTTTCACAATCATTATATTGTTAAAAATTTGTCAGCTTATCATTCATTTTCAATCATGATATACTTCATTTGAACTTAAACTTGCTGGGCAAAATTATTGTTCACCCTTGCTATATCATGATAAAATTTTCAGATTAAGATGAAAGTTCGGATACAGGAAAAGGCAAGGAAAATTCCAGAATTGGATTATTATGTAGTTAAAATTGTATTAGTATTGAAGGCAAATATCAGTGTATGTCCTTTAGGATATGAATTTGTGTAATAAGTTAAGGTTATCGACCTTGGGGATTATGTGTAAAGGTTAATGTATAAATAATTTATGTTTATATCCTCCGCAATAGTTATAGAATTTGTGTACCAGATTCGTGGTGATTAGTACCCGAATTTGGGGACGCTACAGTTGGTATCAGAGTTGTAGGTTATAAACCTTAGGTAGGGTTGCCTTAGGCTAATAACAGCAGTGGGATAAGGATAAGGACTAACTCAAATAGAGTTAGTGCGTCAATAAGATTCAAAGATGAATCTCGACAAGTTATAAAGATACGGAGTTACCTAACTCTGATAATAAAGTTGAACAGTAATAATGAATAGATAGAGTCTAAAAGTCTAAAAGTATACAGAGAAGAGGAGATCGTAAAACAAAACGATCAGAATATAGAAATGAATTGTAATATAATACGATGAAATCACAACTTGATCTGATAAGGTCATAGTGGGGAGGAGGATCAATCTAATGTTTGGAAAGTTTACGACAAAATTGTTGTGTGTCAGTTGTACTATGAATTGATACGATGCCAACTCAGAAAAAGGGTTGGGGAGGATGCAATACGGATTGAAAAAAATTCGTATGGAGCTAAGATTAAGTGGGATTTCAATTGAGGACTCATGTTAGCAGCTGAGTTGTATGATTCCTTGTATGGGCGGGGAATTTGTACTTGGTTTTAGAACCACTTAGCTTCCTATTCGATATAGTGGTTAAGTTGAACAATTCTTTGTATGGGCAGAGAATTGTCCTTGGTGTAACAACCGCTTAGCTTCCTATATTGATTAGTGACTAAGTTGACCAATTCTTTGTATGCGCAGGAAATTGTGTTTGGTTCGACAACCACTAAGTTTCTGGCACTGATAATCATTGAAATGTTTGTGTCGCGTTATTTGCTATATATATGTGGAGAAGGTGATTCTTTTCTCATGTATATAACAAATAGGTAGAGAATATAAGATTAGGTGCGAGTTCTTAAAACTCATACTTATGGTAAGTTCGTGACTCATAATAGTTTGGTATGTTTTTGAACCCCTCAACGAATGGACGCCTATGGTCTGATTAGGATAAGTTCTTAAACTCATATTATTGTGGAAAGTTTATGAACTCATAACGTGTGGTAAGTTTGATGAACTGGGGTATAACTAAGTTGTGAATGGAGTACTGAGGATAATAGGAATAGATAGAATTATTAGCAATGGATCATTAGTGGAAGCATAAGTATTCCAAATCTTCTAGCTATACTAGACTTCAAAATTTTTGACATCAAGATAAATACGCACTACGTGCCTTTAAAAAAAATGAATTTTTATTCTCAACTCCTGGTGACCATTGTGTATGTGTGGACTTCGGGACACTGACACGTCGTTACCTGTCACTACAAAAAAATGGGGCTTCAGCAACAACCGATTTTTGTTGCTAAAGGTGCCAAATTTCGTTGCTAAAGGGTTTTGGCAACGACTTTACTGTCGTTGCGCAATGAGCATTGCTAATTGTTCCGCAACGAACCTATTTTTTCGTTGCCAAAAGTAATACATTTTGCAACGAAATTTGGCTTTCGTACAGAGACATCGATCCTTTAGCAACAAAATGTATTGTTACAGAATAATTAAAATGTCGTTGCTAAAAACCCCATTTCGTTGCAAAAGCCTGCTAATTGGCAACGAAATGAACTCTTTTTTTTTGCAACAACTTTACATTTTCATTGCAATTGACACCATTTTGCAACGACATTTTTCGTTGCCGTAAATTATGAAAATTGTTGCCTAAGCTTGCTTTCGTTGCGGAATGTAAACTTTTTAGCAACTATTTTCGTTGCTGATTATATTATTTGGCAACGACATTATGCTGAATAAGCAACAAAAATGTTTGTTGCTGGTTATTTTTCAATAGCAACGAAAGTCGTCGATTAACAACGACATTTTATGTTGTCGTTTCTTTATATGTGCAACGAAAGTTGATATGATTTGCAACTATAAAAAATGTTGCCTTTTATTTTAATATTAGCAACAATATTCTCTCCGTTGTTATTAGGTCAATTTTTTGTTGTCAAATATTATATTTTTAATGCCATTAGCAACGAAAATTTGTTGCTAAATGTATAAAAAATTGTTGCTATATTAAAACTTGTTCAATGCTTTGGTAACGAATTATATTGTTACCAAATCAAAATTTGACATTCTTTTTGTGTACCTGACTGACTCAATGTCCCCATAGAAAATAATGGTAAATATACAAAAAACTAAAATATTTTTAACTTAATAAAATCATCCACTACATAATCATTCATTATTTTTACAATTAACCATCTAAAGCTACCACAGTTCTTCAATCAAAGTATATATCTACATATATAGAGAGAGTACACTTCATAATTTCGTCCCTTGTCTTCCATAAACGTAGCACGAAAATTTGATACCCAGTATTGTAAGGCAGGTCGTAGAAGCAGCCTTCCTGCACATTTAAAAATAATAACAGGTCAGAAAAATGAAGCAAATAGGTCACCAGAGGCACTTAGTGTCAAAATCAATACACAAAGACAATAGAGTTGCTACGTGGTACAATGTCAAGGCTTGGCTCCTATTTCATAATACTTTAGAATACCACCAATTTCTTGTTCAATTTGAGTGACTAAACAATAAATATGGTTGGCACATCATTGCATAATCACTCTCCAACCTGGTTATAGCACAAGTTAGAACAAGTACTCCACTTTCCATTGCCAAAAATATTTCCCATCATTGCATTCAATTTAATAAGGGGATGGGTTATCTTCAAAAAGCATGCAAAAATACTTAAAACATGATATCTTGTGAAAAGCATTTATGAGCTGAAGATTGAGACTACATACCATACATGCAAATCATAGTCGTTGTTGCGATTATCACCCATCACAAAAATTGAGTTTTCTGGTACACGCTGCACCACAGTATAAAAGCATCAGTTTCATAATCAATATTGGTTGGCCAGTAACAGTTCATTCCTATAAAAATCATCTACATCATGCTTCCACTGGTGCTTGCCCTTTTACAACATACATAGGCTAAAATCCTAGGCCACTTATAATTTAAAAAGTTTTATGTATGCACATTTTCCAAATTTTGAGACAGAATAGAAAAAGAACAAGAAAATAAATGGGGCATTGGAAGTATAGTGAAACTGCACATACAACTGGTGTCATTTCATATTTAGGTGCTCCGAGAATGAAATCTTCTTCCTTCATGAACCTGAAACGTAATAGATTATACAAAAACCATGACTACCAAGACATGTTATAGGATGGAAAAAACGTACAGATAAGAAAGAACTTTGTCACATTATATGTGCCTGTCAAAAACTAGCATATATTACAGTTTATATGGTAGAATAAATATTCACCCCAAGGTGTTTAGCATCAAGCTCAATATTAACCTCAGTTTGGTTCTTCAGAAATAGAAATCTACATTCTAGAAGTGAAGCAAAACTTACCTCCTCCCATTTGGAATTTTCTATTCGAAGGTATACTGATAATATGATACAGCCATGTCTGATGTAGCTTTCAATATCCGTAGGACTGTGCTTTAACCAGTCTAGAATCTGAAAAAGTTATAAATTTGATAGCATCATACATTCACTGAAGGAGATCATAAAACTTCGGTCAAATAGGTTAGCTTCCCATAAATATTGCCATACCTGACTTCGCAAGACGAGGGAATTCACTAGAATCTTTTCCAAAAAGTTTGAAAACAATATGATCAGTACGACTCTGAAATCAGTCAAAAACATATTTAGTTAAGACAAATATCCTTTTGAGACCAAATTCAAATGACAAATGAATAATTAATCTTTGAAGAAGTATATAACAATACTTTTGGCCATCTTATGTAGCACTACACCAAACTGACCAAGGTGTTTTTAAACAAAAAGAAAAACAATTATACATAACAAATGAAACTAAACATAACCCAATTCCTATAAAATTCAATATACGGAACTTAAATTATAAGAGAAACACAAAATACAGGAAGAATATTGACTAAAAAACTTGATCATACAAAACATTTCAACTTTCTTTTTTTAATTTGATGATTGTGGAACCCACAACCACTACCCCGTAGGGTGTGGAGTCTGTGGACTAGATAAATAACCGGCCACACCCAATACTGCACCGACCAAGCAAATTGGGTAATCCCCCAGTAAACTATGTGCAAGTGGTCACAAGGAGATCATTATCTTTACAAAGAATTGAACCCATGACTATTGCCTTGAAAGGAAATTACCCATTCACTTGAAGTCATATCCATGCAATTGCTACATAACCAAATCCAAATCCACTTGAACCATACTGAGAAAAAACATTGTAACATTAGCGAACAACACCTTCAAGTCAACAACCAAATCCATTTGTTACAAATGGTGACAGAAGTAAAAAAGGCGATCTGAATTAACTCTAACATGAAAAGGCTCAAAACATTATTGGCAAGGCTTCTATCAGCTTAAGGATCTATTTCCTTCTTGTTGTCTACTCCTGATATCGACTTCACCTGCACTGCATCACTCTTTTGTACCTATTTTTGACATAATGTGTATTTTATATTCTGTTTATTGAACCTGCTTTAAAAGAGACACTAGTGTAGTAGTGTTAATACTTAATACTTAGTAATAACATTTTCCTTACTCACCTAGAGTACCACTTGCTTTTGACATAGTGATGAGCATGGTAATTTCTCAACAAATGCCTTTACCGCATCATTGAAGGTGGCAGAAAAAAGGAGCACCTGGCAGTAATTTGCAATAAGAAGATGAATGTAAATTTTGAGGCCTAACTTGATAAACAATACTGCAAGACAACACTCATATTCAAAAAAGAAAAAAAAGATCACTGATCTATTGTAAGACTCTTAAATGTTATACAGCTATGTAAAATTGAATAAGAAGCATTTTATAGAGGCAGGCAACTGGGTAGAAACCCTGGCTTAATCATAAAATATTATGAACTCCATGCATGATATAAAACCAGAGAAGCTTAAAAAACATATTGGATTCAATTATATGAATGAAGAATAGGCTTGAGACTCAAAGTATCTTAGGAGTGAAAGGACAACCCAGTGCTAGGACTATTAAGAATTGAACCCAAAATAGCATAGTCAAATGATATTGTCTTAGACTATGTCAATGTCTTTCAAGTCTTGGATAAGCTGCTTGGTAGTGTTAAGGGAGCCACGCTGGAAATTATTATATTCATTGGATCCATCAATTTCATCATGCATTTAAATTATCGGAAATGATTAGTTTAAAAATATCCACAAAGTAGGTGCATGGGACTGGGCTTCTGACCTTTTGACCTAAGAATAACTACTGAATACACCAGACACTTGGAACTCAAAAACTACATAAATTTTTAAGTGTTTAATCAATAAAGCTCATGATAACAAATACTTGGGCTTTGTGTGGAAATTGGGAAATGCAATTATTGAAAGGAAAGGAAACCGACAAGGAAATAAAATCAAGAAAATTATATGAGATTTATAAGAGTTAATTACTCAACATTTAAAAATAAACTTAAGATTTTCCATTTCCTCTAGTTTTCCAACTTCCAAACATAGCCTTAGTGAACAAAATCATGCTCAGGTTTGTATTCCATGGTGTGAATTTTCGTTAACAAGTTTAGAACACATGAAATCTGCCATTATCATAGTCAGTTTTGGTTAATTTTGAAAACAAGCTTTGATATGAGATACGTTTTGGTAAAGGGACTCAAAAGTATGTCAATCACAAATTTTCACCACCCGTGACTCCCCCCCCCCCACCCACTCCCCCCCCCCCCCAAAAAAAAAAAACACAAAAAAAATGAGAGTATTGAGGTGGTGAACTAGGCAAATACTTGAGCTCTGCATATTATTAGTAGTTGACCACATATTCAATTTTTAATCTGTCACTTATCAGCCAAAAGTTTACTTGCTAGTTTCTACTGAAACACAACAATGTTTTCAGAGTGCTTACAAAGTGAGAATAAATATGTTTCATATCATGATCAATCAACATTGTGTCAGAAATACTTTAATGTATGCATTACACAATAAAGTCTCAAAAATAGTTCAAACCTTTCCTATGTCACCAAAAATGACTACACGTTGTAAAGAGTTTTGACCAGGATATAGAGATGACTTAAACTGGTATATCTGACTCCAAATATATGTACCATTGAGCAATTTATGCCCCAACTTGTAGATATACCTGCACAATTATTATGAAATATTTGTAATAGGAATATAAGATGCAAGCAAAATTTCACAATTAATGTAGAAGTCCCCAGTACTAAATATCATATGCTAGCAGAAGATGGCATACACTGAGTTGGGCCACAACTCCTTCAAGAAGCTGGTATGAATGAATCCAGGATCACGCCACCCTACAGTTCGTGCTCGTGCACCTGCATCAATAAATAACTTATAAGATGAAAACAACCAGCAATTAGTTTCTTGGTCGAATTTCAAACCATTGAGTAACCACTGTGACTCACAAATAATGCTCAAAATCTCCAAAACATTATTCTCATGTTTGATGGGTATGTAGTTGATTTAAAATAAAGCATATTTGCCATAACAGAATAAATCTTTCATAATCCCCCAACTTCAAAGTTCAAAGTATTACTTACATACTATGTAAAAGAAGCATTGAAACCCAGAAAACACCGTTGAAGAAAATAAATCACAACTGACCTCATAAAGTCATTATCACTGCTATGCAAGAAAACAAAAAAGAAAACAAAACACAAAGAACTAGTGGCATGGTGATTATCAACCATTCATTCAGAATATGGCATCTAAATTCACAGCAGTAAAAAAATATTCTTTTAATAGAATTCAAATAGAAAGAGCGCTATTATATATCTATCTTCTCGAACTTGTCTGAAAACAACTATTAGTAACAAAGGTATCTATCCTATCAGATTTAACAGTCATATTTCCAAAAAATAGTTTAATAATCGCAGGATATGCAGATTTTGGGGGAGATAACGTGGACGATAAACCTACTTTTGCAAACATGGATGAAAACCCAATTTTATCAAACAAAACCGTGTCAACGGGTTTTCCTAACATAAAAATTTTGTTGAACATCAAATTTTGGAACGGGTAGCAAACTTTTGGGATCGAAAAGATAAGCTACGCAATAAGATCCGTTGCAATCTTAAACAAGAAATTTAGTTCATTGTTGTTGAATTAAAGTCAAGAATCCACAATTAAATAGACATTAAAAGACAAAAATAGAAGTAGAGTAATAAAATATGTTTTCTACAAATCTGATGCTCCCCTCTTGCTCCTGCTCTCGATCTTCAATGATCTCCAAGTTGCTTCAATCTCCAACAATTCAATATAAACTAGGTTTTTTTTTCTAATCTAATGGAGTGTTTTATCTAATCTAATCTATCTAATCCCCTTTTATTTTATGCCTCACATCATGTATTTATAGGTTACAAGTCCAATTTTTAGCTTATAAGCAAACACATTCCAATTTGGAGTCAAAAAAGTATCAAAATTCGCCCCAAAACGCATCCAAGCTTGATCAAGCCCTACACCAGTGCCCCAAGGCTACTCACGGTGCTGGGATTCTGCCCCCTAGCGCCCCGGCGCTTCAAATGAACTGGAAATGGGTGCCCCGGCGCTGGTCCCTTTTTTGAAAATTTTCTGCTCTGACGTCCTTTGGGAAAATAGTCATAACTTCTTCGTCCGAACTCTGATTTCGATGATTCAAGATGTTCCGGAAAGAGGAGACATAAATCTACAACTTTCATTCTTTGAGTGTTGGGAAATAAGGGCTGGAGTAATGCTAAAATAGGTCTTGAAGTGGCTGCTATGTAAATGGCAAGCCGAAAATGAGAATTTAACAACCCCAAATGTCGATCCAAGTAATTTTTGTCCCAATTCCTACAAAAAAAACATAAAACAGGCATTAATAGATACAAACACTTAAAAACAACGTAAAATATGCATGAATAGACACAAACATTTAAAAACTTCCAAAATATTAAGCTCAAACGCACTCAATTCATGGGTATAAAACTCACTCATCATTATGCCAAACCAAATTATTTTGGTGCGGAATCTTATGATAAGTCTGAGGTGAACAACCCTAAAAAATGGGATATGTTGATTGGATAAAATAATCTAATCTAGTAGCGTAAATATTCGCTAGACATGATTGATACGTCGTATACGACGTAAGCGTACGATAGGTTAATCACCTAAGTACTAGCTGTGGTAGTTTACCTTCTTCGTGATTGTAAACATACATAGTAATTTATTGTTTTACAGTGTAAATACCGTTAAAACTATGTGTTCATGGTCTATATGACCCCTCAACATAATATGAAAAGTTTTCTTGAATAAAACTTTTTACATTATTTATACTGCTTCACAGTTATTGAACACTTGTGGAGACTCCTGAATGATCGGCAGATGCAAACTCCTAGTAGGTACTCATGGTAGAAGGTGATGGTAGAATAGATCCTCATGGAAGGAGATAGCATGTACTCGTTAATTGAGAATGAAATCTGATGTGATTAAATTAAAGTTATTATGACAACCTAGTTTTGGTAAATAAAAAGAGTAGTGATTAGTATGTTGTAATTTCGAGAACAAAATTATTAGAAGAAGGGGTGAATGTAACAACCCAAAAATTTATAAGATCTTGAACGATTAAATTAAAGGTTAAAGAATAAAACCTAGATTGAAAGTAGATGAATGATTAAATTTTTTTAAGAAAAACCTATATGGTTTAATATCTGAAAGACTATACAGGGAATTAAATAGAAACGATAGAAAAGTTAAAGAGTACGATATTACTAAGGGATTAAGAATATGACAAGTCAACATATATATATATATATATATATATATATATAGCAAACTATATGATCATAGTAAACAAACCTAAATATTTGATTATTAAGAGGACTTGTAAGGATGACACAAGTTATTAATATGGTATTCTAAATTTAAGAATATGACCAAAAGATATTAAAAAGTTAGATTAATAAAATCCATTATGTCATGCCATTTAAAACGACTTATTGAATGTAGCAAACTAAATAAAGATGTTTTAATAGACGTTGAGTTAAATGTATAGCCTAATATAAGAGAATATTAATTATTTATCAATGGAGTGAATACTTATGACTAATGAAGAGGATATGCATGATTGAAGGAGTAATTATTTAAAGTCCAAAGTAAGTGGACTAGAAACCCTAATTAAATAATTATGGAAATGTAAAATTTACGAGACATGTCCAAGGTTTTTAAAGCCCAAGGTTTTTGAGCTGAGATTTACATAACGGAATATATATATATATATATATATATATATATATATATATATATATATATATATATATATATAGTAAAAATGTGAATAATTGTTAAACGAAAAATAAAGTAAATGTGCTAGTGAGATAAAATATTTATGTATGAAGCAACAATCAGTGTTGACTTATGAACGGACAAACTGATGTAAAAATTATTTAAATTAAAGAAATAATATAGTAAATTGAGTTTTAGTATAAAAGCTATGCATTAGCTGTTTAAACTCCGAATTTGCGAGTAAAGGTAAAAGATATTTCTGTAATGGAATATAAATGGTTTAAGCTTCATGATGTAAAATATGTACATATTAAAATGTATGAAACCTTTATTATTTATTAAACAAGTAAAATATTATTACATGATTAATAATATTAGATAATGATTAAAATATTAGTAAATGATTTAAATATTATTAAATGATTAATAATATTTATTAATAATTAAGATATTACTAAGAAATTGAGAAGTAAATAAAATATTTTTAAAAGATTAATAATATTAGACTAGAATTTAAGATGATGGTTATGTGATAATAATATTATCAAATGAGGGTAATATTACTAGTGAGTTAAAGAATTATTCAACGTTTGATTATGTGGTTAAATGCTAGCTAATTTATTATTTGAGTAATAGTGTGTGAGATAAAATGTATTATGCTACTTGGAGGATTGATCTTATTAATGATAGGTCTTTCATAAGAGATTAAATTAGATTGCTTAGTGGTAATCAACGATACATGCAAGTTTTCTAACTCAAACTTGAGTTGTATTTTTTAAAGCATGTTAGTGAATAATTATTGTTGATTGTTCACATCTATATTAATTATTGATTCGCACTTAGTGCATGTTGCATATGTTCATCAGGTATAAAAGGCTGATCACCTTCATTACCATAAAGTTCATTTAAAATTGTTCATGGTCATTGTTGACCAGTCAGCATTATTGGTTCAGTCATTCAATCATTGAAATTGATTCACGTTCTTTCACAGTCATTATATTGTTAAAAATTTGTCAGCTTATCATTCTTTTTTAATCATGATATTTCTTCATTTGAACTTAAACTTGTTAGGCAAAATTGTTGCTTACCCTTGCTATATCATGATAAAATTTTCAGATTAAGATGAAAGTTTAAATACAGGCAAAGGCAAGGAAAATTCCAGAATTGGATTATTATGTAGTTTAAATTATATTAGTATTGAAGGCAAATATCAGTGTATGTCCTTTAGGATACGAATTTGTGTAATAAGTTAAGGTTATCGACCTTGAGGATTATGTGTAAAGGTTAATGTATAAATAATTTATATTTATATCTTCCGCAATAGTTATAGAATTTGTGTACCAGATTCGTGGTGATTAGTACCCGAATTTGGGGACACTACAGCCCTATATCGAATGGCTCATATTGAACTTCAGGAGTTAAAAATCCAACTGCAGGAATTGTTAGACATCGGTTTCATTCGTCCTAGTACGTCTCCTTGAGGTGCTCCTGTTCTATTCGTAAAGAAGAAAGATGGAAGTATGCGACTTTGTATTGATTATCGGGAGTTGAATCATGTCACCATAAAAAATAGGTACCCGTTGCCTCGTATTGATGACCTATTTGACCAATTGCAAGACGCTAAATTCTTTTCAAAGATTGATCTTCGTTCTGGATATCACCAGTTAAAGATTAAAACTGATGACATTCCAAAGACTGCTTTCAGAACTCGGTACGGGCATTACGAATTCCTAGTCATGTCTTTTGGATTGACTAATGCTCCTGCTACCTTCATGGATATGATGAACCGAGTAATCAAGGAATATTTAGATCATTTTGTGGTTGTCTTTATTCATGACATCCTCATATACTCTAAAAGCCGTGAAGATCATGAGTAACATTTGTGGCTGATACTCCAAAAGCTTCGTGAAAATAAGTTGTACGCCAAGTTGAAGAAATGTGAGTTCTGGCTTGAGGAAGTAGCATTCCATGGGCACGTGATATCGAATCACGGAATATCTGTTGACCCAGCGAAGATTGAAGCAATACAAAGCTGGGAGCAACCTAAGTCAGTGATCGAAATACGTAGCTTTCTGGACTTAGCTGGTTATTATCGGAGATTCGTGGAAGGATTTTCTCGAATCGCTACTTCATTAACTCAGCTGACTCGAAAAGATATAAAATTCAGTTGGAGCGAGGAATGTGAGAAGATTTTCAAGAACTCAAGAGGAGACTCATTTCAGCACTTGTTTTGACAATACCATATGGTTCGGAGGGATTTGTCATCTACAGCGATGCTTCAAGCAGAGGGTTAGGATGTGTTCTCATGAAACATGGAAAAGTCATAGCCTATGCCACACAACAACTCAAAGAATATGAGAGGATTTATCCTACTCATGATCTAGAGTTGGCAGCAGTCGTTTTCACACTAAAGATCTGGAGGCATTATCTGTATGGGGAGAAAGTGGAGATCTATACGGATCATAAAAGTCTCAAATATTTCTTCACCCAAAAGGAACTCAACATGCCGCAAAAACGTTGGCTCGAGCTGTTAAAATATTACGATCATGCCATTCAATACCATCCTGGAAAAGTGAATGTGGTAGCTGATGCGTTGAATAAAAGATCATATGCGGGTACGAGTGCGATATTGTCAGCGCAAAGGCCCATTTTGTATGACTTATGACGCCCCCAAATTCGGGTTATCTTTAACTCGGATTTGGTGCTCACGGTACTAAAATACCCATTCATACTAAAAGAGAACTGTTTTATATTACATAAACATTGAACTTAAATCCCAGGTTCTATAGACCTTTACATACATTACAAACCAAATATTTTTACACAACATAGTGTTAACAGTACTTATTACATTTACTACTTAAATAAGCACATGCGCTTAATAAAAGACTACTCAACAACTTTGCCCTTTCCTTTGTCTTTTCCAGATGGACCAGCAACCTCATTATTAACTGAAAATATTATATTTAACGCAAGGGTGAGCAACAAGCTTGCTCAGTAAGGAAATAAGCAGCTAAATATAATGGAACGGAAATATTATAACAATGAGGATTTAATAATAAATACTTAACAAGATAATTCTTTAAAAGTGTTGAGTCTAAAAATCAGGCTTTAACACGCTGTAAGGTCAAATGACCAGTGAACTTTGTACTAGAATTGACAGTAATAATACTACAATCCATGGATACACACAGTTATAAAAGTTGTTTTATATCTTAGACTCGTACTTTAGGGGATCAGCCTAAGTTCCCTACATTGTGCACAACATAATAGTCTAATGACACTTTTCATGTCCTTCGAAATCATATGTCCGGATCAATATACCCCTATAAAAGGGTTGTTCGTTCACAACATTATACCAGGGTCCACACCACAACAAAGATGGTTGGTTTGGAGAACATTAAATGAGAATTTCATGAATAGTATCAATGTATCTCAACAGTTGTCTAACCGAATTAATGGCATTGACATGCTTTCAATATAACTCATGTAAGAGAGAAGTTCAATATACTATTCTTTTGAAGCTGATTGGAATAAAAATGTTATTTAACCTTATATTATTCATAATAGGGAGAGACAGTTCAGAAATTAAAGAACATGTCTACAGCAGAATACTTGCTCAATAAAAAGCAAGAGTTAGAAACTTGCCTTGTTGGTAGACTATTGATAAGATTCAGCTTAATGTGTTCTCACAGAGCCTACACAATTTATTTGCATTTACAAGCCTATTAGCCAAATAGCCAAGTCATATAGCTTGTGTAGGTTCACACATCACATAAGTCAGTGGTCCAGTTTGTAGTTAGATTCCTACATTTTATATATTTTTCAAATATCTCATCCATGTTTCCATATTAGACAATCTTCTCTTTAATGGGGTTCAACATGCTTACAACAAGTAATAGGAATCATATTACATTTATTATTGCATTAATCAAGCATGTTAGCCACCTAGTCAAGTCATGTATTATGTAGTTTCAGTAGTCATGGTTAGATTTCTTATATTTAATACATTTTTCAAATATCTCATCCATGATCTTATCACCATTTTTCCTCTTTAATGGTGTCGTAAAAAGTTTCTTACATTTTATTAGGATTTTAACATATTAATGTTTCATAACTTGTTTCCAGAGACTCTAGTATACACGATAGCTTATTTTATGTTTTTGCAAGTATCCACCATTTGGTTAAGCCCTTTATAGGTTATTCTTGTATTTTAAAGTGAAACATTCTTAATTTTTCCTCTCTATTCCAAAACAGTCCCAACTTGATCAATGTGTGGCAGTCAAGCTTTGTTTGGCCATTTGAGGCTTAGACAAGCTTTGTGTTCAAGGTCATTTTGGTAATTTCAATACCCTTCTATGCCTAATTCTTCACATTGTCTTCAAGGTTAACTAGCTAATTAGAACTGCCTTAGCAGTTGTATGATTTGTGACCTGCTACTGCCTAAAGGCAGTAGCTTTACCTCCTTTTCCTTTACTTTCCTATGTGAAATGTAGCTTGATCATAAGTTCCACACACTTTTTAAATTTTAAACTTGCTGGGTAAGTTTTGTGAGTTGTACCACAAAGCTAAAAATGGCTTTTCCAAGACTGCCATAGCAGTTATCTGATATAAATTTGTTGTTGTCTAACAGCAGCTCCAAGACTCTTCTTTGAGAAGATTAAATCTTAATTCAGCCAACAGTTTGATATAATATACATTGCTTTTACAATTTACCATTTTAGACCCTTTAAGACAACTTATAGGAGGTACTTGACTGCCTATTGGCATGATTAACAGTTACTGTCCTTGGACAGTAACCTATTCACTAAATCTTCAACCTTGCTACTTCATAACTTACTAAAAGCACATAAAAAAAAATGAAAGCCAGCAAGGTTACTCAGTTGCTAAGATGGTACTGCAGTCACTTGATTTCTGTTGCCAAGGACAGCTGCTATTTGATTAAAGTTGGTACTACTGCTATATTTACTACTCACTGTTACCCTATTATAGCAGTCCTTGGTTTCTCAAATGATATTAAGCTTGACTCTCTGGTTCAGCCATTGCTCAACACAGTGGACCAAAAGAAGGATTAAGCTAGGATTCTTACTACTAAATTTAGCCCAAAACTATCATGTGCTAAGGTTCAAAACTGCACTATACTATAGAGTAATTAAGGGCTAAATATGTCTAGCAGTTTGTTTTAGTACTCCAACAGTCCCCTATCTTTTATCATGTTAACAGCCACTTTTGGCTTTGACATATGAAGTATTAAATTCTTATAAGTTCTTCATAGACTGACTCAAATCAGTGTGCAAAGGGATTTGACATGCTAGCTTTTTAACAGTTAGTTTTGTTTAGAATTTGCTTTGTGCTTTACCAAAATTTCATTTGCTAGGCTAGCTTACAAGATATCATAATCTATACAAACCCAAAGAATTTGCCAATTCAAGATGACAATTAAATTACCTAGCTTGCCAACTGAGAGCTCGGAAAGAGCTCTAGCCCCACACCAACTGCTGTCACTGCTGCTGCTACTGGCAGCAGCTTTGTGACCAAACTAGCTAGTTCTCCCACTTCTTACTTCTAATTCACACGTTCGTTTACAACCATTTTTAGATATGTTACATATGACTTATGGAAGTATCTATAAAATCTCCATTTCAGCTTTAACATGATACCTAAAACAGTACCCAAAGTTGCTTTAATATCAAAACTTTCAACCACTATTTTAGTCCAAATGCACTTGCTTGCAATTAACATGCTAAATCATTTTAACATAGATTTCACTTTCCAGCTTTGAGTTTGCCTAATATCTGACTTTTAGGCATGATCATCCGTTTGGGACTTTATTAAACAAGTGGTGTACATAGTTTTATGTTAGCAAATTATCTGCCATTTGTTTACATTAACAATCCAATATGACCTCCTTATTACTCCGCAGCCCACCATATCTCCTTATGTCTAAGTTCAGTTCATCTTAGCATAGCCATAGCATAGCAGTCAATTTTAATACTACAACAGTTAGTAAAGCAACACAGGTAATGTTAGCAGTTTAGTCAACATAGCAATATAACAGTCATTGTAACACACAACATTTGATATGGCAATTTTTTTTTAAAGTCTGAAACAGTCCTTTATGCCTATTTCAAGTCTTTTTGGCAAGGTATGATACTTAGTTACCAAAACAGTCTTCAAGCCTCTACCACAAGGATTATCACATCATGCACATGCTATATATAATATATGTTCATGATTTAAGAACCTAAATGCAAGGCTTTTAACTTTGGTTAAAAACAACCCTCTTTGGTATTTAACTTCAAAAACAACCATGGTTTACCAACATGCTTACAAAGATAGCATAAGTATAGAAGCTTATACTATCTCTTTTATATAGTATTTAATATGCATAGTATATGTTTGGATGACATAGAATAGCTTATACCAAATCAGTCATTATCAAACCTCTAGTCTGGCATACAAAATCAGTACTAGCCTAGTTCCTTAGGCTTTTTCCCAGCCACCCTAGCAGACTCTACTTACCTGCTATGCCTTATCTTCTACAAGCTTATCTAACCTGTTTTTGTCTGTTACTAAACTAACTGCTAACCAGAACTAGCTTAGACTCTGAATAACTTGCTACTCAACTAACTAACCAATGTACTAACTAACTGTTAACAACAGAATAAACTCAGCCCTTCCTTTCACTTATGTGGGCCGCCAAATTGGGCTACAAAGCTGGGCATAGTTAAATTTTTGGCCTCAAACAGTCTCCTTTTTGCCTAACATTTGGTTTACTGCACCAGGTCAACAAAAATTGATACTGCCTTGCTGTTGCGCTTAATGCAACTAATCTATAATATTTTAAAAATTGAAAGGCTTGCATGGAAATTAAGGTAGCACATTTGCAACCTCACATAGATAATCTAATAGGGTCCAATAATTAACTATAGACTCACATTACCTAATAATATACATAGATTTTATCCACCATAATTATGAAGACTAGTAAAAAGGTACTTAACACAAACATCATTAAAATGATGTTTTCCATGCATTTTAAGTAGCTTATGGCAGTGCAAACTATTTTCTTTATTTATCAGTAAATGATAATTTTGAAAGGAATTGATTATATCATAGTATAATTATTTTCCTTGGACACAGAAGTAGCTTCATAAGAATAATCTTTCTCAATTAAGTCATTTGGATTTCCATTCCATTCTTAATGTTTATGTAACATTATATTTAACGTATATATCAGCATCACTCTATTTACCATTTATAATCTAGGATACTTAATAATTAGTGAATAAAATTTTGTCACAATAAGAAGTAACATAATAAATAATAAAAAAAAAATTATACGCAAAATTTGACATTATATTAATTGAATCTTACATAGGATTTTCTGAGTCATTACATGACTTGCAAAGGATGGAAATAGAGTTAAAGACTTCAGGGACCCACGTGATGATGACAAATATATGAGTAGAACCGACTTTAATCGATAAGGTTAAAGTTGCTCAAACTAAGGACCTGGAGCTGATGCGTATGAAGAAAAAAGTGCAAGAAGGTGCTATTCCAGAAGCAAGAATCGATGAAGAAGGAATACTTCGAGTCAACTCCAACCTTTGTGTTCCTAACGACCCTGATTTAAAGTTTAAAATCATGATGGAGGCACACAACACACCGTTTGCAATCCATCCTAGGAGTACAAAAATGTATCGTGATCTTCGACATATATTTTGGTGGAGCAATATGAAAAGAGAGATCGCGGAGTTTATCTCAAGGTGTTTAACTTGTCAACGAGTCAAGGCGGAGTATTAAGTGCCAAAAGGTCCATTGCAACCACTTAAAATTCCAGAATGGAAGTGGGAGCACATTACCATGGATTTCGTTACTGGTCTTCCCAAGGTTTCTCAAGGCATAGATGTAATTTGGGTTATTGTTGATAGATTAACCAAGTCTGCTCATTTCTTACCTATACGAGAAACTTATTCACTTGAACGTCTTGCTCGTATATACATAAATGAGATTATAAGACTGCATGGTATGCCAGTATCCATAGTTTTTGATCGAGACCCAAGTTTCACATCACGGTTTTGGGTTAGCTTGCAAAAAGCTATGGGCACAGATTTACAATTCAGTTTGGCATATCATCCTTAAATAGACGGGTAGTCGGAGAGGACTATTCAAACTCTTGAAGATCTATTAAGACTCTGTGTCCTTGACTTCAAAGGAAGTTGGGACAAGTTCTTGCCATTAGTGGAATTCTCCTACAACAGTAGTTCTTAAACAAGTATTGGCATGGCACCATTCGAGGTGTTGTATGGACGCAAGGGTCGTTCTCCAGTATGCTGGGATGAGGTGGGTGAAGCAACGTTGTTGGGACCGAAATTGGTACGCATAACAACGGAAAAGATTCAAATGATCCGACAACGTATAAAAACCTCACAAGATCGACAAAAGAGTTATGCTGATCTTCATCGAAAGGACGTGGAATTCAATATTGGATATCATGTACTGTTATGTGTTTCTCTATGAAAAGGAGTTACAAGATTTGGAAATAGAGAAAATTAAAGCTCAACCATCGATTCATTGGCCCATTTGAAATCCTCGATCGAGTAAGAACTATGGCCAATAGACTCGTCTTACCTCCAAGTGTAACTCGTGTTCATAACATTTTTCATATATCTATGTTACGTAAATATGTGGAAGACCCGAACCACATTATTGAGTTAGAACCAGACAAAATAGCGGAAGATTTAACTTATGAAGAGGTACCTGTTAAAATCTTGGATAAGAAGGAACATATTCTACTCTCCAAGGTTATACCTCAAGTCAAGGCTTTGTGGAGAAACCACGATGTTGAGGAAATGACCTAGGAGTTAGAATCTAAAATAAAATCAAGGTATCCTCACCTCTTCGACATACCAGGTACGTACACCAATTTCGAGGGCGAAATTTCATAAGAAGGGGAGGTTGTAAAACCCCAAATTTTATGAATAAATTTAAATTTTTTTTCTTTAAATATCATTTTGAATATTATGGTGTGGATTTGATATAATGTTATAATTGTGGGTAATATTTATAAATTTTGCAAAGTAAGCAAGTTGTTATAAAATATTCATTTGGTCGTAGAATATTCGTTTTAACCAGGAATATTCGTACGACAGCAAAATTATTGGTGGACCCCACAACGAAATTATTGTCAGAGTAAGAAAACGACATAAATAACTTTTTAGAAAAATAACGGCAAAAGTTTTACCGTTAACTATTGAAATATCTGATGGTAAAAGTACAGAAATACGCGTGATTGTATAGTAGCACACGATATTGATTATTGATGCTTACGTGAGAAGTCACTCAGTTATACTCAATTATTACTAAAGTAATTGTTGCATAGTATCTCACGTTATTAATTCAATTATTGTCATAATATTTATATTATTAAATCAATAATTGAGATGACAAGTTATTCACATTATTATTTGCATTATTGACAACGTCTAAAAAGTTCTATCGAGGAAAGTGGTTTGGTCACCTAATTGCGCGTCAGTAGGGAGAAATCCTTATCGGAAAGCCTCATTTTTCCTGGGAATAATTTGGTTGTTAATATTGCAAGTTATATTATTGATGAATAAATGTTGTTAAAAATATTGAGGGAATTTTTATAAAGTATTTGTTGTAAATTAGGCTTATTATATGAACCCCCATTTACCTATTTTTTAAAACTGTCGGTAGAAGTTATCTCAGTTTTATATATATATATATATATATATATATATATATATATATATATATATATAATAAATTTTATTTTTTATGAAAAATAGAATATATTATATTTTATTATGCATAGTATTTGTATAGTGTCTGCATAGTATTTGCATAGTGAATTCAAAAAGAAAATCAGCCGATTGAATTGCGCCTGTGAAACTTCTACTGTGTGTCCATTTCTAAATAGTATCATTCCATTCTCCTTTAAATAGGATGCTTAGTTTAGAATTGAAAATCACACCAGAATCAGAGAATTCTTCTTCTATAATATTGAGCGCATTTCTTTCAAGTTTTAGGAAGCTTTGAGTGTAGAAAATAGTATAAGTTTTCTTCAAGAATATCCTCGCCCTACCAGTCAGAAGTACTCTCCTTTTAAGTTAAGGGATGTTATTTTTGTTCAATAATCATAAGAAATAATATTTTCTTCCATACTCTGTAGTATGTAAGTAATATTATTTCATTTCAGATTCCGAAATCTTCACTTATTTTGTTAAAGTATGGCTTATATACTCCTTAAAATTAGTAAAATATCCTTGAAATTTGCGCTTCATCTAGTATCTTTTTATGAAAATATTATTCTGAGCATTCTTTATAATTTTTAATCTTTTCATGCTAAGGTACTATTCACGGGGTACTATTCCTAAAATACTATTCACGGGATACTATTCACTCGGATACTATTCACCCGGGTACTATTCATGACAAAAATTGATTTCTTTTCTTTCTAAATCATTTTTGATACAATATTATTCTTGAATTTTACTCCACAAAGTAGTATCATGTTGATAATTTAGACATTATTGAACTCTGGATAAATTGAATTATAAATCTTTAAAATTTATCATTTGCTTTCATTTAATTGAATTCTTATATCATTGTCATTATCCTCATGTTTATATTATGATGAAAGTCATCTTTGGCCCGTAGTGAATAGATGGACTGTTGATTGGTATGATTATGACTAGGGATTATTCGGTATTATTCACTCGGATACTATTCACCCGAGGTACTATTCACGATAAAAATTAATTTCTTTTCTGTCCAAATTATTTTTGATACATAATATTATTCTTGAATTTTACTCCACAAAGCAGTTATAATGTTGATAATTTGGACATTCTTAAACTCTGGATAAAATGAATTATAAATCTTTAATATTTATCCCTAATCTCACTTGATTAATTTCTTATATCATTGTTGTCCTCATCATGCTTATATTGTGATGAAAGTCATCTTTGGCCCGTAGTGAATAGATGGACTATTGATTGGTATGATTATGACCAGGAATTATGTATCGGTATAATCATGACCTGTAATGTTACAAATGATGTGGTAAAAATTCTCATTGGCCCGTAGTGCATTGATGGACAGTTGTTGGCATGATCATGACCATTGGTGATAACACGATTATCCTTGGCCCGTAGAGCATGGATAATTCGTTGATGTGATACTAATGAATATCCTTGGCTCACAGTGCATGGATAATTCAGTGATGTAGATTATTTATTGAGTTGAGTCTCAGCGATAAAATTGATGATAACCTTTTTAAATCATAGAAGATAGTAAATATCATGCTCTACTTGACTCTTCTAATGGATTGTTTGTTCCGCGGCAGTTAAACTAGATGTTTATTATATTTTATCAGTTTAACACTGTTGAAGGCTAACGATAATTTATTCTGTATTATCTTAGTCATAATATTTCTTACTGGGTTAGTTGAGCTCACCCTTTTGTTATCATTGTTCTCTTCAGGAAATGAGAACGTAGTCGGGACTAGTCGGGGAATGGAGTGACGGTCCGAGATGGTGGCTGTAGTAGTCCTCACTATTTTATAAAATAGTGTGATAATAATTGTAATGAGGACTCCATTTGAGTTTGGATACTGTCTACTAGACAATATTCGTGTAAAAACTATCAGCTACGTTTTTTGTCATATTGTATAAGGAAGTTGTATTTAAATTATGTACCATGTATTTGGCGACTCAGAATGGGTGATGTATACCTATTTTGGGGGCGTCACACTATATATAAATGTTGAATTAAATATATTCTCTAAATATTTACATAATAATCAAAATTAATCAAAACCTAAAATCATATCAACCTAGATAGCTGCTCTCTTCACACGAAACCATAAATTATCTATAATTCATTCGTGAGTCAAATGCTCAGTACGGATAGAGATACAAAAATATACCACAAGATATGTATAATAATAAAAAAGAGTCTAATTAATGAACGAAAATGAACGAATACGACCAACGAATTAATGAATTATACATATATCAAAATTAGTGAGGCTAGATACAAACGATGAATACTTCTGAAGGAATAATTATAATGACAAGGATTCCAAGAAGAAGGATGAATCAAAGGTTTATACTTATGGTTACAATTTCATATTGAGCTCAAATACAAATAGGCGAACACACGCTAACAAATACATCGATCGATACCATGATGTATGCAAATCAAATCAGATAGTACGCAAGATACATACGTCATTAGTTCACCAAACGAATTAAATCAAATATTGGGTCGACTCATACGTATCCTGAATAAACACAACAAATGGAAAAAGTTTACACTCACAACAACATACAAAAGGATACACCGCGTGTACTGATATATCACAGCTCCATGGAAGTGTCAAGAGGACATGCATGTGGTAGTACTCCCACAAGCGGTTAGCTCAGGTATACCTTAAGGATCAAACTGCAAAGTGTAAATCGAAAGGGGTTCAAATTAATTACAAGACTTACATAATCATTTCCAAATGATAACGAATTATTCAAAATACAAACGTGCTTAAAGGTGTCAAGATAAAATAATTCCTGAATGTCAATGAAAATACAAAAATTAGAACCCAATTTATCATAAACCAATTTTTCCAATGACGAGATATCACCAAAATAAAAGAAATAAAACAACAACCAAGAAAAGAAGTTAGGAATCCGTACCTGATAATCAAATCCACATATAACACACTACACAAAATCTTAACTTATACCGCCTGTGACACCCCCAAAATAGGTCCACACAACCCATACTGAGTCACCAAATTCATGGTACATAATCCATATACAAACTTCCTATTTACAATAATTAACTATCGTGTAAAATACGAGAAAATATTAGCTATGAGTTTTAATACAAATATTGCCTTGTAGACAATATCCAAATTCAAATGAAGTACTCATTATAATTATTAACACACTATTTTATAGATTAGTGAGGACTACTATAGTAATCATCTTGGACCATCACTCCATTCTCCGACTAGTCTCAGCTATATTCTCAATTCATGAAGAAAACAATGAAAGAAAATGGTGAGCTCAACTAGCCAGTAAAGACTATTATGACTAAGATAATGTAGCACAAATTGTCCTTAGTCCTCAACAGGAAAAAATATGATAGAATACAATAGACAACAAGTTTTAGATCAACAACTGCAGTGAAAATAACAATCCATTAGAAAATTCAAGTAGAGCATGATGTCTATTATCTTCTATGATTTAAAAGTCCATCATCAATATTTTATTCCTGTAACACCAATCAATAATTACTTCCAATCAACGACTTATCTATGCACTACGGGCCAAAGATAATCGTTTGTATCACCATTGATCATGATCATACCAAACACATGTCCCTCTATGCATTACGGGACAAAGAGGACTTTCACCACACTCTTATCTGTAACATTAAACGTTATGATTATACCAATACACAATTTCTGGTCATAATCATACCAATCAACAGTCAATCTTTGCACTACGGGCCAAAGATGACTTTCACCACAATATAAGCACGAGGATGATGACAATGATATAAAGAATGAATCAAGTGAGATTAATGATAAATATTAAAGATTTATAATTCAATTTATCCAGAGTTCATGAATGTCCAAATTGTCAACATTATCACCAATTGTGGAGTAAAATTAAAAAAATGATATTTAAGATTCATATTTTAAAGATAATTTGGACAAATAAAGAAAAAACTAATTTTGTCATTAATAGTACTCCGGCTTGAATAGTAACCCGGATGAATAGTACTCTGGCATGAATAGTACCCCGGATGAATAGTACTACGAAATGAAAAGATTAAAATTTAATAAGAAAGTTCAGACCAATATTTCAGTGAAATGATATTAGATGAAACGCAAACTACTAAGGATATTCTACTAATTTCAGGGATTATAGAAGCAATACTTATCAAAGTAAGTGTAGATTTAGGAATATGAAACGAAATGATATCACTTACATACTATAAAGTATGAAAAAAAAATATTTCTTACGAATATTGAACAAAAATAATATCTCTTACCTTAATAGAGACCAAATCTGACTAGTATATCGGAGATATTCTTGAGAAAATCTTGCACTATTAGCTATACTCAAAATATTCTTATACTAGAAAGAAATATGCATAATATTATTGAAGAAGAATTCTCTGATTCTGGTGTGATTTTCATTTTTAAACTAAGCAACCTATTTATAGGAGAATGGCAATGCACTATTTAATCACGGATGAACAGTCGAATTTCGGACGAATTCACGGGCGAAAATCTAATTTTTACTATTCATCACTGTGTAATAAAATATTCTAATAAAATAAAATTTTTATATATATTATAATATATTCTTATTATATTCTAATAAAACAAATAATTTTATATATATTATAAAAAGTGGTGGCTGGTAAGTATCTCACCATAAGTTATGAAGTTGTCAATCAACACTCGTATGAAATCTTTTTAGCTGTCTTATTCTTCTCAAGTTAAAGCATATAGAATTCTGAGATTTGTATATTATTGCTTGTTTCATTTACAAAGAGAGGTGTCCTATATATATACATATAGGATCACCACATATGCTAGAATCAAGGGATATATATATATATATATATATATATATATATATATATATATATATATATATATATATATATATATCACTAAAGCTAGTATTAAGTGATTTACAAAATCACCTAGACTAAAATCAAGGGATTACATAATCAAAGAGTCTTAAGAGATAATTATGGTAATTCAAAAACAATATCTTAACTACTTGATAAATATAAAACTATCCTAAATAATAATATTATGTTATTTCTCTAATACACCCCCGCAAGCGAAACGTAGGTAACCGGAGGTTGAGCTTGAAAGAACATCTGCGTAAATGTAGAAGCAACAAAATAACAAAACCTCCAACAGTAGACAGCACGAGCAATCTCAATGCCACATTAAAAAAGAGCATAGCATACATTGCTATAAAAGCAAGCCATAAATAGGAAGCTTTTGGTGGTACGCACACTGGCAACAAATAAGAACCTTGCAATCCGTCGTCTACAACTCTTGAATATAATACTCCGTAAACATGTTTACCAATGTTGTTCAAGTCATTATGAATAAGAAAGGATTCTGGACTTAAAACGAATGGTGTTGGGCTCCATATGGAATGAAGATGAAGGAAAGATTAAAAATGAATTAGCAAGGACATTTGAATGAGAATGAGAACTACCACGTAGACACGAGTAGAAAGAGTCTAATAATTGGGATTTGAGAAGAGTGCAACTTTTTGGCACCGCTAAGCAAGCAATCTCATCAAAAGAAGTATTTGGTGGACTTGAACATGTATAATGTTAGATGGTGTCATGTCCACAAAAGAAGAAAGAAGCTCTGATAGTGGAATACCAGAATGGTGGACTTTTGAGGTCTCAACAACAGCTATGGGCCCAGAAGAACTTAAGATTTCAGAGGAAGAAATACCAATGTCGATGGTTTCCAATACTTGATCAACATCCAAAGTGTTAGATATATCAATATCAACAATAGAAGAGAGTTCCTAAGGATGTGTAACCACAGACACGTGAATATCATTAGGCTCAATTTGTAGTGTACCAATGGATGGGTTTGAAGTGAATTGTTGTAACAATTTTTCATGTTCGAATAAAAGAGTGGAAAAATCATTAAATGAAGGATTCATCAAATAATAATAAACATGAACTCTTTTAAAAAGAGTATCATCAAGACCTTCAACTAAAAAATCGGTAACTCTGACGGACTAAGAGAACCGCCCGCGCTTTCAAATGTATAAAGAAGCGATGTCGCTTCGGTAAGATAGCTTTTGACAGACTGAGTAGGTAGCTTTTGTAAGCAAGAAAGTTGATCAAAAAGATCATCTGCATACAGATTTGATGTTGCATCATCTAGGAATTCGCAGTCATCATTTTCATGGACCAAAGAGTCGGCCAAAGTTTTAAATGGACCGTATATTTGATCGGCCATGGAGGCGGGGCAAATTTCCTGGAACGATTCTGGGTTAAGCCACCTTTCCAAGTCATAGGAAGAAGAATGAAAATTAGAAGCCAAGGAAGCCATTGATAGAAGAAGGATAATTTGAGAATCAGAAGAAAAATAGATTGTGTCTCGATCCGAAGAATAACATAAAGAGGATTATAGGAAGAAGAAGAAGAAATCAGGGACAATTGTCGGAATGCTGACAAGTGAGGAGATTGTCTGGATTAGTAGGCAAGAGACAAAAGATGTGCAGCGGAAGATGAAAAATGGATCATAAGCCTTTTGGCACTATAGCTTTGATACCAAGTTAAAACATATAGAATTCTGAGATTTGTATATACATATAGGATCACCACCTATACTAGAATCAAGGGATATATATATATATATATATATATATATATATATATATATATATATATATATATATATATAATCACTAAAGCTAGTATTAAGTGATTTACAAAATCACCTAGACTAAAATCAAGGGATTACATAATCAAAGAGCCTCAAGAGATAATTATGGTAATTCAAAAACAATATCTTAACTACTTGATAAATATAAAACTATCCTAAATAATAATATTATGTTATTTCTCTAATACACCCCCGCAAGCGAAACGTAGGTAACCGGAGGTTGAGCTTGAAAGAACATCTGCGTAAATGTAGAAGCAACAAAATAACAAAACCTCCAACAGTAGACAGCACGAGCAATCTCAATGCCACATTAAAAAAGAGCATAGCATACATTGCTATAAAAGCAAGCCATAAATAGTGAGTTTTTGGTGGTACGCACACTGGCAACAAATAAGAACCTTACAATTCGTCGTCTACATCTCTTGAATATAATACTCCGTAAACATGTTTACCAATGTTGTTCAAGTCATTATGAATAAGAAAGGATTCTGGACTTAAACGAATAGTGTTGGGCTCCATATGGAATGAAGATGAAGGAAAGATTAAAAATGAATTAGCAAGGACATTTGAATGAGAAAGAAAACTACCAAGTAGACACGAGTAGAAATAGTCTAATAAATGGGATTTGAGAAGAGTGCAACTTTTTGGCACCGCTAAGCAAGAAATCACATCAAAAGAAGTATTTGCTGGACTTGGTGTAACATGTATAATGCTAGATGGTGTCATGTCCACAAAAGAAGAAAGAAGCTCTGATTGTGGAATACCAGAGTGGTGGACTTTTGAGGTCTCAACAACAGCTATGGGCCCAGTAGAACTTAAGATTTTAGCGGAATAAATACCAATGTTGGTGGTTTCCAATACTTGATCAGCATCCAAAGTGTTAGATATATCAATATCAACAATAGAAGAGAGTTCCTCAGGATGTGTAACCATAGACACGTGAATATCATTAGGCTCAATTTGTAGTGTACCAATGGATGGGTTTGAAGTGAGTTGTTGTAACAATTTTTCATGTTCGAATAGAAGAGTGGACAAATCATTAAATGAAGGATTCATCAAATAATAATAAACATGAACTCTTTTAAAAAGAGTATCATCAAGACCTTCAACTAAAAAATTGGTAAACTCTGACGAACTAAGAGAACCGCCCGCGCTTTCAAATGTATAAAGAAGCGATGTACTCTTCGTCAAGATAGCTTTTGACAGACTAAGTAGGTAGCTTTTGTAAGCAAGAAAGTTGATCAAAAAGATCATCTGCATACCAATTTGATGTTGCATCATCTAGGAATTCGCAGTCATCATTTTCATGGACCAAAGAGTCTACAAAAGTTTTAAGTTGACCGTATATTTGATCGGCCATGGAGGCAGGGCTAATTTCCTGGAACGATTCTTGGTTAAGCCACCTTTCCAAGTCATAGGAAGAAGAATGAAAATTAGAAGCCAAGGAAGCCATTGATAGAAGAAGGATAATTTGAGAATCAAAAGAAAAATAGATTGTATCTCAATCCGAAGAATAATAGAAAGAGGATTATAGGAAGAAGAAGAAGAAGAAATCAGGGACAATTGCTGGAATGCTGACAGGTGAGGAGACTGTCTGGATTAGTAGGCAAGAGACAAAAGATGTGCAGCGGAAGATGGAAAATGGATCATAAGCCTTTTGGCACTATAGCTTTGATACCAAGTTAAAGCATATAGAATTATGAGATTTGTATATTATTGCTTATTTCATTTACAAAGAGAGGTGTCCTTTATATATACACATAGGATCACCACCTATACTAGAATCAAGGGATATATATATATATATATATATATATATATATATATATATATATATATATATATATATATATATATATAAAATCACTAAAGCTAGTATTAAGTGATTTACAAAATCACCTAGACTAAAATCAAGGGATTACATAATCAAAGAGTCTCAAGAGATAATTATGGTAATTCAAAAAAAATATCTTAACTACTTGATAAATATAAAACTATCCTAAATAACAATATTATGTTATTTCTCTAATACACCCCCGCAAGCGAAACGTAGGTAACCGGACGTTGAGCTTGAAAGAACATCTGCGTAAATGTAGAAGCAACAAAATAACAAAACCTCCAACAGTAGACAGCACGAGCAATCTCAACGCTACATTAAAAAAGAGCATAGCATACATTGCTATAAAAGCAAGACATAAATAGGAAGCTTTTGGTGGTACGCACACTGGCAAAAAATAAGAACCTTGCAATCCGTCGTCTACATCTCTTGAATATAATACTCCATAAACATGTTTACCAATGTTGTTCAAGTCATTATGAATAAGAAAGGATTCTAGACTTAAACGAATAGTGTTGGGCTCCATATGGAATGAAGATGAAGGAAAGATTAAAAATGAATTAGCAAGGACATTTGAATGAGAATGAGAACTACCACGTAGACACGAGTAGAAAGAGTCTAATAATTGGGATTTGAGAATAGTGCAACTTTTTGGCACCGCTAAGCAAGAAATCTCATCAAAAGAAGTATTTGGTGGACTTGGTGTAACATGTATAATGCTAGATGGTGTCATGACCACAAAAGAAGAAAGAAGCTCTGATTGTGGAATACCAGAATGGTGGTCTTTTGAGGTCTCAACAACAGCTATGGGCCCAGTAGAACTTAAGATTTTAGCGGAAGAAATACCAATGTCAGTGGTTTCCAATACTTGATCAACATCCAAAGTGTTAGATATATCAATATCAACAATAGAAGAGAGTTCCTAAGGATGTGTAACCACGGACACGTGAATATCATTAGGCTCAATTTGTAGTGTACTAATGGATGGGTTTGAAGTGAGTTGTTGTAACAATTTTTCATGTTCGAATAGAAGAGTGGACAAATCATTAAATGAAGGATTCATCAAATAATAATAAACATGAACTCTTTTAAAAAGAGTATCATCAAGACCTTCAACTAAAAAATCGGTAAACTTTGACGGACTAAGAGAACCGCCCGCGCTTTCAAATGTATAAAGAAGCGATGTCGCTTCGGCAAGATAGCTTTTGACAGACTGAGTAGGTAACTTTTGTAAGCAAGAAAGTTGATCAAAAAGATCATCTGCATACCAATTTGATGTTGCATCATCTAGGAATTCGCAGTCATCATTTTCATGGACCAAAGAGTCGTCAAAAGTTTTAAATGGACCGTATATTTGATCGGCCATGGAGGCGGGGTTAATTTCCTAGAACGATTCTGGGTTAAGCCACCTTTCCAAGTCATAGGAAGAAGAATGAAAATTAGAAGCCAAGGAAGCCATTGATAGAAGAAGGATAATTTGAGATTCAAAAGAAAAATAGATTGTGTCTCGATCCAAAGAATAATAGAAAGAGGATTATAGGAAGAAGAAGAAGAAATCAGGGACAATTGCTGGAATGCTGACAGGTGAGGAGACTGTCTGGATTAGTAGGCAAGAGACAAAAGATGTGCAGCGGAATATGGAAAATGGATCATAAGCCTTTTGGCACTATAGCTTTGATACCAAGTTAAAGCATATAGAATTATGAGATTTGTATATTATTGCTTGTTTCATTTACAAAGAGAGGTGTCCTATATATATACATATAGGATCACCACCTATGCTAGAATCAAGGAATATATATATATATATATATATATATATATATATATATATATATATATATATACACACACACACAGTCCCCTTCAGTTGAGGGATCCCTCAAATAGTGTTATTTGAGGGATAGTGCGCTCAACCGTTAGATCTGTTTTAATAACTTTATGTGGCTGAGATTTTACATCTTTTTAAACCTACTTTCCAAATAACCCAACACATCCAATGCAACTGTTATCCAATGCAACACATAAGATGTAAAATCTCAGCCACATAAAGTTATTAAAACAGATCCAACGGTTGAGCGCACTATCCCTCAAATAACACTATTTGAGGGATCCCTCAACTGAAGGGGACTATATATATATATATATATATATATATATATATATATATATATATATATATATATATATATATATATATAATCACTAAAGCTAGTATTAAGTGATTTACAAAATCACCTAGACTAAAATCAAGGGATTACATAATCAAAGAGTCTCAAGAGATAATTATGGTAATTCAAAAACAATATCTTAACTACTTGATAAATATAAAACTATCCTAAATAACAATATTATGTTATTTCTCAAATATCTCCTCTCTTATCCCTGAATTTTTAGTATCTTTCTCAAATAGTTAATTAGATCCTTTCTTCTAATTTAATGCTTCTTCGCCTAATTAGCTTATGTTGTGTTTATGATACTTATTGCTGTTGGAAGTAAATTTAGTGGCATCAATAGTAAATTTAGTGACATAAATCCTTCAAATTTCTTGCAGCAGTATTATGGTCATATATAGCAGCCACTTGTGTCCTCGTCTGTTTTCACCTTATCCCAGATTAATCTTTTTGATAATGCCTCAGGGAACAGAAAACTTAATTAAGAATCTAAGAGACATAAACAAACATATGTACTATGAGACCAATTCATATGTAGTACATGTTCACATGGATGATGGATCAGGCATAGCATTTTTGGTCAGGTAAGGGTTTGAGAAACTTGTAGTATGGCTGAAATTTGCTTTGTTTGGAAATAATTATGTCCCATATAGAAAGAAATTTGGAAAGAGGATAAAAGTAGGGATAGGCATATAGTAGGTGAGAAAATCATTGCAAGAGATATTAGAGGATGAGAGAACCCGTGTGCCATGATTTTTGTATTTCAATGACAACACATCTTCAACTTATCATTAGAACTAGGTAGAGCTAATTGATAAACATTATTTAAAATAGCTTTTTTTCTAAGTTTAAATTATGATAATTAACATTTACTCTTGTAGGATATATACATTTTTGGCCCCTAACAGCTTACACTTTTCAAGCAGTTGGTGATTTAACATTTGCAATATGCAAGGTCTTGGTTCAAGTCTTCCCACTTGCAATTTGTTTCCATTTATATTGATAGTGCAGCTGCACTATACTCTAATTAACAAGAGCACCCTAGCATGATCACTCCAAAGTAGACGTGCTGCCCTTTCCCTTTTTACAGTTTCAAAGAGTAGGAGGCATTGGTTTGGCTTATCTAGCTAGTTTGGTTATTATAACCACAACATATATGATGAAGAAACATCTGGTATAGGATCTGTTGCAATAGAATAGATCACGAAACAACAGATATGATGAAGAAACCTCTGGCATAGGATCAGTTGCAATAGAATAGACAAATTTGTCTGAAAACCATATGTCCCGAAACCTGTTAGCTATAATCTCCTCTTTTTTGGTTTTTATGAGAAAGTAGGCACTCTCAATCATGCTATCATTCCATTTTATGGGACTGCATAACATACAACTATACAAGTAGCAAGCATAGTTGTCCCTTAAAACTTGTACAAATACGAAGGCACATTTTGATTAGGTTTGGATTGTTTCAGCCTTTGTGCACTTTAATTAGCTTTTAATTAGTTTTGGCTTCCTCTTCCTAGATCGTCTTTTTGGTATTTCTGTACATTTTCGGGAAAACGTATAGGGCCAGATTTTCTCCATAAGAAAAGATTAGATTATGAAATATGTAAATATTAAATGCACAAAATTAACAAGGTTAACCCTTCCTCAATACCTTTCGACAACTGGGGATAACATTAATGTATTATAGAGTTATCAAATATTACATTCATGACAGATAATTATATGTCCCGAAAGCCACCAAGTAAACAATCACTTAAATATAGAGGTAGCTCGCCAGGATAATCTCTAGAATACTCTTAATAATTGTATCTCATAGAAGTTTTATATATAAAGGTAAGAGAAAGTTCAAATATTCCAATATTCTTCTCCCATATACACATCCAGTCGCATTATGCACATTAGTAGTCCCATACAGTTGTGTTCCCTAATAACCCCACCCTCAGACAATCTCACAAGCGTGGACCAAATCAAAACCATCACAAATCATGTATAGGCAGTACACCTGGCACTTACCCATATCATTGATCATCATGATAGACCCTACCCCACCATGTTGTGGTCAATATTTTGCGGACGGTATGGAACTCCAACTTGAATTTCCATGTTGCATCATAGTCATCTCATTCAAATCAGGGGCTTGCTCTGATACACTCCACACCTTCACCGACTTATCAAGGCTGCCACTATACACAACCCATCGCGGCTCACCAGCCGTTGATTCCTGATCCTTCTCGACCGCCAAACACTTGACCGGTCCAGTGTGACCAGTCAACACGGACAGGCACGTGCAAACTGATCCGTCCCTCCTCCACACACAAATTGTTTTATCAGCTGATCCACTGAACACCAAATTCCCTGCAGCCGAAAGACACAAAACCGCCAGCTTGTGCCCCTTTAGGACCCCGCCATGGGACAACTCCTTCTCACATTCCCAAAAATTCACCAGTCCGTCCGAGGATCCGCAATATAGTACCGAATTGGATCCGTCAACAGCTAATGCTGTTACAGCGCACTCCTGATTCAGGAGCTTCTGTTCGAGAACATGTTTGGTAACTTTCCCATGTACCTCCCTCCTCCACACCTTAACGCTCCCGTCCGCGGAACCAGTGAATACCAAGTTACCAGGTCCTGCAACAATGGAGTTGACAGCATCGTCATGGGCTTTCACCGATTCAAGGCATTTCGAGTTCTCAACTCTCCAAACCTTAAAAGTTCTGTCCCATGAAGCAGAATAGAGAAGACCTTGCTCCTGATTCATGCTCAAAGAAGATATGGCGTCGCAATGTTTGATCCAAAGAGATGTCTTGTTCCTCTTAACCTCGACGTAATTCTTGGGTTTGATCGAGCATTTAAAGATGTCCATGAATGTGGGTAATGTACCACACCTCTTGTGGAGACTAGGATTCTTGGCCTGAACCTTCCACACCCGAACCTTTCCGTCCTGATGACCCGTGAAAATCTTCTCCCCACATATTATTATAGCCTTAACTAATCCGCTGTTGGACTTGAACGCTGTAAATTCCTTCATGTTCTTCCACACGCGGATGTTTTTGCTGTCGGAGCCAGTGTACAAGAGATCACGGCTGGCAGCGAGGGAATATATATGGCCCTCTTCGCGAACAAGAGAGCCGATGAGGCCGGTTTTTGGGATGCCTTTGGCGGCATTTTCATCAAAGTTGGACCACGGAGATTTTGTAAAAGGAGAATTTTGGTTCCATGGGGACATCATCATGGGGGAGCCCTCACAGCTTAATCGGGTCAGGTCGTAGGCCGAGAAGCTGCTGTTGCGTTTATTGAAATTTGCATCTTCTATTGAGGTTGATGATATGTTAGGATCAGAATGCACCAGGTTGCCTAATTTTGAAGGCATGCTGGCTGCTCCGCCGAATATTGGGCTAGTCGACCTTCCTTCATCCTCTCTCATTATAAACTTTAAATATAGATATATATAAAACCTCTAGGAATAGGAAAATTCTAATCCCAACAATCAAATTCAAGAATGAAGAAGGGAGATGAAAGGAAGTTTGAAGAGGGAGAAAGAGAGATGAAAATGGGAGGAGGAGAGAGAAATAGTGAGATTTTGTAGGGAATACTGTCTCAGTCCCGGAATAAAAGTCCTAGTTGACTTTTTGCGCATATTAAGAAAGATAATAAAATGACAAAATTGTCCATATTTAAATTCTCATTTAATTGCATAGTTTTTTGCACATTACTAGTGATACTCCATAAATATGCATAGAGAATAGAAATATAACAATAAATAATAAGGTTATTATAAGCAAATTATTATAAAAAATACTAGATCATTTAAGGTAAGTAGACATTTAACTTGGGACTACCTGAAATAGTAATAAAATCTTTTATTCTGGAACGGAGGGAGTAATATATAATGGGATTTGAGTAGTGCTACAGACACAAACTATTTTACAAACATTTTACAAACTGCTGATGTGGTATACTCCACCTCAACATATTGACAACAAATTATTTCAATATAGTTTTCGGCCCCACACAATATGTTGAGGTGGAGTATGCCACATCAACAGTTTGTAAAATATTTATAGAATAGTTTGTGTCTCTAGCATTATTCATGGGATTTTTAGATGCTGTTGAGGAGAGAGTACTTTATGAACACGGAAGAGAGAGAGAGAGGGATTTCTAAATAAGTAAAGAGAAAGAAGATGATGGCAAGTGGAAGCAGGAAGGTCGATCGTTGGGTGAAGAGGGATTTTTGGGCTTAAAGAATCTTGGGTCGATAATAAATATATATAATTATGATCTGTGTTTTGGTAGTTTTTTCTGTTAAACAGATGGTTGTGAGAATTGAGATATGTATGTTTGACTTCTTTTCTATTGCTCTATCCTAGGAAAATTTGTAAGACAATTTTTAAAGAAAATTTTATTTTTTCGAATATATCTCTATTATTAGTTAAAAAAATATAATAATGGTACATGATATTATTTAAGAATAATAATATGCATGTCCACAAATTGTATACAAAAAATTGTGCACAAAGAGTAGAACACATGTATTGTTTACTAATGAAAATATGTAAATCATCTAATCGTAGGTCCTACTTTTTATTTTCTCTTTTTTATATATATTGTTTGTGCACAATTTTTGTGTATAATTTATATCCATGACATTATTCATTATTTAAACAACCAAATATTAAAGTAAGGCATGTTAGAAACTTAACGTGTAGTCTGAAAATATAAATGTATATTTAATTTTGTCACGGATAAAAATGAAAAATAAATCTAAGTGCGTGAAGTTAACATTCATGGTGGTAATGGAGCATGCATATCAATTCGGACACCAAAACTATCCAATTTGTGAACCTTGAATTTTAAGCACTAGCATATGTACATGACTTTGTGACTCAGTCAGTTCTTGTTTGTTAATATAATTTAGGGGTGATGTTATTGTCCAGGTGTATTATTGATTTCGTTGCCAACAATTTTTTTAGTCTCTAGATAGCCCAAACTAGCTAAAATTTGACGAGTAGTAAGAACTTATGCGTCAAATTATTATGCAAATGTTCCTTGTATGGAATTGTATTTTTTTCGTAATGAAATTGATTTTAACCTAATAGTGGTTCATGTTGAAACAGGATTTGCTTATGGAAAGATATATATTGATGTTGTAGTTCTTCGTACACATTCTCTACCACAGCAAGATCTGTTACAGGTAATATGCTATTCTCATATAGTTAGCGGTAAATTTGGAATAATATGTGGATGAAATTACATTCCTTTTTCTTGTTGGAGGACTTTAGTTTGTACCCATATGGTTTATTTTGGCAAGGTTTAAGCTCCTTCCTACTAACACATGTTCGAATATTGGTAGTTACCTGAATTTAGGAGAAGAAAAAAAGCAGATGGAAAAATCAATCATTAATGTGATAAACTTAGATATATGCACGTTTATATTTAGTTGATTTAATTTTTACATAACATAAGGTCATCACTTGAACATGTAAACAAAGTAGTTAAGATAAAGTAAACTTTGGTCAATTGACCAACTTACCATAAAATAAACTTCATGGTAACCGGATCCATGTAAACATAATGTCATTCTCAAATGGGAGAAAAATAGTTCCTTCTTGCTTGATACATATTTATGATTTTTAACAAGGATCCTTCTAAAGTCTGTAGTAGGCCGTAGAAAGATGATATTTGCACATGTAAAGTTTCTACTTTTCGGATAAATAGTAAGCGAGTTAAATTCATGTGAGAACGATTTTGTGGAAGTATCGAATTTTCTATCAACGGAAGCATCAAACTAGGAATGGTTCATATTAGTTGCTGTGCCCCTTCCGCTACTGCACAAGCTTCTACAGTCCACAATTTCACTGCATTTGCTGCATTTACACGGCAATGCATCGCAACTGCAGTGCCACTTCGGCTCACTTCTTCCGTTTCAGCTCAAAGTTGTATCCGAATAGTTTGAGACCTCAAATGTCGCATCTCCGATGCCCCTTTCACTAGGGCGAAAACCCTTGCCTCACAAATAAACTTTGTAGGTTAGCAAAGCATAATAAGATAAAAAATGAAGACGCATTATAGGTTTAGTTTCCTTCAATTATAAGCACCACCAAAATTGTTGGGACGCTCAGAAAAACTAGATCGGCTCAATCAATGAGCTCTATCTCAAATAATACCCTCTAAATTCCGAGGGAGTTGCAATGTTCAAATTTATAAAAGTTTTTGTTAGGTCTTAATTCACTTTCTCAATAGTCATTTTTTGGGTAATGTTAATTACGACATAAGTTTTTGAGAATCCGTTATTATACAATACTAGCTGGTAGCCCGTGTAATGCAGGGGCTAGTTAGAATAATGATTTAATAATTTATCCGACATTCATGTCAAAAAAAACTTGAAATACACAATTGATGTAAATTAGTTGAATTACCGTAGCATAAAAGTAAGATCAGATTCATTTTTCTTTCGGTATGCACCCCTTATTCGGCTTATCACCCCTTATTCGGCTTATCACCCCATTCAAAGAAGGAACGTTGTGGTGGTGAAACAAATTCTGTACAAAACATTGCAAAAATTCAAACATTAGTAAATCAAGAAACCAATACTAATATATAATCAGGTGTGAGGCAATCCGAAATTTCAGTTCCCATAACAAATCAATTAAAACAAAAAGCCAACAACAAAGAAAAGCATCAATTTAATCATCAAGATCATAATCTCATTTTATGTGCAATGTATAACAATTCAATAGCTCCATGCACAATACAATTTAAAAGCACCTAATAGAGCCCCCAAAACAGAAACATCAGAAGCAAAAATCATCTCTCAAATAGACTCATATTTTTAAACCCAAAAAGAACATAACCCCCATTCTCATGCAAAGCATCAAGTAAAACATTAGATAAACGAACCAAGTGATGATCCACCTTTTCCATCACCACTACTGGTTAGCAAATGAATTAGACCCAGAGCAGTCCTGGATCCGGCTCTCTTCTTATTGGAATTCAAGGGCGCTTCACGACGTCGTCTATGATACATTGTTTGGCTTCCACACAAAATGCTGCTTCCTTTCTTCTGCAGAGTATCAGTAAGTGATGGGGAATAACAACTCCCACATGCCCCTCTACGATTTGGTGTCATGGTGTGCTCCTCTTAGAGCAATGGAAATTAGAAATAAAAAAGGATAAGTACTCATTTGCATTAAATGCACAGTTAATACACATCATATGTACGTTTTAATTATTCTGTAGTCATATCTCAGAGTGATGGCCCAAGTTGGAATGTGCCTATAGGAAGAAGAGATGGTAGAATCTCTTTGTCATCTCAAGTCTCAAATTTGGCTTCTCCTTTTGACTCTGTTGATGCCCAGAGACAGAAATTCTCAGCCAAAGGCCTTGACGACCATGATCTTGTTACATTAGTCGGTAATTTCTTTATACTATTATCACTACTCAAACTGACAAAACATCCAAACTCTTATTTAACATCTTAATCAATACATATATAATCAAGCAATTTTCAACCAACCCATCTTACACCATTGAGCTCAAGATTGAACAGACACGAATTCAAAGGTTCATTAAAATCGTCCATCAAATAGTTTGACGACAGACAATTTAATGAAACTCTGAATCTTAGTACGAATCATTTTCCATATATATATATATATATATATATATATATATATATATATATATATATATATATATAATTGTTTATGCAGGTGCATATACCATAGGCCAAACACATTGTCAATTTGTCAGTTACAGACTTTACAACTTCACCACGACTAAAAATGCAGATCCAACCGTAAGCCCTGCACTTTTAACACAGCTTCAAACTCTTTTGTCCCAAGAATGGTGACGGATCAAACGGCGTGGCATTAGATATAGATTCCCAGCAGAAATTTGACGTGAGCTTCTTCAAGAACGTGCGCGATGGCAATGCAGTATTAGAGTTTGATCAAAGGCTTTGGGGTGATTCTAAAACGCAAATAATAGTTAAAAATTATGCAGGGAGCATTAGAGGGGTTATTGGGGTTCAGATTTAATTTTGAGTTTCAGAAAGCTATGATCAAAATGAGTAGTAGCATTGAGGTTAAGACTGAAATTCAATGAGAGATTAGAAAGATATGCTCTAAATTCAATTAATTAGTATAATCACCGCTGAATTAAGTAGTGTAAAGAGCCTTAATTGAGGAGTATATATATGAAATCTATGTATGGAGTATATATGCATTCTATGTGTCAAACACTTGTGTGCCAAAGAAAAAAAATCAATTACAAAAGCAATATACTAATTAAATAAAAAATTGTTGAAACCGAATGAGTATTAATGGGAAAAAAGCACATTTACTCCATTGTGGTCGTCGTATTTTAAGCAATTAGCCACTATACTTTAAAAAAATTCAATTGGCCCGCTGTACTTTTTAAAAATTCTTAATCAGATAATTCTGTCCAATTTCTTGGACGGACGTTAAGTTCAATTATATATTTACATACGTGGCAGTCATAAAAAAAAGAAAAAAGAAAATATTTAGTGATTGGGCAATGATTTGGCAACTAAATAACATTTTCCTATTATTTTTCCCTCTTCCCAAGTTCTTCTTCTTTATTTACTTAAAGAAATTAATATAAATTTATACATTTATACAAAGGGGCTTAAATCACTCCTCCATGAATTCTGACTACAAGGTCAAGGAAACCCCCTGCAACCAGCAACACATCATGGATTCCGGCAAGGATAAGCCCAAAGACCACCGCAACCATCAGAAAATCCAGCAACAAGAACCATATTAATTTCAACTCCAAAACTACAACACTGACATTATAATAGAAATAATAAACAATTACATGCTCGTCTGCATCCAAAATCTGTCCCGGCCACCATGACCCATTCCACCTGCGAACCCAAACCAACCCACCCACCGACTAAATAATGCCCATTATTTTTGCCTCACCAAAAATCCCCATCTCTTCACCAGCACCCATTGAAACAATCTCCAAATATAATCTCAACTAAGAAAAGCCCTAATTTCAGAAAACTCAAAAAAGCCCCAATTTCATCTCTAAAAAATGAAAAAGATGACGACACATAAAAGCCCCAATTTCATCTCTAATAAATGGAAAAAATGAAAACTCAGAAAAGCCATGAAGCCAAAAACTAGAAATATTGAAGATGAAGAAGAGAAGATGTAAGACCCCAACTTTTTGTGAATAAAGATTTAATTTTTTTTAAATATCATTTTGAATAATAAGGTGTGGATTTGATATAATATTATAGTTGTGGGTAATATTTATAAATTTTGTAAAGTAAGCAAGTTGTTATAAAATATTCTTTTTGTCGGAAAATATCCGTATGACGGCACAATCATTGGTGGACCCCATAACAGAATTACTGTCAGATATAGAAAGCGACAGATATAACTTTTTTATAAAAATAACTGCTAAACTTTTACCATTAACTGTTGAAATACCTGGTGATAAAAGTACAGTAATACGTGTGGTTGCACAGTAGTATGCAGTATTGTACAATATCTTTGATTATTGATGCTTACGTGAGAAGTCACTCAGTTTTATTCAATTATTACAACAGTAGTTGTTGCATAGTATCTCATATTATTGATTCAATTATTGTCACAGTATGCATCTGCACAATATTTTATATTATTAAATCAATAAATGAGACGACACAGTTATTTATATTATTATTTGTATTATTGACAATGTCTAGAAAGTTCATTCTAGAAAAGGGATTTAGTCATTTAATTGCGTGCCAATAAGGAGAATTTCTTATCAGAAAGCCTCATCTTTCCTAGGAATGCTCTGGTTGTTAATATTGTGAGTTATAATATTAATGATGAATAAATATTGAAAAATTAAAAGTGTGTTTAGTTAAGTGATTTGTTATAAATAAAAGGGATTTGTCATAAAATATTTATTATAAATTTGGCTTATTACATGGACCCCCACTTACTCATTTTTTAAAATCGTCGGTAGAAAGTTATCTCAATTTTTTTATATTACATAATACTGCATAGTACTGCATAGTGTTGCATAGTACTGCATAGTGTTTGCATAGTGCTGCATAGTAAAAATCAGAAAAAATTTCGATTCTGCACCCGTGATTTTTTTTTCCTACTGTGCAGTCCGTGATTATTTCCTAAATAGTATCATGTCATTCTCCTATAAATAGGATGCTTAGTTTAGAAAAAAAAAATCACACCAGAATCAGAGAATTATTCTTCTCTAATATTTAGCGTATTTCTTTTGAGTTTAAGGAACTTTGAGTGTAGCAAATAGTGCAAGTTTTCTTCAAGAATATCCCCGCTATACCAGCCAGAAGTACTCTCCTTTTAAGGTAAGGGGTATTATTTATTTCATATTCGTAAGAGATATTATTTTTCGTATTGTAAGGAATATTATTTTCGTTCAATATTCGTAAGAAATATCATTTTCGTTCAATATTCATAAGGGATATTATCTTCGTTCAATATTCGTAAGGAATATTATTTTCATTCAATATTCGTAAGGGATATTATTTTGTTCAATATTCGTAAGAAATAATATTTTCTTCCATATTCTGTAGCACGTAAGTAATATTATTTCGTTTTATAATCCTAAATCTACTCTTATTTTGATAAGTATTGCTTTTATACTCCTTAAAATTAGTAAAATATCTTTGAAATTTGCGTTTCATCCAGTATCGTTCCACTGAAATATTTTTTTGAACATTCTTGTTAAATTTTAATATTTTCATGCCGGATTACTATTTATGGGCACTATTCATGTATACGGTACTATTCACAGGATACTATTCACAGGGTACTATTCACGATAAAATTTGATTTCTTTTCTGTCCAAATTATTTTTGAGACATGAATATTATTCTTGAATTTTACTCCACAAAGCAGTTTTCATGTTAAAAATTTGGACATTATTAAACTCTGGATAAATTGAATTATAAATCTTTAATATTTATCCTTAATCTCACTTGATTAATTTCTTATATCATTGTCATCATCACCATGCTTATATTGTGATGAAAGTCATCTTTGACCCGTAGTGCATAGATGGACTATTGATTGGTATGATTATGACCAAGAATTATGTATTAGTATAATCATGACCTGTAATGTTATAAATAATATGATAAAAGTCCTCATTGGCCCGTATTGTATTGATGGACAGTTGTTTGACATGATCATGACCACTGGTGATAATAACGAATATCCTTAGCCCGTAGCGTATGGATGATTCGTGGATGTGATACAAATGAATATCATTGGCCCGTAGTGCATGAATGATTCGTGGATGTAATACTGATGAATATCCTTGGCCCGTAGTGCATGGATAATTCGGTGATGTGAATTATTTATTGAGATGTGTTACAGAGATAAAATATTGATGATGAACTTTTAAATCATAGAAGATAGTAGACATCATGCTCTACTTGACTCTTCTAATGGATTGCTTGTTCTGCTGCAGTTAAACTTGTTGTCTATTGTATTCTATCAGTTTTTATATTGTTGAAGACTAAGGATAATCTATTCTACATTATCTTAGTCGTAATATTCTTTACTGGGCTAGTTGAGCTTACCCTTTTTCTTTCATTGTTCTCTTCATAAAATGAGAATATAGTTGGGACTAGTCGAGAAATAGAGTGATGGTCCAAGATGGTGGCTATAGTAGTCCTCACTATTCTATAAAATAGTGTGATAATAATTATAATGAGGACTCCATTTGAGTTTGGATATTGTCTACGAGACAATATTCGTGTTAAAACTCAGCTTATGTTTTGTCGTATTTTGCACGACAATTAATAATTGTGTAAATTAAGTTTGTATTTGAATTATGTACCATGTATTTGGCGACTCAAAATGGGTTGTGTATACCTATTTTGGGGACATCACAGAAGATGTCATGAGTCACAGAGTTTCTCCAAGGGAGAAGGTTGCCGTTGGCACGAAGGAACTGGCCGTATCAAGTCCTGAGCTTCACATGATTATGGCCATCTCGAATGGGTTCCCAAACAAGGGAGGAATCGAGGCGGCGGGGGAGAGTTTGGAGGACTTTCTGTCTGGTCATGCAGAGGAGAAACGGCTGGTTGGACGCTGTGAGGTACTTGCCGTAGCAACTCTTGAGGCAGAAGAAGAGAAGATGAAGAAAAAATGAGAAGAAAGAGAGAGAAAGAGATAAGGTTTTAATTTTTGATTTGAGAATTTTAAGAGGAAGAAGAATCACGTTTTGATTTTGATTTGGTCCTGTTTTTTATTTTTTTTTGTTTTTATGTTTAGTTATTAATAGATTTTAATATTTTTAATAGTATGTTTCTTTTATGTTTAAACCTAAATTTAATGATTTCATTGTATTAATATTAATATTAATTTTCAAAATAAAAATAATTATTAAAAGAAAGAAAAAGAGATAAGGAAGAGAAAAAATTATAAAGAAAATGAAATAAAATATTTATTTTAATTTTATTATTATTTTAATTATTTTTTGCCACATAATTAATGATTTATTTTATATTTTTTTTGTGTTGCTACATAAGAAAATAATGATTTTTTGATTTTTTTTTCAATGCCACGTCTGAAAATATTTGACTTCCGTCCAAGAAATTGGACGTAATAACCTGATTAAGAATTTTTAAAAAGCACAATGGGTCAATTGCATTTTTTTTAAAGTGCAGTGGCTAATTGCTTAAAACACGACGACCACAGTGGGGCAAATGTGATTTTTCCTGAGTATTAATCTACTAAAGAATCTAAAACTTCACATGAATTTGATCCATAACCCAACTGTGCTCGGAATATTCCTAATACGGTACAAATTGAAAGAACTTGTAGACATTGCAGGGGTACTATACGAATAAGAAGAGTTTTCTTTACGACTACCTTTCAGCAATTTTGAGGACTTAAGCAGTTCCAACAGTGGTGATTCTGCCGAATATCGACGTAAATCCTTAGAATTTAAGTAGTCCCATGTATCATGAGATTGATCAACTAAGCTCACTAAATCATCCCTCCTCAAATCCAGAGGCACAAACTCTGAATCTTGCTTCGAACTCGTACTAAGCACAATCTGTTGCTGCAAATGGCGTTTCAAAAAAGCAACAGAATGTACACTCTTCTTTACCTTCTTCTTCATATAATTCCTCTTATTTGATGGTGCTATATTTGCATCTTTACTTTTAAATATCATTGAAGCATACCTATCCACAATATCACTATTTGAATCCCCAACCCCATTTCGTGCATCGCTCATACTATCATCAACAATCTCCCCCACCACTGAAGACAAATCATCACCATTCTCAATCCTATCATCATCATCTGCAGCAGCCTCACCCCTTTTCACATATCTTACTCTCTGATCCTTTGATTGCACACTTTTTTTGCTCTCCAATTTTTGAGCTTTCCAATTATACAAAAACATCCTTTTCTCCTTCCTCTCCCACTACTACAATTATTATTCTCAACTTGCAAAGGAATCTCAAAACTATTACTATCGCCACAAATTTTACTACCATTACTATTATTCCTATAATGTAATAAATATTACCATGTGCGAACTCAACTCGACATATTATTCCTATAATGCAATAAATATCACCTTTCAGTCTCGAATTTTATAATGTATAGAGATGGACAATTTTCATCTTCATTGGTATATTAATTAGGACAAATGAACATTAACACATATGAACATTCTCTTAGCCTCATTTTATCAAACACTTCAACTACATTTCTAACTACACTACCCAAATGAATTAAGTTACAATGCTTAAGCTCTGTAAAATCATTTCACTCAATTTATGAAATCTCAAAGTAGTAATACAAAAAAGTAAAAAGTTAAATTTTGGCATACCTTCGGCGAGTTTCGAAGCCAAATTTTACTGAGTGGAGAATGGTGTTGATTAAACCCTTTTATGGATTGTAAAAAGTTAAATTTCTTCAAAAATTAAAGCTAAATTTCATTGAAAAATAAAAAGGGTAACTTCAAAAATTACAGAATTCAACAAATAATAAAAAAATAGTAGTTATAATAAACCTGAGTCCAAGATTAAGGGCATGGTAGAGGCGCTAATGAAGTTTGAACATATGGAGCTTTCAAAATACATGGTAGAGGCGCTTAAATGAGGAGAAATAAGGAGAGTGGAAAACTGTTCGAAGAGTGGAACATCCAGATTTTGCAAGGAGGGAGAATTAGGAATAGTTAATTGACTGTTGGAAGAGAAGACGGAAGAGGATTGGGTTAATTGAGAAGATGGAAGGGAAGAGAAGTTAGTGAAGAGGCGATTGTTTAATCAACTGATGGAAGAGGAAAAGGAAGAGGAAGTTCGTTTATAGAACTGAGTTAACTCACCAAGTTTTCAAATTGAGAGGGTCGATTGTTTTGATTTGATGATGTAATCTGATGTTAGAATGACATCATGTTGGATGTGCTTTTATAAATAAGGATTGTTGTAATAAGTCCGATCAATTTTTGAATTTGAATAAAATCATAACGTATTAAGGCTGAATTTAGATAATTGATATTTTCACATGTATTTTAGATATTTTCACATGAAGCATACAGTGAGTTATCACATTCATTTGAGAAAGAACAATATAAAAATATCAACACACGCATGGGCGGAATCAAGGGGGGCCAAGGGGCTCATATGACCTCCCACCAAAATTCTCCACAGGCTATATATTAATATATATATATATATATATATATATATATATATATATATATATATATATAGTAGTTTATAAAATTTTCTACATGCGCTCCATAAATAAAAAAATAGAATAAATTTTATTTTACAATGAAATTCAAATAAAAGAACTTAAAACATAATCAAATCTAGGTCGATACTTGAGGTTGAAGAATGATAACAAAAAACCAAGTTCTTTATTTACCAAATTATTTTCTACAAATATTTTATATTTTTAAACATCATTAATTTATTTCAGAGACTCCCCTTTGTTAATTTCTTTCTGGATTAATTTTCTTTGTTCTATATAGAAAATTAATATTTTTATATAAAAAATAATATTTCTACATGAATCCCTCTCACGTATTTTTACATGAAAAAAAAATATTTCTACAAAAATTTTGATATTGACCAAAATTTTGAGACGTTTTCAAACTATGCAGAATCGCAGGATACAGTTATATTCTCTCAGTCGTACAGCTGAAAAAAGCACTCTAAACATTAATAAATAATTTTTTTTACTAATGTATTTTGACCCTTTTTAAAAAATATTCTGATTCCGCCACTGAACACACATGGAAATAATAACCCCTTTAATTTATTGTCTGAGGTCTACGGTGTGCCCCATTACATACCAACACGTAGAAATGATCACGCCTATCTAGGAACTTGTGCAGCCGCCACGTAACACAAAACCACTGATTGCTTCTTTGTTGTTTTGCTGAATGGTACTTTTATGCCACCTGCGAGTCTAGTGGTTTTTCTTTCATATGTAAAGGACCACCATTCCCTTTTTGCCACGTACACAAATAATGCATATCTGACCACATGTTGAGATTTGATTCATAAGATTTATTCGGTCTGAAATAGAATTTAACGAGACTCATTTAATTACCAAATCAAGCATGATCTCGAATTGAACACGAACAGTTTGAATTTTAATTTTGAACGAATATGATCCGAGTATCAATAGAAAATTATAATTTAAAAATACTTGAATAATTTATTAAATTTTAAAATTTACACATATTAAAATCGTTTATATTTCGAGTTGAGTTTAAATCGTACATTTAGTCGAACGAATATGAATTAAACTGGAACTATTTGATTTATTTTATAACCTTATAGCTAGACCTGATAATATATTTGGTTAACTATTAGGTCAACTCATATTAACTAGAACCAAATGAGTTTGTTAACTATTTTATTTATTTAAGTTGGTTAAGGTTTAACCATATTTTTTAAAACAAATATAGGTTCAAACCGGTTAATCATTTTTCAACCCATATTTCATTCTAAATATAAATCAAAAGTTATTTTCACCCCAGATACAAAATTTTTTATTCAAAAAAATAATATTCAGTGATTATATATACACCTCACACCCCACCCTATCCCACCCCACCCCACTCCACTCTCCATGCCACCCTTTCCACACCCAGCCCTACCCCTACCCCTACTGTGATAACCCCAAAATAGGTCCATTCCATCCAACCCATTTTTGAGTCGCCAAATACATAGTACAGAAAATAACTACAACTTTATTACAACAATTATCGTACAAAATACAATAACACATATGTTGTGAGTTTGGATACAAATATATACCAACTGTGACTCGTGTCCCAGCCGTAATGTGACAAATGTCCCATTAATTGACAACACCTCACAGTGATACCTACATAAAGGTATAGTCAAAAATTGTTTTAGAAATTAGAATCTTTGGGAAGTGCTCAAGAAAACCTTCGTACATGGGAGACCATGCGTCTAGGTTATGATAGATATCATATGGCCACAGAATTATCCTTGGTTGACCCAATAGACCCCAAAGAAAAATAACAAGATTGCTATCATATTCTTCCCAATGGTAAGTCTTCTCTTGACATATCATTATCTTCACTGTCTCTAATTGAGAATTATACTTCGAACAAACATCAAGATTATATAGGTAGTGCTCGTAGATATACTTAGCAAGTGGATGAGCACAACCCTGCCTTATGATGACACGAAGTTGTATGTCATTAGACATCTTGTATGATAGTGACAAAACACCCTTCCAACGTTGGGTTCGCCTCACCCTATTCGATTCACCAAATATAACTACTAAATGATGACCACCGTTCTATTCCTCTGTTACCCCCGCTCGACCCAGCTACACTCGTATTACGTGAAAAGAATTTTGAAACAGAAGGGTGAACACAACTAGCTCAGTAAAGAATACCATGACTAAAGATAAATAAATTATCAATAGCCTTCAACAGTAATAAATCAGAGATTTAGAACATATGGTAGATGATAAATTTTTTTAATAATAGTTGCAGCGGAACGAGCAATCCATTAGAAGAGTCAAATAGACCATAAAGTCTAGTATCTTCTCCATGTTAAAAGTCCACCAACAATATTTTATCCCTGTAACATTAATCAACAGTTCCTTTTCACAATTATATGAATAACTCATAATCATAATTGTAATTCTAAATTCCTCTTCACATCCAGGACGAAGATAATTTTCATCACATATCTTTACCTGAAACATCCAAGATCATGGTTACACCAAATCACATTTCCTGTTCATAATCATACTAATAACTTCATCTTCGCACTACGGCCAAAAATATTCATTTGTATCACCAGTTGGTCATGTTCATCTCAACACATGTTCATCTTTGCACTACTGGCCAAAGATATTCAACAACATGCCATCTTTGCACTACGGGCCAAAGATATTCATCAACAATTCATCTTTGTACTACAGGCCAAAGATATTCCTCAACAGTTCATATTTGCACTACAGGCCAAATATATTCATCAACAGTTCATATTTGCACTACATGCCAAATATATTATTATCTCAAAAACATATATAATCATTTCAGAATTTATATAAACAATAATTATAACCATGTTGATCATTTCACCTTTGCACTTAAGCTAAAGATATTCAATTATAAATTCAATGGTCATGATCATACCAGTCAACAATTCAACTTTGCACTACTGGCCAAAGGGAACACATAGTCATGATCATACCAAAAATTTACCCATCTTTACACTCAAGTCAAATAGAAATATCATCATTAGGGTTATAAAAATGTTATATATAATAGTAAAATCAATATAATCAAAACATCTAGATTTAATCTCAAGAGTAATATTCATAAATCAACTATAATTTGGTTAGAAAAAAAAATCAATTTTGTCATGAATAGTAACTCGTGAATAGTAACCCATGAATAGTAACTTCGTGAATAGTAACTCATAAATAGTAACTCGTGAATAGTAACTCATGAATAGTAAATCCGACACAAAAAGGTAAAAATTTCACAATAAAATTCATACCAATATTTCGGTATAATGATATTAAAATAACATTTCTTAAACTTATAAACAATTTATTTTAATTATTTACACTTTACTAAATAATACATTTAATCATCCTAAAATTCTAAACTCATAAAATTTCATCACCAATAACTAAAACTATCATAAAAAATCTGCATATACCTCATATAGGATTCTCAAGCCATAAAATCCTATTTTCTAATTTTCTTACTTCACATAACATATTTAATTCATTTACTCATAACTAGTCTATTTTCATGAAAAATACCAAATCAGTACAAACAAATTTTTTTTTATGAGATTTAGTAGAATATAGTCCCATATTGAACATATATTTTTCTCAGAATTTTTAAAAATAATTTACTATTTTTTATATGGCCAAAATAGTCGAATATTTAGATATTTATCAAAAATTGTACTTTTATCCAAAAATTCTAAAATTTACAGAGTATACTTCTATCATATACATGTACTCCCAATAAATTTTTTACCAATTTTGGAGTTAACCACAAGGAGTTATAAGTGGTTACTTTTAAAATAGTCTTTTCTCATAAAATTCACAACTCTTAATTTATACATCCAAAAATTGCCATTTTTGGACACAATCAATAAAACTCATCAAAATACCATTTCAAATTTTTTCAGAATTTTCTGAAGGTCGAAAGAATTACAAAACTGAAAAATATAACAATCCTTAAAATCCTTTATTATCCCTTACCTCAAAAGAGCAGCACTTCTGACTGGATATCGAATATGACGCTGAAAGAAACTTGCACTGATGAATAGCAACTTACCAAGTATCTAAATACTCATAAAATACAGTCGATAATCCAGAAAATAAAAGAGAGAAAACTTATGAATTCTGGTGTGATTTTCAATTCTAACTTAGCCCTCTATTTATAGGAAAATGTTAGCACGCCGAAGCATACTTGACCTGCTACCTGATGGCTTTATCTGCTACTATTTCACCCACCAAAAATCAGTCATCTTTCCCAACAACCAAAAGTGGGGCCCACTCAATTTTATAATTTTCCACCAAAATCATTTATAAACCTAATTTTCAAATCAGTCACCTCTTAAAATTCATAACAAATCATACGTTCATTTTTAACGGTTCAAAATTTGTGAACATATACTCAACTCATATATGTATAACATATCCAAAAATCACAACGATCCAACGGTCGGATCAAAAATTATAACTCACACAATAAAGTTGTAAGAACATTGATTTGATCTTTTAATACCTCCAATCCGACAAAATACTGATAAAATATCTCAACATTAATTCCTTCATTTATAACCACATAAAAAAATCCATCATTTATATCCACATCAAATAAATATTTCATTATCATATAGATCAATAATTAATTATTCACAAATAATATTACAGAATCACAGTAATGACAACCAGGCAGTTCCCAGGAAAGAGGGGACTTTCCGATAAGGATTTCTCCTTACTGGCGCCCAATTAGGTGACCAAACCTCTCCTTGACAGAACTTTCTAGACATTACCAATAATGCTATCTAATAATATTATTGAAATAATATGAATTATTGATCTGTTAATGGAAAATACTGTGCAGCAACAACTATTGAAACAACAATAATATAAAATATCAACGCAGCAATTATTGAATCAATAAAATAAAATATTGAACAGTAACTACTGTAACAATTATTGAGTAGTGTCTTCTTACGTAAAAATCAATAATTGAAAAAAATACTGTGCAATACCGTGTGCTACTGTGCAACTACGCGCATTACTGTATTTTAACCACCAGGTATTCTAACAGTGTTAACGGTAACAACTGCGCCGTTATTTATAAAAATTCAAATTTGTCATTTTCTTCATCCCACAGTTATTCTGTTATGGGGCCCACAAATGGCTGCGCTGTCGTACGAATATTCTCCGACAGAAAGAATATTCTACGACTAAACGAATATTCCCCGACAACAATGAATATTTTATAACCACTTGCGTATTTTGAAAAAAAAATTCACATATCACCTTTAACTTTAACTTTTATCAATTTAACTATTTACTAAATAGAAAAATTGAATACTTTTATTTCATAAAATTCGGGGTCTTACTATGACAACCCCAAAATAGGTCCATTCCAACCAACCTATTCTGAGTCGTCAAATACATGGTACAGAAAATAACTACAACTTTATTACAATAATTGTCGTGCAAAATACAACAACACATATGCTGTGAGTTTTGATACAAATATATACCAACTGTGACTCTCATCCCAACCTTGGATAGCACGTCACAATGGCACCTTACAAAAAGGTATAGTCAAAAATTATTTTAGAAATTAAAATTTTTGGGAAGTGCTCAAGAAAACCTTCGTACATAGGAGGCCATGCATCTAGGTTATGATAGATATCATATGTTCACAGAATTATCCTTGGTTGACCCAATAGACCCCAAAGAAAAATAATAAGATTACTATCATATTCTTTCCAATGGTAAGTCTTCTCTTGGCATATCATTATCTCCACTGTCTCTAATTGAGAATTATACTTCAAACAAACACCAAGATTATATAGGTAGTGCTTGTAGATATACTCAGCAAGTGGATGTGCACAACCCTGTCTTATAATGACACGAGGTTGTATGACATTAGACATCTTGTATGGTAGTGGCAAAACACCCTTCCAACGTTGGGTTCGCCTCACCCTATTTGATTCATCAAATATAACTACTAAATGATGTATACAACACTTTTCTATACTGCTTAGGTAGAACCTCCACAACTAGAGACCACCGTTCTATTTCCCCGTTACCCTTGCTCGACCCAGCTACACTCTTATTACCTGAAAAGAAATTGTGAAGCAAAAGGGTGAGCTCAGCTAGCCCAGTAAAGAATATCATGACTAAAGATAATTAAATTATCAATAGTCTTCATCAGTAATAAATCAGAGATTTAGAACATATGGTAGATGATAAAACTTTTCAACCATAGTTGCAGCGGAACGAGCAATCCATTAGAAGAGTCAAATAGACTATAAAGTCTATTATCTTCCCCATGTTAAAAGTCCACCAACAATGTTTTATCCCTGTAACATCAATCAACAATTCCTGTCCACAATAACATGTATAACGCATAATCGTAATTGTAGTTCAAAATTCCTTTTCTCATCTAGGACAAAGATAATTTTCATCACCTGAAACATCAAAGATTATGGTTATACCAAATCACAGTTCATGTTCATAATCATACTAATAAATTCATCTTTGCACTACGGCCCAAAGATATTCATCAACAAGTCATCTTTGCACTACAGGCCAAAGATATTCAACAATAGGTCATCTTTGCACTACAGGGCAAAGATATTCAACCATAGATCATCTTTGCATTACGGGCCAAAGATATTCATCAATAATTCATATTTGCACTACAGGCCAAATATATAAATATCTCAAAGAAATATATAATCATTTCAGAATTTATATAAACAATAATTATAACCATGTTGATCTTTTCACCTTTGCACTTAAGCTAAAGATATTCAATTATAAATTTAATGGTCATGATCATACCAATCAACAATTCAACTTTGCACTACTGACCAAAGGGAATCCATAGTCATGATCATACCAAAAATCTACCCATTTTTACACTCAAGTTAAAGAGAAATTCAACATCAGGGTTATAAAAATGTTATATATGATAATAACTACAATATGATCAACAACTGCATTTATTTTCAAGAGCAACAATCATAAATAAACGATAATTTGGTCAGAAAAAGAAACCAATTTTTGTCGTGAATAGTATCCGTGAATAGTAACTCGTGAATAGTAACTCATAAATAGTAACTCGTAAATAGTAACTCGTGAATAGTATTTCGTATTCGTACATAGTACCGTATACATAAATAATATCATATACGTAAATAGTGTCATATACATGAATAGTGTCGTATACGTGAATAGTGCCGTATACGTGAATAGTAATCCCGACTCAAAAAGATAGAAATTTCACAATAAAATCTATACCAATATTTCAGTATAATGATATTAAAAGAATAACATCACTATGAAGAATATAACATCCCTTAATATCTCTTACTATCCTTTACTATCTCTTACAATCCCTTACCTCAAAAGAGCAGCACTTCTGACTGGATATCGGATATGACGCTGAAGGAAATTTGTACTGATGAATAGCAACTCACCAAGTATCTAAATACTCACAAAATACACTCGATAATCTAGAGAGAAAAAGAGAGAAAACTTATGAATTCTGGTGTGATTTTCAATTCTAACTTAGCCCTCTATTTATAGGAAAATGTTAGCATGCCGAAGAAGACTTGACCTGCTACCTGATGACTTTACCTACTACTATTTCACCCACCAAAAATCAGCCATCTTCCCCAACAACCAAAAGTGGGGCGCACCCATTTCTAGAATTTTCCACCAAAATCATTTATAAACCTAATTTCTGAATCAGTCACCTCTTAAAATTCATAACAAATCATTCGTTCATTTTTAACGGTTCAAAATTTATGAACATATACTTAACTTATATATGTATAACATATCCAAAAATCACAACGATCCAACAATCGAATTAAAAATTATAACTCACGCAATATATCTGAAAAATACTGATTTGATTTTTAATACCTCAATTCCGACAGAAATACTGATAAAACACCTCAACATTAATTTCTTCATTCATAACCACATAAATAAATTCATCATTTATATCCACATTAAATAAATATTTCCTTATCATATAAATCAATAATTAATTATTCACAAATAATATTACAGAATCATAATTATGACAACTAGGCCGTTCCCAGAAAAGAGGGGGCTTTCTAATAAGGATTTCTCCTTACTGGCGCACAATTAGGTGACCAAACCTCTCCTTGACAGAATTTTCTAGACATTGCCAATGTGACGCCCCCAAAATTAGGTATACATCACCCATCTTGGGTCGTCAGATACATAGTATAGAATACAAATACAACTTACTAATACAACTGTCGTGTACAATACGACAAAATATAAACTGTGAGTTTGAATACAAATATTATCTTCTAGAGAGTATTCATACTCAAAAGGAGTCCTCATTACATTTATTAACACACTATTACATAGAATAGTAAGGACTACTAACTAATACTATCATTCGGACCATCACTCCGTTCCCCGACTTGCCCTAGCTACGTTCTCATTTCTGAAAGAGAACAGTGAAAGAAAGGGTGAGCTCAACTAGCCCAGTAAGAAATATTATGACTAAGATAATGCAGAATAAATTATCATTAGCCTTCAACAATGTTAAAGTGATAAAATATAATAGACATCAAGTTTAACTGCAGCGGAACAAGCAATCCATTAAAAGAGTCAAGTAGAAAATAAACTCTACTATCTTTTATGATTTAAAAGATTTTTCAACATTGTGATCGCTGGGACTCAACTTAATAAAATAATCCACATCATCGAATCACCCCTGCACTACGGCCAAGGATATTCGTGTATTCATTAATGGTCATGAGCATGCCAACAACTGTCCATCAACGCACTACGGGCCAATGAGGACTTTTATCACATCATTTGTAACATTACGGTCATGATTATACCGAATAATCCCTGGTCATAATCATACCAAGTCCATCTATGCACTACAGGCCACAGATGACTTTCAACATTTTATAAACACGAGGATGATGACAATGATATAAGAATTCAATAAAATAAGTTCAAGAATTAATTTATCCAAGAATTAACAACGTCCAAATTGTCAACATGATACTGCTTTGTGGAGTAAAATTCAAGAATACTCAGAAAAATATTTTCATAAAAAGATACTGGATGAACCGCAATTATCAAGGATATTCCACTAATTTCATGGAGTATAGAAGTCAAAACTTAACCAACTGAGTATAATAAAGAATGGAATAACAAAAGAAATCAGCCGGCATGCGATAGACCGCACAGACAGGTTATTCCAACAGAATAATAAATAATGGAACCAGGTCCGGCGTAAATGCACAGACAGGATATTCCGACAGAATAATAAATAATGGAACCAGGTCCGGTGTAAAACACACAGACAGGATGTTCCAACAGAATAATAACAAGACGGAACCAGGTCCGGTGTAAAACACACAGACAGGATGTTCCAACAGAATAATAATAAAAACAGAACCAGGTCCGGTGTAAAACACACAGACAGGATGTTCCAACAGAATAATAGAAGAATGTCACCAAGTATAGGGTAGACCGCGTATACAGGTTATTCCAATAGAATAATAAGAAATGAAATAACAACAGTTCTCTTCATGAATAAGAAAGAATAACACCCCTTACCGTTTTAAAGAAGAGCTGAAATAAGGAAGTAGTTAAGTAGCAGAATACTCTTCTTCTCTCTCTCTATAGTTTCTCTCTATAGTTCTCTCTCTAGAGTTCAGTGAATTCGTAAGAAATAATGGAGGAATGAGCTGCTATTTATAGAAAAATAGAATGCATAGTAACTAATCCATGAACGGTCCAGATTGATTACTTTAATCTGACGGTCCATATTTAAAGTATAAAATAACTATTTTATTACGTTAATAAAGTATAATATATTCTATTTATAAAATAACTTTAATAAAGTATTCTGTTTTATATAAAAAGATGTTTCTGTTTTATTACGTTAATAATACGAATAAAACAAAACGTCATTATCGCTAAATAATTCATATTATTAACTGACAATAATTGAATCAAACTGAGTGACTTCTCACATAAGCATTAATAATCAATACCGTGTGCTACTATGCAACCACACGTATTACTGTACTTTTACTACCGAGTAGTTCAACAGTATCAATGGTAAAACTTCCGCCGTTATTTTTAATAAAATATTTTTATCGTTTTCTCAATCCGACAATAATTCCGTTGTGGGATCCACTAATGATTGTGCCGTTGTACGAATATTCCCTGTTAAAACGAATATTTCCCGACCAATCGAATATTATATAACAACTTGCGTACTTTGCAAAATTTATAAATATTACCCACAACTATAACATTATATCAAATTAACTCCATAATATTTAAAAATGATATTTATAGAAAATTCATCTTTATTTATAAAAGTTGGGGTCTTACAACCTCCCATTCTTATGAAATTTTGCCCTCGAAATTAGGGTACGTACCTGGTATGTCGAAGAGGTAAGGATGCCTTGATTTCATTTCAGATTCTAACTCCCAAGTCATTTCCTCAACATCGTGGTTTCTCCACAAAACTTTGACTTGAGGTATAACCTTGGAGCGTAGAATATGTTCCTTCTTATCCAAGATTTGAACAGGAACTTCTTCATACGTCAAATCTTCTGCTATTTCGTCCGGTTCTAACTCAATAATGTGGTTCGGGTCTTCCACATATTTGCGTAACATGGATATGTGAAAAACGTTATGAACACGAGACATACTTGGCGGTAAAGCGAGTCTATAAGCCACAGTTCCTACTCGATCGAGGATTAAAAATAGACCGATGATTCGAGGATTGAGCTTTCCTCTCTTTCTAAATCTCGTAACTCCTTTCCATGGAGCAACACGTAAGAACACATGATCTCCTACATCAAATTCCACGTCCTTTCGATGAAGATCAGCATAACTCTTTTGTCGATCTTGTGAGGTTTTTATACGTTGTCGGATCGTTTGAATCTTTTCTGTAGTCATACGTACCAACTCCGGTCCCAACAACGTTGCTTCACCCACCTCATCCCAGCATACTGGAGAATGACATTTTCTTCCATACAATGCTTCGAATGGAGCCATGCCAATACTTGCTTGATAACTGTTGTTGTAGAAAAACTCCACCAATGGTAAGAACTTGTCCCAACTTCCCTTGAAGTCAAGGACACAGAGTCTTAATAAATCTTCTAGAGTTTGAATAGTCCTCTCTGATTGTCCGTCCGTCTGAGGATGATATGCCGAACTAAATCGTAAATCTGTGCCAATAGCTTTTTGTAAACTAACCCAAAATCGTGAAGTGAATCTCGGGTCTCGATCAGAAACTATAGATATTGGCATACCATGCAGTCTTACAATCTCGTTTATGTACATACGAGCAAGACGTTCAAGTGTATAAGTTTCTCGTATCGGTAAGAAATGAGCAGACTTGGTCAATCTATCAACAATGACCCAAATCGCATCAATACCTTGAGAAACCCTAGGAAGACCGGTAACGAAATCCATGGTAATGTGCTCCCACTTCCATTTTGGAATTTCAAGTGGTTACAATGGACCTTTCGGTACTTGATGCTCCGCTTTGACTCGTTGACAAGTTAAACACCTTGAGATAAACAGCGCTATCTCTCTCTTCATATTGCTCCACCAAAATGTATGACGAAGATCATGATACATTTTGGTACTTCCAGGATTGATTGCAAACGGTGTGTTGTGCGCCTCCATCATGATTTCATACTTTAAATCAAGTTTGTTAGGAACACAAAGTCTGGAGTTGACTCGAAGTATTTCTTCTTCATCGATTCTTGCTTCCGGCATAGCACCTTCTTGCACTTTCTTCCTCATACGCATCAGCTTCAGGTCTGTAGCTTGAGCAGCTTTAATTTTATCGATTAAAGTTGGTTCTACTCGTATATTCGTCATCATCACATGGGTCCCTGGAGTCTTTAACTCTATCTCCATCCTTTGCAAGTCACACAAAATGGGCCTTTGTGTTGACAATATCGCACTCGTACTTGCATATGATCTTCTACTCAATGCGTCAACTACCACGTTCGCTTTTCCAGGATGGTATTGAATGGTATGATCATAATCTTTTAACAGTTCAAGCCAACGTCGTTGTCGCATGTTGAGTTCCTTTTGAGTGAAGAAATATTTGAGGCTTTTATGATCCGTAAAGATCTCCACCTTCTCCCCATACAAGTAATGCCTCCAAATTTTAAGTGCAAAGACAACAGCTGCCAACTCTAGATCATGAGTAGGATAATTCCTCTCATATTCCTTGAGTTGTCTTGATGCATAGGCTATGACTTTTTCATGTTGCATGAGAACGCATCCCAACCCTTTGCTCGAAGCATCACTGTAGATGACAAATCCCTCCGAGCCAGATGGTATTGTTAGAACAGGTGCTGAAATGAGTCTCCTCTTGAGTTTTTGAAAACTCTTCTCACATTCTTCGCTCCAACCGAACTTTGTATCTTTTCGAGTCAGCTGAGTTAATGGAGTAGCGATTCGAGACAATCCTTCCACGAATCTCCGATAATAACTAGCTAAACCAAGAAAGCTACGTACTTTGGTTACTGATTTAGGTTGCTCTCAGCTTTGAATAGCTTCAATCATTGCTGGGTCAACCGATATTCCACGACTTGATACTACGTGCCCAAAGAATGCTACCTCCTCCAGCCAGAACTCGCATTTCTTCAACTTGGCATAAAGCTTGTATTCACGAAGCTTTTGGAGTACCAACCTCAAGTATTGCTCATGATCTTCACGACTTTTGGAATAAATAAGGATGTCATCAATAAAGACGACAACAAAGTGATCCAAATATTCCTTGAATACCTGGTTCATCATATCCATGAAGGCAGTAGGAGCATTAGTTAATCCAAAGGACATGACTAGGAATTCATAATGCCCGTACCGAGTTCTGAAAGCCGTCTTTGGAATATCCTCAGTTCTAACCTTCAGCTGATGATATCCAGAACGAAGATCGATCTTTGAAAAGAATTGTGCTCCTTGCAACTGGTCAAACAGGTCATCAATACGTGGCAATGGGTACCTGTTTTTGATGGTGACATGATTCAACTCCCGATAATCAATACAAAGTCGCATACTTCCATCTTTCTTCTTCACGAATAGCACAGGAGCACCCCAAGGAGAAGTACTAGGACGAATAAAGCCAATGTCTAACAATTCCTGCAGTTGGATCTTTAACTCCTGAAGTTCAATAGGAGCCATTCGATATGGGGCTTTGGAAATGGGTTTTGTACCGGGTTCAAGGTCGATACAAAATTCAATTTCACGCTCTGGGGGTAGGCCAGGAAGTTCTTCAGGGAATACGTCAGGGAATTTATTAACAATAGAAATATCATTCAAAACTGACGTATTTTTGTTTAGATCCGTGACATGAGCTAAGAAAGCTTGACATCCGTTTTTCAATAAACGAATAGCTTTATGGCTTGAGATGACAGCGATTGATTTTAATGGTTTGGTTGCTTGAATTCGCATAATAGGTCGATTAGGAATATGAAAGCTAACAACCTTACGAAAACAATCAATTTTTGCATAATGAGTAGTTAACCAATCAATCCCTAGAATCACGTCAAATGCAAGTATTTTTAATGAAATCAAATCGACAGGTAATGTGTGGGTACCAACTTGAACCAAACAAGACTTATAAACTGTGGATGTAATGAAGGTTTCTCCCAATGGAGTTTCAACAGATAAATCAAAGTCTAATTTCTCCGGAGTCAAATTTAATCGATGAGCGCAAGTAGGAGAAATAAAAGAATGGGTAGAACCGGTATCAAATAAAGTATAGACTTCGTTAGAGTTTATGATAAGCTTACCCGTGATGACCTCATTCAGATTCTTTGCTTTCTGGGAGGTCACAACAAACGCTCTCCCTTGCACTACCAGTTTTGACTTTTCTGGGACGGCCTTTGGTGTCTCCATCTTGGCTGAACTTGTTTTTGGTAAACGACAAAATCGAGCTAAATGACCTTCTCTTCCACAATTAACACATGCTTTAGACGGTATCGCGCAGTTTGGACTGATGTTCCCCTCCCCTCCGCATTTGAAACATATGATAGGTGGTCGTTCTCCTTCCTTAACAACGGGTGCTGGTGCTGACGTCTTTCCATCATTGTTGAATCTCCTCTTCTTGAAATGACCATTCTTATTGTTTTGGCCCTGATTACCACCGAAGTGGTTACCATTTCTGGCCTGTTGATTCCCTCCACGCTTGTTGTCACCGCTTCGATGACTGCTCTCACTGGTATTATCATTTTGCCGACTGCTCTCTTTTGGTTGCGTTGACTCGTTATCGCGCTCCACTAACTGAGCCATATTCACAACATCTGAATACAAACACAGTTTATGAGAAATAAGATGTTGACGTATCTCAGGTTTCAAACCTCGCAAAAATATTCGCGTCATTCGTTCTTCATTATCCACCAAGTGGGACGCAAACCGGGACAACTCAGCAAATTTAGCCTCATACTGCGACACGGTCATATTATTCTGCTCCAATTTGATGAACTCCACCTCCTTCATGTGACGAACACTTTCGGAAAAGTATTTGTCATTGAACAGCTCTTGGAACTTCTCCCAAGACATCTTCAGTGCGGCAGGTTGAGTACGCTTAATCGATTTCCACCAGTAATCTGCCTCTCCTCGCAACATAAAGGTGGCAAAGGGAACCTTTTGCTCCTCGGAGCATCCCAAGATATCAAATATCTTGGTAATCTGCTTTATCCATGTTTCCGCTATAAGTGGTTTTGGCTCTCCCTTAAACTCTGGTGGTCCCAGCTCCTTGAACTGTTTAGCGGTGACCGTCCGAGAGTTTTCAGTGTTTTCACCTATATTTTGGACAGGAGCCGCTCTCGCCTGCTGTTGCATGAACTGCATAAAGTTTCTGAACATTCCATCATTCATCATCTGGTCAGTGTTGTTGTTTGCATGAGGATTGTCACCTTCCTGATGCACATTATCCTGATTATTGATATGTGGTGAATCAACAGTCGTCTGTGCTCCATTGCTATTCTCAACATTCTCAGATGCCATTTTCAGATACTGCCACAAAATAAAAGTTAATTGATATGTCATATATTATCCTTATATTATGACCGACCAATTAAATACCATGCAAATAAACTTAGGTAGGTCATACTAGCGAAGGAATTCCCCGTCTCTCCCCTCCTAGTTCTATTCTCACATCTTAGCCAGGGATCATATCCCTAAGCTCTGATACCAACTGTGACGCCCCAAAAATTAGGTATACATCACCCATCTTGGGTCGTCAGATACATAGTACAGAATACAAATACAACTTACTAATACAACTGTCGTGTACAATACGACAAAACATAAACTGTGAGTTTGAATACAAATATTATCTTCTAGAGAGTATTCATACTCAAAAGGAGTCCTCATTACATTTATTAACACACTATTACATAGAATAGTGAGGACTACTAACTAATACTATCATTCGGACCATCACTCCGTTCCCCGACTTGTCCCAGCTACGTTCTCATTTCCTGAAGAGAACAGTGAAAGAAAGGGTGAGCTCAACTAGCCCAGTAAGAAATATTATGACTAAGATAATGCAGAATAAATTATCATTAGCCTTCAACAATGTTAAACTGATAAAATATAATAGACATCAAGTTTAACTGCAGCGGAACAAGCAATCCATTAAAAGAGTCAAGTAGAAAATAAACTCTACTATCTTTTATGATTTAAAAGGTTTTTTAACACTGTGATCGCTGGGACTCAGCTTAATAAAATAATCCACATCATCGAATCACCCCTGCACTACGGCCAAGGATATTCGTGTATTCATTAATGGTCATGATCATGCCAACAACTGTCCATCAATGCACTACGGGCCAATGAGGACTTTTACCACATCATTTGTAACATTACGGTCATGATTATACCGAATAATCCCTGGTCATAATCATACCAAGTCCATCTATGCACTACAGGCCACAGATGACTTTCAACATTTTATAAACACGAGGATGATGACAATGATATAAGAATTCAATAAAACAAGTTCAAGAATTAATTTATCCAAGAATTAACAACGTCCAAATTGTCAACATGATACTGCTTTGTGGAGTAAAATTTAAGAATACTTAGAAAATATTTTCATGAAAAGATACCAGATGAACCGCAATTATCAAGGATATTCCACTAATTTCATGGAGTATAGAAGTCAAAACTTAACCAACTGAGTATAATAAAGAATGGAATAACAAAAGAAATCACCTCGTATGCGATAGACCGCACAAACAGGTTATTTCAACAGAATAATAAATAATGGAACCAGGTCCGGCGTAAACGCACATTCAGGATATTCCGACAGAATAATAAATAATAGAACCAGGTCCGGTGTAAAACACACAGACAGGATGTTCCAACAGAATAATAACAAGACGGAACCAGGTCCGGTGTAAAACACACAGACATGATGTTCCAACAGAATAATAATAAAAATGGAACCAGGTCCGGTGTAAAACACACAGACAGGATGTTCCAACAGAATAATAATAAAAATGGAACCAGGTCCGGTGTAAAACACACAGCAGAATGTTCCAACAGAATAATAGAAGAATGTCACCAAGTATAGGGTAGACCGCGTATACAGGTTATTCCAACAGAATAATAAGAAATAGAATAACAACAGTTCTCTTCATGAATAAGAAAGAATAACACCCCTTACCGTTTTAAAGAAGAGCTGAAATAAGGAAGTAGTTAAGTAGCAGAATACTTTTCTTCTCTCTCTCTATAGTTTCTCTCTATAGTTCTCTCTCTAGAGTTCAGTGAATTCGTAAGAAATAATGGAGGAATGAGCTGCTATTTATAGAAAAATAGAATGCATAGTAACTAATCCATGAACGGTCCAGATTGATTACTTTAATCTGACGGTCCATATTTAAAGAAAAATCTTTTAAATAAAATATAATATATTCTATTTATAAAATAACTTTAATAAAGTATTCTGTTTTATATAAAAAGATGTTTCTGTTTTATTACGTTAATAATACGAATAAAACAAAACGTCATTATCGCTAAATAATTCATATTATTAACTGACAATAATTGAATCAAACTGAGTGACTTCTCACATAAGCATTAATAATCAATACCGTGTGCTACTATGCAACCACACGTATTACTATACTTTTACTACCGAGTAGTTCAACAGTATCAATGGTAAAACTTCCGCCGTTATTTTTAATAAAATATTTTTGTCGTTTTCTCAATCCGACAATAATTCCGTTGTGGGATCCACCAATGATTGTGCCGTTGTACGAATATTCCCTGTTAAAACGAATATTTCCCGACCAATCGAATATTATATAACAACTTGCGTACTTTACAAAATTTATAAATATTACCCACAACTATAACATTATATCAAATTAACTCCATAATATTTAAAAATGATATTTATAGAAAATTCATCTTTATTTATAAAAGTTGGGGTCTTACAGTCAATAATGCTATCTAATAATATTATTCACATAATATGAATTATTGATCTGATAATGGAAAATACTGTGCAGTAACAATTATTGAAACAATAATAATATAAAATATCAACGCAGCAATTATTGAATCAATAAAATAAAATATTGAACAGTAATTACTGTAACAATTATTGAGTAGTGCCTTCTTACATAAGGATCAATAATTCAACAATACTGTGCAATACCGTGTGCTACTGTGCATCCACGCGTATTACTATATTTTAACCACCGGGTATTCCAACAATGTTAACGGTAACAACTACGCCGTTATTTATAAAAACTAAATTTTTGTCGTTTTCTTCATCCGACAGTTATTCTGTTATAGGGCCCATAAATGGCTGCGCCGTCAGACGAATATTCTCCTACAGAAAGAATATTTCACGACCAAACGAATATTCCCCGACAACAATGAATATTTTATAACCACTTGCGTATTTTAAAAAATATTCATATATCACCCTTAACTTTAACTTTTATCAATTTAAATAGAAAAATTGAATTCTTATATTTCATAAAATTCGGGATGTTACCCTTACAATCTCCCGTCCTTATGAAATTTCGTTCTCGAAATTTACGTACTTGGTATTTCAAAGAGTTGAGAATACGTTGCTTTTATTTCAGATTCCATCTTCCCTGTCATCATGATTTTTCCATTGCTCATCTCCTGTATTTCAGATATCATTTTAGAATACAGCTTCAAAACAAAGGTTAATTGACATATCATAATTTGTTAACTTAAGTAAGAAAATTCAGCTTAGGAAGGACACACACTAGCGAAGGATATTACTCGTCTCTCCCTTCCTAGTTCTAATCTCGGATCTCCGCCAGAGATCATATCCCTAAGCTCTGAAACCAACTGTGACAACCCCAAAATAGGTCCATTCCATCCAACCCATTCTGAGTCGCCAAATACATGGTACAGAAAACAACTACAACTTTATTACAACAATTGTCGTACAAAATACAACAACACATATGCTGTGAGTTTGGATACAAATATATACCAACTGTGACTCGTGTCCCAACCGTAATGTGACAAATGTCCCATCAATTGACAACAACTCACAGTGATACCTACATAAAGGTATAGTCAAAAACTGTTTTAGAAATTAGAATCTTTGAGAAGTGCTCAAGGAAACCTTCGTACATGGGAGACCATGCGTCTAGGTTATGATAGATATCATATGGCCACAGAATTATCCTTGGTTGACCCAATAGACCCAAAGAAAAACAAGAAGATTACTATCATATTCTTCCCAATGGTAAGTCTTCTCTTGATATATCATTATCTTCACTGTCTCTAATTGAGAATTATACTTCGAACAAACATTAAGATTATATAGGTAGTGCTCGTAGATATACTTAGTAAGTGGATGAGCACAACCCTATCTTATGATGACACGAAGTTGTATGTCATTAGACATCTTGTATGATAGTGATAAAATACCCTTCCAAAGTTGAGTTCGCCTCACCCTATTTGATTCACCAAATATAACTACTAAATGATGACTACTGTTCTATTTCCCTGCTACCCCCGCTCGACCCAACTACACTCATATTACCTGAAAGGAATTTTGAAACAGAGGGTGACCACAACTAGCTCAGTAAAGAATATCATGACTAAAGATAAATAAATTATCAATAGCCTTCAACAGTAATAAATCAGAGATTTAGAACATATGGTAGATGATAAAAATTTTCAACCATAGTTGCAGCGGAACGAGCAATCCATTAGAAGAGTCAAATAGACCATAAAGTCTATTATCTTCTCCATGTTAAAAGTCCACCAGCAATATTTTATCCCTATAACATTAATCAATAGTTCCTTTCCACAATTATATGAATAACTCATAATCATAATTGTAATTCTAAATTCCTCTTCGCATCCAGGACGAAGATAATTTTTATCACATGTCTTTACCTGAAACATCCAAGATCATGGTTACACTAAATCACATTTCATGTTCATAATCATACTAATAACTTCATCTTTGCACTACGACCAAAGATATTCATTTGTATCACCAGTTGGTCATGTTCATCTCAACACCTGTTCATCTTTGCACTACTGGCCAAAGATATTCAACAACATGTCATCTTTGCACTAATGGCCAAAGATATTCATCAACAATTCATCTTTGCACTACAGGCCAAAGATATTCCTCAACAGTTCATATTTACACTACAGGCCAAATATATTCATCAACAGTTCATATTTGCACTACAGGCCAAATATATTATTATCTCAAAGAAATATATAATCATTTCAGAATTTATATAAACAATAATTATAACCATGTTGATCATTTCACCTTTGCACTTAAGCTAAAGATATTCAATTATAAATTCAATGGTCATGATCATACAAATCAACAATTCAACTTTGCACTACTGGCCAAAGGGAACCCATAGTCATGATCATACCAAAAATCTACCCATCTTTACACTCAAGTCAAATAGAAATATCATCATTAGGGTTATAAAAATGTTATATATAATAGTAAAATAAATATAATCAAAATATCTAGATTTAATCTCAAGAGTAATATTCATAAATCAACTATAATTTGGTTAAAAAAATAAACCAATTTTATAATGAATAGTAACTCGTGAATAGTAACCCATGAATAGTAACTTCGTGAATAGTAACTCATGAATAGTAACTCGTGAATAGTAACTCATGAATAGTAAATCCGACAAGAAAAGGTAGAAATTTTACAATAAAATCCATACCAATATTTCGGTATAATGATATTGAAATAACATTTATTAAACTTATAAACAATTTATTTTAATTATTTACACTTTATTAAATAATGTATTTAATCATCCTAAAATTCCAAACTCATAAGATTTCATCACCAATAACCAAAACCCTCATCAAAAATTTGCATATACCTCATATAGGATTCTCAAGCCATAAAATCATATTTTCCAATTTTCTTACTTCACATAACATATTTAATTCATTTACTCATAACTAGTCTATTTTCATGAAAAATACCAAATCAGTACAAACAAATTTTCTTTTAAGAGATTTAGTAGAATATAGTCCCATATTGAACATATATTTTTCTCAAAATTTTTAAAAATCATTTACTATTTTTCATATGGCCAAAATAGCCGAATATTTAGATATTTATCAAAAATTGTACTTTTATCTAAAAATTCTAAAATTTACAGATACTTCTATCATATACATGTACTCCCAATAAAAATTTTACCAATTTTGGAGTTAACCACAAGGAGTTATAAGCGGTTACTTTTAAAAAAGTTTTTTCTCATAAAATTCACAACTCTTAATCTATACATCCAAAAATTGCCATTTTAGACACAATCAATAAAACTCATCAAAATATCATTTTAAATTTTTCTAGAATTTTCTGAATGTCGGAAGAATTATGAAATTGAAAAATATAACAACCCTTAAAATCTCTTACAATCCCTTACCTCAAAAGAGCAGCACTTCTGACTGGATATCGGATATGACGCTGTAGGAAACTTGCACTGATGAATAGCAACTCACCAAGTATCTAAATACTCACAAAATACACTCGATAATCTAGAAAGAAAAAGAGAAAAAACTTATGAATTCTGGTGTGATTTTCAATTCTAACTTAGCCCTCTATTTATAGGAAAATGTTAGCACGCCGAAGCAGACTTGACCTGCTACCTGATGGCTTTACCTGCTACTATTCCACCCACCAAAAATCAGCCATCTTTCCCAACAACCAAAAGTGAAGCCCACTCAATTTTATAATTTTCCATCAAAATTATTTATAAACCTAATTTCTGAATCAATCATCTCTTAAAATTCATAACAAATCATACGTTCATTTTTAACGGTTTAAAATTTGTGAACATATACTCAACTCATATATGTATAATATATCTAAAAATCACAACGATCCAACGGTCGGATCAAAAATTATAACTCACACAATAAAGTTGTAAGAACACTGATTTGATCTTTTAATACCTCAAATCCGACAAAATACTGATAAAATATCTCAACATTAATTCCTTCATTTATAACACATAAATAAATCTATCATTTATATCCACATCAAATAAATATTTCATTATCATATAGATCAATAATTAATTATTCACAAATAATATTACAGAATCACAGTAATGACAACCAGGCAGTTCCCAGGAAAGAGGGGGCTTTTCGATAAGGATTTTTCCTTACTGACGCGCAATTAGGTGACCAAACCTCTCCTTGACAGAACTTTATAGACATTGCCAATAATGCTATCTAATAATATTATTCAAATAATATGAATTATTGATCAGTTAATGGAAAATACTGTGCAACAATAATTATTGAAACAACAATAATATAAAATATCAACGCAGCAATTATTGAATCAATAAAATAAAATACTGTAACTCCCTTCCATGGTGCAACACGTAACAATACATGATCCCCAATATTAAATTCCACGTCCTTCCGATGAAGATCCGCATAACTCTTTTGTCGATCCTGTGCCGTTTGTATACGTTGTCGAATCGTTTGGATCTTCTCTGTAGTAATGCGTACCAACTCTGGTCCCAACAATGTTGCTTCACCCACCTCGTCCCAGCATACTGGAGAACGACATTTTCTTCCATACAACGCCTCGAATGGAGCCACACCTATGCTCGCCTGATAACTGTTGTTGTAGGAGAATTTCACCAATGGTAGGTACTTATCCCAACTCCCTTTGAGATCTAGGACACAAAGTCTTAATAGATCTTCAAGAGTTTGAATAGTCCTCTCTGATTGTCCGTCCGTTTGAGGATGGTATGCCGAACTGAATCGTAAATCCGTGCCCATAGCTTTCTGCAAGCTAACCCAAAATCGTGAAGTGAATCTTGGGTCACGATCCGAAACTATGGATACTGGCATGCCATGCAATCTCACAATCTCGTTCACGTACATACTAGCAAGACGTTCAAGGGAATAAGTCTCACGTATCGGCAAGAAATGAGCAGACTTGGTTAATCTATCAACAATAACCCAAATCGCATCTATGCCTTGAGAAACCTTGGGAAGATCCATAACAAAATCCATAGTAATGTGTTCTCACTTCCATTTCGGAATCTCAAGTGGTTCCAATGGACCCTTTGGTACTTGATGCTCCGCTTTTACACGTTGACAAGTTAAACATCTCGTGATAAACTCCGCGATCTCTCTTTTCATATTGCTCCACCAAAATGTATGTCGAAGATCGTGATACATTTTGGTACTCCCAAGATGGATTGCAAACGGTGCGTTGTGTGCCTCCATCATTATTCTATGCTTCAAGTCAAAATCGTTAGGAACACAAAGTCTGGAGTTGACTCGAAGTATTCCTTCTTCATCGATTCTTTCTTCTGGAATAGCATCTTCTTGTACTTTCTTCTTCATACGCATCAGCTCTATGTCCGTAGCTTGAGCAGCTTTAACTTTATCGATTAAAGTCGGTTCTACTCGTATATTTGATATCATCATGTGGGTACTTGGAGCCTTCATCTCTATCTCCATCCTTTGCAAGTCATACAAAATGGGCCTTTGTGTTAACAATATTGCACTCGTACCCGCATATGATCTTCTACTCAATGCGTCAGCTACTACGTTTGCTTTTCCAGGATGATATTGGATGGTATGATCGTAATCTTTCAACAGCTCGAGCCAACGTCACTGCCGCATGTTGAGTTCCTTTTGGGTGAAGAAATATTTGAGGCTTTTATGATCCGTATAGATCTCCACTTTCTCCCCATACAGGTAGTGTCTCCAAATCTTCAACGCGAAAACGACTGCTGCCAACTCCAAATCATGAGTAAGATAATTCCTCTCATATTCTTTGAGTTGTCGTGAGGCATAGGCTATGACTTTCCCATGTTGCATGAGAACACATCCTAACCCTTTGCCTAAAGCATCGTTGTAGATAACAAATCCATCCGAACCAGATGGTATTGTCAGAACAGGTGCCGAAATGAGTCTCCTCTTAAGCTCTTGAAAACTCTTCTCGCATTCCTCGCTCCATACGAATTTGATATCTTTCCGAGTCAGCTGAGTTAACGGGGTAGCGATTCGAGAAAATTCTTACACGAATCTCTGATAATAACCAGCTAAGCCTAGAAAGCTACGTATTTCGATTACTGACTTAGGTTGCTCTCAACGGTTACTCATATCCCAATCTTGGATATCACGTCACAATGACACCTATCAGTTTACTACCGCACGAATATGGCGTCCCCTACGGAGAGTCTGGCTTCAGTGCATTCCACAAAGGAAGTCACCAGATAAAGGCTCAGGTACAAACTTCTACAGTTAGGTTTTTAACTCCTGAAGTTCAATAGGAGCCATTCGATATGAGATTTTAGAAGTGAGTTTTGTACCAGATTCAAAGATGATACAAAATTCAATATCACGCGTAGGCCAAGAAATTCTTCAGGAAATACGTCAGTGATTTACTAACAATAGAAATATCATTCAAATCTGACGTATTTTTGTTCAAGTCCATAACATAGCTAAGAAAGCTTGACATCCATTTTTCAATAAACGAATGACTTTACGACTTGATATGAAAGAGTTTGACTTCAATGATTTGGTTGCTTGAATTTGAATAACAGGTTGCTTAGGAATATGAAAACTAACAACCTTACGAAAGCAATCAATTTTGGCATGATGAGTAGTTAACCAATCAATTCCTAAAATCACATCAAAAGTAAGTATCTTTAAAGAGATAAGATCAACAGGTAATGTGATGGTGCCAACTTGGATCAAACAAGATTTTATAAACAGTGGATGTGATGAAAGTTTCTCCTAACGGAGTTTCCATAGATAGGTCAAAGTCAAATTTCTCAGATGTCAAGTTCAAAGGTTGAGCACAAGCAGGAGAGATAAAAGAATGGGTAGAACCGGTATCTAATAAAGTATAAACTTCGCAAAAATTTATAATTAACTAACCCGTCCTAACTTCGTTCGGGTTCCTCGCATTCTAACCAGTCACGAAAAAACGCTCTTCCAGAAACCGTTGACTTTGACTTTTCTGGGGCAGCCTTTTGAGTCACCGTCCCCGCTGAACTTGGTTTTGCTACCGTACACTCTCGAGCTATATGACCCTCCTTTCCACAGTTATAACATACCTTGGATTGTTGTGGGCAGTTTGGGCTGATATGTCCCTCTTTCCCACATTTGTAACATACGATCGGTGGTCGTTCTCCTCCCCTAGAAACAGTTGATGTTTGTGATGACGTCTTCACGTTATCGTTGTTGTACCTTCTCTTCTTGAAATCTCCTCCCGACTCGCTCCTTCTATTATCACGACCACGATTACCACCAGAGTGGTTATCGCTTTTGTCCGAATGTTTTCTTCCCTGCTGGTTTTCATTGCTTCGATGACTGCCGCCACCAGTATGACCCTGGTTGTGGTCCCTCGGTTGCACATACTCATTATCCCGCTTTAATAATTGAGCCCTGTTTACAACATCTGAATATAAAGAAAATTTATGAGAGATAAGATATTGTCGAATCTCGGGTTTTAGACCTCTCAGAAACATCCTTGTCATTCATTCCTCATTTTCGACCAAATGAGGTGCAAACCTGGATAACTCTGCAAACTTCGCCTCGCACTGGGACACCGTCATGTTGTTTTGTTCCAGTCTGATAAACTCCACCTCCTTCATATGACGAATACTTTCAGGAAAGTACTTTTCATTGAACAGTTTTTGAAATGTTTCCCAGGACATGTTGAGTGCGTCAGGCTGGGTACGCTTCACAGACTCGCACCAGTAGTTTGCCTCACCGCGGAACATAAAGGTGGCGAATGGAACCTTCTGTTCCTCCGTGCATCCCAAGACATCGAATATCTTGGTAATTTGCTTGACCCACATTTTCGCCATGATCGGATCCGGTTTTCCCTTAAATTCTGGTGGTCCCAATTCTTTGAACTGCTTAGCTATGACAAACCGCGCGTTGTTATCATTTCCACCCGTATTCTACACACGAGTCTCCCTCGTCTGATTTTACATGAACTGCAAAAAGCTCCTAAACATTCCATCATTCATCGTTTGCTCAGTAACGTTGTTTACAGGAGGAATATTGCCTTCCTGTTGCACGTTCCCCTGGGTGGTGATCAAAGGTGTCTCAACGGTCTGATTTACTCCATTATTAACGTTCTCAGCTGCCATTCTTAAATACTGCCATAAAACAATGGTTAATAGTCATGTCATATATTATCCCTATACTCTGACCGACCAAATAAACTTAGTCAGGTCATACTAGCGAAGGAATTCCCCGTCTCTCCCCTCCTAGTTCTTGTCTCACATCTCAGCCAGGGATCATATCCCTAAGCTCTGATACCAACTGTGACGCCCCCAAAATAGGTATACAACACCCATTCTGAATCGCCAAATACATGGTACAGAAAGAAAACTACAACTTCAATAATACAATTGTCGTGCAAAATACGACAACACATACTGTGAGTTTAAATACAAATATTGTCTTCTAGACAATATCCACACTCAAATAAGTCCTCAATACAATTATTCAAACACTATTTTACAGAAATAGTGAGGACTGCTAAAATATCTTTCTAGAACCATCACTCCATACCCCGACTAGATCCTGCTATGTTCTCACCTCCTGAGAAGAAAAATGGAACAAAAAGGAAAAGGGTGAGCTCAACTAGCCCAGTAAAGAATATTATGACTAAGATAATATACAACAAATTATCATTAGTATTCAACAGGGAAAAATCTGATAAAATATAATCGACAACAAGTTTTAGATCAACAACTGCAGCGGAAATAACAAACCATTAGAAGAGTCAAGTAGAGAATGAATTCTACTATCTTCTAAGATTTAAAAGTCCATCATCAATATTTTATCCCTGTAACATCAATTAATAATCATCTTTAACCAAATATTCATCTTTGCACTACAGGCCAAAGATATTCATTTGTATCACCAGTCGGTCATGTTCATCTCAACACCTGGTCATCTTTGCACTACAGGCCAAAGATATTCATCAAGTAGTCATACATCTTTGCACTACAGGCCAAAGATATTCATCAAGTAATCATACATCTTTGCACTACAGGCCAAAGATATTCAGTAATATCATCATTTAGGACTGAGGATGATGAAAAATATCTTAAAGAGAACGAATCCAGTGAGACAGAAGGACAAATATTAAGGATTCGTATAACAGTTTATCCAAGATCAATAATACTTCATAATAATCAATTGTGAAGCAGAATTCAAAAATAAAGATCAAAACATGGATACAATCAAAGATAGTAACCATAATAGACATCTTGGACAAAAAGAGAAAATTTTATTTTTCGGTGAATAGTGCCGTATTCGTGAATAGTGCCGTATACGTGAATAGTAACGTACACGTGAATAGTAACTCCGACACAAAAAGTTTCAAATTTGATAAAAACTCATGTTAATATTTCAGCATAATGATATTGAAGAAATTAATATCATTTAAGAAGAAAATAATATCCCTTACCTCAAAATATCAGTACTTCTGGTCGGAATACTGGTATAAGGCTGAAAGAAACTTGTACTGATGAATAGAAACTCTCAAAGTATCTAAATACTCACAAAATACACTCAATAATCTAGAGAGAGAAAGAGAGAAAACTTGTTTCAGGTGTGATTTTTAATTCTAACTTAGCCCTCTATTTATAGGAAAATTTTAGTAGGCTTGACCTGCAACCTGATGGCTTTACCTGCTACTATTCCCACCCACCACGTTTGAAATAAAAATCTCAGCACATTTCTTCACCAACCAAGAGTGGGGCCCACCAATTCTAGAATTTTCCATCAAAATGATAAACTCCGAAAATTCAACAATTTCTGAACCAGTCATCTCGTAAAATTCATAATAAATCATACGTTCATTTTTAACAGTTCAAAATTTGTGGACATATACTTAACTTATATATGTATAACATATCCAAAAATTACCACGATCCAACGGTCGGATTAAAAATTATAACCCCCGCAAAATATCTCAAAAATCCTGATTTTTAATACATCCATTCCGACAAAAATACTGATAAAAACCTCAACATTAACTCCTTCATTTTTAACCACAAAAATATATCCCTCATTTATATCCACATAAAATAAATATTTCCTTATCATATGAATCAATAATTAATTATTCACAAATAATATTACAGAATCACATTTATGACAACCAGGCCGTTCCCAGGAAAGAGGGGGCTTTCCAATAAGGATTTCTCCTTACTGGCGCGCAATTAGATGACCAAACCTCTCCTTAGACAGAACTTTCTAGACATTGCCAATAATGTTATCTAATAATATTATTCAAATAATATGAATTATTGATCTGATAATGGAAAATACTGTGCAGCAACAATTATTAAAACAACAATAATATAAAATATCAACGCAACAATTATTGAATCAATAAAATAAAATATTGAACAATAACTACTGTAACAATTATTGAGTAGTGCCTTCTTACGTAAGAATCAATAATTGGTGCAATACCGTGTGCTACTGTATTTTAACCACCGGGTATTCCAACAGTATTAACGGTAACAACTACGCTGTTATTTATAAACAACTTATACTTGTCGTTTTCTTCATCCAATCGCTTTTCGTTATGGGGCCCACACAAGGCTGCGCCGTCGTACGAATATTCTCCGACAGCAAGAATATTCCACGACCAAACGAATATTCCCCGACAAAATGAATATTTTATAACCACTTGCTTATTTTACAAAATTTGCACATTTCACCTATAACCAACGTATTATATCAAATTAACCCCTTATTATTCATAATAATATTTAGAGAAAATTTGATTTTATTCATTAATAAGTTGGGGTCTTACACTTGTATTGTTACTGTTGGAGTGTTGGTACTTAATTTATTTCCCATAATCTCATTAGGTTAATTGAAATTATTAAATTAGGTTAATTGATGAAATTATGATGAAATGTTAGAAAGAAGCACTTCAAGCGTCAATAAATAAAAAATTTTTACTGATGTATTTTGACCCCCCTATGAAATGGTTCTGGTTCCGCCACTGATCCAAACGTAATATTAAATTGTACAAAACTTCAAGACGTCAAATAATTAAGAATAGAGGGGATACTAGTAGAATCTGAGGCAATCGATATCGTAAATATCTTCTACATTAAAAAGTTAATCATCGTCCAAGGAAAATTAATTTTTTTTATGTGATATCCAAATTAGTCGATCATACAACTTTGATATGTAGACTACAGTTAACAGTAATGTGATAACATTTCTCTTTTTATTATACAAGGTCACAAATTATATTATAGCTACATATTACACGCAAGTTCCCCGCATGTTCTTATCTTCTTAGCCCTTTTTTACGGGTGAGCAATTCGGTTATATTCGAACCGAATAACTTATTTAGATATAACCGAATACCTAAATCTTTTAAATTTCACTATCCGAATAATTAACCGAACTAAGAAATAACCGAATTACCGAATACCGAATAATCAAATTTTCAATTCGATTATTTCGGTTAATAACCGAATTGAATTAAATCTGACAGACGATGAGAGTAAAGTCTTATTAAATAGTTTGGGGCTTTATTTATTATTATTATTTTAAAAATCTATTCGATTAATCGAATAACAATATTTCAATACATGTATCAATATCCGAACACTGGAATATTAAAACGGTTATAATCGAATTATTAAAAATAACCGAATAATCGAAATAATTTGGTTAAAAAATTTGGTTGTGATCGGTTATTCGATTTTATCCGTTTTTTACTCAGCCCTACCCTTTCCCCAAGTTTCCTCCTAGGTCCTTAACTATATCTCTAAGTGGGTATTTGTTTAGAGTTGAATGGCTGAATAAGTCGGTCATTCAGTGCGTTTGTTTTGAATAAAAATCGTCCGAATGATTGAATCGGTCAAATTTTTGTGTTGAATGGGCTGAATAACTGTTGAATGAAGTATTTTATATTTATTTTTTAAATTATAATATTAACTATTATATTAAGTAATATTAAATAAATTTACAATAATTTTGAATTTTTTTCGAATGGGTAAAATAATAAAAATGTGTTATTCAGGTATTTCATTCAGTATGCAGAATTCTAAATTCTGCTTCATTCAACTCATTCAAATTACTTAAATATTTATAATTATTTTATTCAGTTTTATCAAACACCCCCTAAATTTCCCCCAAGTTCTTATCCTTCTAGCCCTTTTCCAAGTTTCCTCAAAGATCTTTAAGTGTATCTCTAAAATTGAATTGTAAAAGTACTATAAGTTCTCACAAAAAAATAAATATAAAAATAAAAATAAAAATAAATACTTACATGTTTAGATTAAATGAGTACTTATATCACTTTAAATAAGCATAATTTTTAAAAAAAATAAATACTACATGTACATGGTGTTGATATGTTAATGGAGAAAGTGTGGGTAAAAGTGGGATCAGGATCCTCTCTATTTTAAATGAAATTGAAACTTTATATTTAAATGTCCAGATTTAAAATGATTGGATCTAAGACCTAGAAGTTGTCAACCTCATTTAAAAGATACTAATCTAACTCTAGCAGTAGTTTAATTCTAGGAATCTGATATTTCTACATGAAAATCGTAGCTATAGATCCTATAACGAAGATTTTTATCGTCGCTATACATCTATAGTGATACTTTTTATGGAGAAATATCAACAGGTCATGTGGAAATATCAATTTCATAATTATACTTTTATGGATCGAGATCCTCTCTATTTCAAGTGAAACGGAGTCTCCATTTAAAGGTCTAAATTTAAAATTGTTGGATCTAAGACCTAGAAACTTTCACCTCATTTAAAAGTCACTAACCTAACTCTAACAGTAGTTTAATTATACCCAATTTTCTCAAAAACAATACTATCTCAGTCAAGGATTAAGGATCCAATTTAACTTTTTTAGTTTCTTTATCTGTGACGCCCCCAAATTCGAATTACTTTTACCTTGGGTTTTGGTGTTCACGATGCTAATATAACCATTGATTTCATCAAGACACTAACTTAAACATGTCTTAGATTACATAAATATCTTGCTTAAAACTCAGGTTCTATAGACCTTTATATGACTTAAATATCAAATAATATTCCAAAAAATAATACTAAAAGTATTTATTACATCAACTTCTTAAGTTCATAAAAGCACATGCGCTTAATAAATATTTATTCTGCAACTTTGCCTTTTCCCTTATCTTTCCCGGACATACCAGCATTCTCGATTTTAACTGAAAACATTATATTCAACACAAGGGTGAGCAAAAGCTTGCTCAACAAGGAAATAAACAGTTGAATATAATGGAATAGAAATATTTATAATAAAGAGGATGTAAATCAATAGATACTGAACAAGACAGTTCTTTACAAGTTTTGAGTCCGAATATCAGGCTTTAGCATGATGTAAGGTCAAATGACCAGTGAACTCTATACTAGAATTGACAGTACTAACACTACAATCCATGGATACAAACAGTTATTAAAAATGTTCTATATCCTGGACTTGTACTTTAGGGGATCAGCCTAAGTACCATATATTGTGCACAACATACTAGTCTAATGACACATTACATGTCCTTCGGAATCATATGTCCGGTACAATATGCCCCTATAAAAGGGTTGTTCGTTCAAATCATTATATAAGAGTCTGCACGACCACAAAATGGTTTGGAAAACATTAAATGAGATTTTCATGAATAAATAACATCAATATATCTCAACAATTGTCTAGCCGATATAATGGCATTTGACATTCTTTCAATATTATCAAATTAACTGAATTTGAAGCATGAAAGTATAAATAAGTTGAATAACTCAAAAAGATAGCTTTTGAGTTAAATACTGCCATATAAACTTATTTAAGAGAGAAAAGTTTGATATACTTGATAACATCCTAACTATTCTCTTAAAACTGATTGGAATAAAAAGGTTTTACTACCTTGTATTATTCACAAGTAAATGAGAGACAATTCAGAATTTAGAGAATTTGCCTTCATATGAATAAATCCAAAATAATTGCTTAATAAAGAGTAAGATTTAGGTACTTGCCTAGTTTGTGGACTATTGATAAGATTTTAGCTTAACTGATATGTTCTCATAGATCCTACATAGTTATTTACATTTATAAGCATATTAGCCAAATAGCCAAGTCATATAGCTTGTATGTTCACATATCACATAATTACAGTGATCATGATTATAGTTTAGATTCCTATATCTGAGATATTTTATACATTTTTCAAATACCTCATCCATATTTTCACATTAGTCATTTTTTTCTTTAATAGGGTTTGGTATGTTTGTAATAGGCAACCACCTTACAATTATCATTCACATCCTATTCAAGACTTAGGATATAGGTATTTCATATTTCCTTACTTAACTTCTAACCCACAAGGTAATTTTATAGTGTATCTTATATTTCGAAGGTAATTTCAACTTGTATGGTTATTCTTTGGTATTCTCATGATTTAAAGTTCCCTTTTTGATACACTAATGCATCAATTATTCTTGTTTCTTTCTATGTTGTCCAAACAGCCCTTTAAGATTTAAACAGTTCGAACTTGGCTTAACACCTGACATTTTAGGTTCTTTATACATAGTTACAAGTGCACAAGAGAAATTACTAGTGTCTTTCATGTTTTGGGGTAATCACAACTTTCTTGGGTAACTTATAGATCTTATAACACTTTGTAGATTTATTTTTGTAGGCTAAAGTGCCAAACATTCTTGTTTTCTTCTTTATGTTAAAACAATCCCAACTTGACCTACCGTGTGGTAATCAAGCTTTGCTTGGCCCTGTGGGACTTAGTCAAGCTTGGGGTGGCCATATTTGGTCTTATTGCCCCAATTACAACATAGCAACCCCTAACTCAAGATGCATGCTATGTCCCTTGCTAAACTCAATTCTCTTTTAAAATATTCAAGCTCACTAAACAGTTTATATACATGTTTATTTAGGAGGTTCTAAATCCAACTCCATGATTTTATCTTTAAGTTACATTCTAGGGTTAATAGGATATTTCCAAAACTGCTATAGCAGTTTGTTACTGTCAACTGCTGTTACTTAAAGGCTGCAGCTTCTGTTTCTTAACTTTGCTTATTACTATTTTATTTTCCACTTATTTGAGTAAGTGTGTCTAATAGTTCTCTTTAATATACTAACAGCTCCTTAACATTCCTTTATATATGCTAACAGTCATATATATTTGACTTATGGAATTCAATTAGTTTATTGTGGCTTTGGTTGGGCTCAGCTCCAATTGAGTCTAACAAGCTTATACCACATTGGCAGTTTAGCTAAGGCTCTCTGCTACTGCTAATTGACAGCAACTCTGCCCCTTCTTTGATCAATATTTAATCTTAAGATAGCTTACAAGATGTAATATTATATAACTTATACATACCCACAACATCAGTATGAAAAAGATAAGCCAACAAGGCCCTTAGCTGCTACAACATCTTCTTTGCTACACTCTGCTGCTGCTGTTCATAGGCAACATCTCAGCTTTGCCCCCTCCTTTCCATTCTAAACTTGCAAGCATACTATAAAGTTTATATACATGCTTGCAATACATACTCAAGCTATATTGGATGATTAGTTTCTTAAAATTACAACTCTCAGTCAAAATGGTTACCCAACTGCTTTAGCAGTCATTTGCTATCAACTATTATTGCACATAGGCAGCAACCCCCCCCCCCTTATTCTTGGCCTATCACTTCATGTTTTCATATCCTTTACAATAATCTTTTAATACTTTTAAAGTGATACATTTGTTTATGAAAATAACCCACTAGTTGTAACAATACACAATCCCATATGAATTCAAAATATTTACTAAAATAAGATAACTCATTAAGAGGCAACTAGCTAGCTATTACTGCTGCCGATAGGCAGCAACTGCTATTTGTTGATGTTCATTGCAGCAACCTCTTTCTCTTTTTGTTGCACTTTGAAATCTATGATATATAATTTTGTTTAGGCCCAAGTTCTGGTATAGTGTAGTGGCCATGACTACCTACTAAGAAAAAGACTTGGACTACCGAATAGAATTCATTATGCTGCCTGATTAGTGCTAACAAGAATAACTTGTCACACTAATTCTTGAGTTTATGTTTTGGCTTAAACTAACCTTTCATTTCAAATTAACACACTCAAACACTTCAATTAATATCACATGTGTTAAATAAATCAAGTCCAAGCTTAACTTTGGTCTAATATTTAGTTTTCAGTCAAGACAGTTCTTTTAGAAATTTTATCGAACAGTTGGTGGGCACTATTTTAAGCTACTAGCTTCACAGCCATTTGTTTATGTCACAAACCATTTTCTATCCTCCTTATTACTCCTCAGCCCAACATATCTGTGACGCCCCCAAATCCAGGTTCTCTAACCTCAGATTCGGTGCTCACGATCTATCATCATCATAAGCATTCTATAACTATTACGAAATAATAAACATACATTGTTCATTATAATAAAGTTCCATAACATGGTCCCAATGTCTTCTTAATCTTAACTTAAACACACCATTTATATTACAAAAGGTTTACATAAGAAATCCCATCAGATAATAATAATTAACATTCATTCTAACCTATTCCTGGATCTTGCCCTTGCCTTTGTCTTTCGCATTGGATCCTTCAGGCTTAACTGAAATAAATGTCATGATATAGCAAGGGTAAGCAACTAATTTGCTTAGCAAGTTTATATACAAGGGAGATATATCATGACTAGAAAAAGGTTTTGTTTTCAATGTTCAACAATTGAATAACGTGTACTGAGTGGTTTTGAAATAACCAAGAACATTTGCCAAGGTTCTCAATCATTTAAACGGGACCTCTTAATAAGTTTTGGTATTCAAGGGGATCAGCCTTTCATACCCCGTGATTTATGCATAAACACTTAATATTCCGACATCGATATCATGCCTTAATCAAATTCGTCATTTTCTCAGTCAAGAGTTCTTATCATATCAATTTAATAAGAACAGCTTTTTAAAACACATTTGATTTAACAAATTTAAACATGCTTGATCTAGCTGATACAATTAGCATAGATCTATCCCATAAATAGTTCATAAATTAAAGAACTTTAATTTAATTCACAGTTCAATAATAATAGAATAGGAATTCAATTGCACAAAGTGCGAATTTCAATAATCAATATAGATGTGAATAATCATCAATAATTATTTACTAACATGCTTTGAAAATAATAACTCGAGTTTGAGTTAGAAAACTTGTCTCGTTTGTAGGTTACGGCTACGCAATTAAATTTTATCCACTATGCAGTTTAATTATCTTCCTTTGAGAGACCTATAGTTAATCTTTCAATTAGTCATAGCATAACATTAGATTAGGTAATCACATAGATATTATATATTACATGTAGTTCTTAGAAATATTATCCTGCCTCGATAATGTTACTATTAACTAACAACTACCTTTAACTCACTTAATATTATTAATCTTGATAATATTTAATTCATCTCGTAGTATTATTAGTTCACTAATAATACTTTTATTCATTTACTAATATTATTAATCATTTAATAATATCTTATTCCATTACTAATATTATTAATTATTTAATAATATTTTATTCCTTTACTAATGTTATTACATTTTTAATAACATTTTATTTAATCTCGAATATTATTATTTACTCAATAATAATACTTTAATTTAATATTAATAATCTTTTAATAATCTTTTAATCTAATATTAATATTTTAATCAAATATTATTAATCATTTAATAATACTTTAATAATTTATTAATGCTAAAATCAAATATTATTAACCATTTAATAATATTTTAATGAAGTTTTAATCTTAATATTTTATCTACTTAACAATATCATATACTAATATTATTAATATCATAATAATATTTTTAATAATTTATTGGATTAATAAACAATTTATTCTAATTGCTCACCCTTTATTAAACCTCTTATTTAAAATCCATAAAAGGTCATAAATAATATTTCTTATTATAAATTACCAAAATGCCCTAAAATAGTCATAATATTATATATTAGGAGTATTCAAGCATTAAAATCACATTTTTCTTATTTAAGACATCATTTAACTATTTATTTCCTTTTATTTATAACTTAATCATTTTTAGGTAAAATAGCTAACTGATTCCAAAAATTCTCATTTTCTGGATTTGGGCAGTACATGAACCAACAATGATCCCCAAATTTTTCTGGAATTTTAGAAAATGATTTACAAATTTTAAAGTGCCCAAAACACTCGTATCTTGCTTCATTTTTCATAAATTGAGTTCTACTCAGAAAAATATGAAATTTTTAGGGTATACTCTCATAACATATATGAACCTACTGTAAAAATTTTGCAATTTTCCAGTGTATACACAGTGAGATATTCGAAGGTTAATATTTTGGAGTCCTTGACGGAAATATTCATTACGCACAACCTAGAAATCGAAACGAGTCCGTTCTTTTTCCTACATGTAGATAACTTCTCAAGGTACCTCTGTGATTTTTCCCAAATTTTTAAAAGATGCTCAACTATCCGAAACAGTCCCAATAAAAACGGGAACAGTAACTATTTTAGGGTTTTGAACCCTTAACAATCAAAGTGGACTGTTTTGAGGAAAACAGCCCCAAAGGTTTCAAAACTTGCTAGATTTGTGTTCTACTACTTAGGTTTACTAGATAACTCATGTATCTAGCACCCCCCCTTCAACGGATCACAAATCCAAGTTGTAAAACTTGAGTTACACAAGATTTAGTGGAAGAAAAATAAGGGTTTCACCCCTTGGAGAACATATGCTCATTTCCTTCCTCTAAACCTTTGATCTAACACTCAAGATACTTAGTTCCATACATGACGATATGTAGAACTAGGGTACTTTGAGTATTAGACCATAACCCCCATATATGATGGGGTAAAAATCAAAATAGAAGAAGAATAAGAAAAAGAATGGAAGAGAACCTCACCTAGTTTTCTTTGCTATCCTTCTTGTTCTTCCAAAGTAGGTTATGAATTTAGGATGCATGAACAATAAACTCCTCGCCCTCTCTAGAATCTGAACTTTTCCTCTCTCTCCCTTGCTAAGCTTTGTGTTTTGATGGGTTGGGAGAAAATAGAAGAAGAAGTAGAATGGTGGAGGAGTAAAATGAAATTAGATAGATAATATGTTGGTGAATTGGAGTGGAATGCTAATATCCTCCATGTTTCTTTTGCCCCTTGGACAAAAGGGTTAGCCTTATCCCTTCCTAATCATGCCTAATCATGCCATTAAAGTTGCTAATTAAGCTTTCCACCAGTGGGAGCATGACACACTTGTCCTTGTGTGTAAGATTTCTACTTATGGAACTTGATTAGCTTAATATTCTTACCTTAAAAAGGCTAATGTGGCCAACCATATATATGCCCACTAATTCCTTCATTTAGCTTTTATTTTAATGCATAAATTAGATAAATAAAAGGTCTAAAATACCCTTAATCAAGTGGGCTAAGTTTGGGCTTATATTTTATTTTTTTTGGGCTTCTCCTTTAATTGTTTTGGGCCATGCAATAAACATAGTCTAACAATTTTAATATATGTTACCCAAATTGTTTATTTATGGTTTCCATTCCCAATCTTATGAAATTTAATTACTTATACATGTGACTTTAGCTCATAACCAAATTAGGTTTACTAGAAATAGGTTTAAAATTATTAGTCACTTGAAATAACAAGATTATTCACTTAAGTTAGTATACATATTAAATACTAACCTTTCCTTATTACCATAACCCTTAGGTTATTTAATTGTATCACCTAATGTATAATTAGGTTACGAAGCGTTCATTTTTAAAGAAATCTATAACTGTATATATCCATAACTATAGTATATATGATTATTGATCCATGCACCACTTCACATATGTTGTCACATATTAAATCACTATATAACACAAAGTTTTTTTTTATATATCAATAATGTACCTATATATATAGCGACTTAAAATTCACGGTTATTACAATATCTCCTTGTGCTTAAATTCAGTCCATAACAATATAACAATAACATACCAGTCAATTTAATCCTATAATAGTTAACATAGCTACTAAAAACCAATATACCAGTCCTTCAAGTCTATTCCAGGCCGTCCGGCCATTACAGTCCACTAGTAGCAAGAAAATGGAATCGAAAAGGATTGGAAAGAGCTTACCTTGATAGTTCAAAGATTACAATTGGTTGTGCTGCTCAATCTCTTCTCCTTCTCAGTCGAACTCCCTTTTTCTTTCTCATTGTGTGATTCGGTTTTGGAGGCTCAGTTAAGTAGCCATCATGGCTCTACATAGTTGCTACCACATTACTCTGACAGCCTAAGTCAATTGCCCCTAGTTTGCTCAGCTGATCCACTCCCCCTTGGCTCTTATCCAACTCCTTATCTGGCCCCTATACAGCAACCTATATTGGCCTCTATAAGGCTCATGGTAGTCTACCTTTGTTAGCAGCTACCTTGACCCCTATTGTTGCCTGACATACTTGGCTCGTACAATGATTTAGCCTCCCAACAGTTAACTTAGGTATTCTAGAGGTCAACCAACTTGCTAACTATTTTTCAATTGAGTTAGCTGCTAATTGAAGCCAACTAAATACTGATCTATGAAACTTGAACTAAACAGCTCCCTTTTTCTTCACTATGGGTTGCCGGATTGGGCTATAAAAAGGTTGGGCATTGCTTTGATTTGGGCCCACAAACAGTCTCCTTTTTGCACAGTATTTAATCTGTTGGATTGGGCTTGGAGTAAGGCAGTGACTAATTTTAAATTTGGGCTTAATCTACTCAAATTATACTCTAACAAAATAACTAAGGTTTGCAAACATACATGGAAAAAGTTATTATGGCCAAATCCTGAATTGTATTTATCACTTTTACTTTTGCTAACAAACATACTTAGCACATACATTATTTTAAAATGATGGTTTCATGAATTCTAAATAATTCATGATAGTACCACCATTTCTTTATTTGTTATTAAATAACACTTTTAATTATACCTGAATATAATTAATTCTTTGAATACATAGATACCTTTACATCAAGAATCTCTCTTAATTAAGTCATGTTGGCTTTCCTTTTTATTCTTGATATTGAAATATCATTATATTAAGGAAAACTCAATCTCCTCCATTTACTATATATGGTCATGAGATATACAAGTTAATATGCAATAAATAAATTAATGTCACATCAATTAGGTATATAAAAAAGTTATACTCAAAATTTGACATTATATTAACTGGATATTATATAGAATTTTCTAGGTCATTACATTATCTATATATTTGGCTTATTTATTTATTTTTTATATATTTATTAATTATATCAATTGAGACAAGTTTTTATGTAAGACTGTAATTTATTATTATTGAAATTCATTAAATGGGTCCTAACAAACCTTGATATGCTGAAATTCTCATTTATTACATAATTATTTAGATGAATATATATATATATATATATATATATATATATATATATATATATATATATATATATACGGTCCGTCTCTAAAGCGAACCTTAAAAAGCAAACCAAAGACGAACCGTCGTGTTTGGTGTCTATTGCGACGGTTCGATCCGTCGCCATAGCCATGTAGTCTTTGGCGACGGGTCGAACCGTCGCCATAGACACTAAAGACGACGGTTCGTCTTTAGTTCGCTTTTTAAGGTTCGCTTTAGAGATTCTCCATATATATATATATATATATATATATATATATATATATATATACACACACACACACACACACATTTTTATATTTTATTTATATATACACACACATAATACTGAGATAGTATTATTTTGGAGAAACTGAATATAATTAAACAATTATTAAAGCAAATTAATGACTTTTAAATGAGTTGACAGCTTCCGAACTTAGATTCAATACTCTATAGTCCATCAATATGAATAGTATGCACTTTATTACATAATACCTTTGACATGCATGTTTTCTGAAATCACTTATCTTAATAAGTTAATAAAGTTCTTGTAAACATGCATATGTATATATCTATATCTACAGTCCGATTCTCCAGCGAACTGGAAGGAGCGAACAAAGAACAAGCATGCTATAGCGACGAATTTTTTCATCGCTATAGCATAGAAAGCCGATTTTTATGCTATAGTGACGGAAAAAACCGTTGCTATAGTCAACTCGTTCTTAGTTCCTTCCCACCAATTCGCTGAAGCTCTATATCTATATTATAAATGCGTGAGACTTTTTATAACTATTTTTTGTGTAATGGGGTCTCATCTTATCCTAAAAAAATGATTAACTTATTTCATTAATTTTATGCCACTAATCAATTCAATTAAAACTGAATACAACTTTCTACAATCGTCTTCCTATTTTTCTCTCCATCAATCTCAATTAATTCACAATTTATTTTAAATTTTATTTTCTTCAACAATTTTCTTCGTCATGTGCAGAGCGCGTGTGCTCAGAAACTAGTATTAATACTTTGTTAATGTCCTACACATCAAAGGGTAAGTATATATGGAGTATTACCTTTTTCCAAAAGAGTTTTGTTTATACAATTTGAAATTATTACATTTACATTTATGTTCCATTATTACTTTAAATATATAAATTGTTAATTTAGTAGTGATAACATGTCAATTAATTAGAAATGTTAAATTTGATGACATTGTATAAAAAGGCAATTACTTTGGTGGAGTAATTTTTTTATTTTTTTATATATAAATGGACTCTTTTTTAGATCGGAGGCACTCCTTTTTCATACATATGGGTAGGGGTGAGTAGGGCTGAGCAAGTAACCAAATTAGAACCGAAACCGCACCAAAAATCGCACGAACCGCACCAATTAAAACCGCACCAACGGTTCCGACGTATGTGGCGGTTTTATGTGGATTGAATAACCAAATTTACGGTTCCAGTTTGGTTACTAGCCAAAACCAAACCGCATAAAACCGAAACCGCACCATGTGTGTGTATGTATGTATTATCTCTAGTAAATTCTAAAGTTACATATCACTTGAACACGCTCAGAGAAAACCCCAGTCTTGCATTGTCATTTTTTCACCAATTGAAAGAAGATGTTAGAGGTTATAGAGTCAAAAATTAAGCAATTGAGTTTTGAAATTTTGAATTTGTTTGATGCATTATTGGAAGGGGTAATAGTTGAGGGGCTCGAGCATTTGATGCATTGGTTAATGTCAATGCTATAATTGTAATAGTCTAATAGATTATTTTTAGTCCTCCCTGCAATATATTTTATTCTATCTTCAGTATATACTTTTAATTTTTGGCTAACTAGATAAACATTCTTGCTTGTTATCGAATAGTCTCCGTTGTTTTATATAGCGCATATTTTAGTTTTAAAGCATGCTTGATATAATTCTCATTGTCGACTTTGTCACTAAGTTAATTGCTCGATGTAAGTTTTATGTTAAATTTTATTGAAGGCTTAAACTTTTTTGTTGTTTCAATTGGTTTTGGAACCGAAGCCGCACCAATTAAAACCGCACTGCACACTTTAAAATCGAACCGCACCAATCACAAGCGGTTTCAGGTGCGGTTTTGAATTTTTCAAACCGCACCTAAGCGGTTTCGGGTGCGATTTGGGCTTCAAACCGCAAATTTATTTGGTGCGATTTTGGTTCCAAAACCAATTGAAAAAAAAAATATACAAATTTATTACACAAACAATGATAAGAAACAATGAGAAATGCGTAATAACAAAGACTAATCCCCATCAACTTTTGAGCATGCTCAATTACTACCAATATCATTGCCAAAGATAATAAATAAACAAATCAAACTAATAGACAATCATACTAGCTAATCAGGAAAGACTAATTATGTTGATGCTAATTAGTTTCGGAAATCATGAAGCAAGTTGTTTTGGTATAATCAGTAGACAATATAAATAATAGCTTCTTTGAAGGGAATTATATGAAAGAGGTCATTAATAGATGCAGAACATTGATATTACAAACTAAGTAATACAACTTGTATGAAACAACCATGAAAGAGCAGCAAGAGACAATGAGTTGTTGACTTCTACTCCTCGCATACTTCTTGCCCTTGTACTCCATTCTCCCCTACATACATATAAACACACACATGGTGCGGTTTCGATTTTATACGTGCGATTTTGGCTAGTAACCAAACTAAAACCGTAAATTTAGTTTTTCAATCCACCTAAAACCGTCACATATGCCGGAACCTTTGGTGCGGTTTTAATTGGTGCTGTTTGTGCAATTTTTTGTTCGATTTCGGTTCCAATTTGATTCCTTACTCATCCCTACACATGGGCACATTACTATATGTTCCATTTATATATATATATATATATATATATATATATATATATATATATATATATAGGAACAGGTTGGTCCGTTGACGGATCAACCTTTAGCGACGAACTATACAGAATTAATTGAAATAGAGATATTCTTAATTACTATACATAATGATTCAAGTTAAATGGTAGAGCATAATTGGGTTTTAAAAAAAGCATTCTGAACACTTGTCTTATCATAGATGTTATTATAGATCGATTCACTACTTGCATTTATGCTTAGGAGGGACAAATCCACAATTTTCATCACTTCTTCTCCCCTTTAATTTGGTGGCCAAGTTAGGAAAAGTTGTATGAAAAAAAAGCAACTCACAATTATGTTATGGAAGTACAATAGTTTGTATTTTGTATTTTTCTTTTTATATTATTATTATAACATTCTTTTCTCTCGTTATTGTCCAACCTTTATTCTTTTTTGTTGTGAAGCTTTATTATCAATCTTATGCTACGTTTGGATTTAAAGAATGAAATTGATGAATAAATAGAATATAATAGATAATAGAATGATTCATTCCATTAATTCTAGTAATTGGAATGATTAGTCATTCCATTCCAGTTGGAATGTGTCATTTCATATCCTCTCCCAATAAATAAAATTCACAAATTTGACAGGGAATGAGAATGACATTCCATTCTAATGGAACAACCAAGGACGGATCTAGAAATACTTCTCAGCAGAGGCAGATTTTCACTGCAAAAAAATGACTGTAAATTAAGGAGAAATTCTTCACAAGAAATAGTATATTACTCACGAGATTTATTGTGATAAAAACTTTTATTCGCGCTATTTTTTGCATTAGAGCTCCATGCTAAAAGTAATCTTATTAAGTTGGTGACTAAATATTTTTTGTGAATGATATATTGTGAAAAAAAATGTTCTTCAAAAAATATTATATATTATAAAAGATTATTTTTGTTTGGCGAGAAGATGATTTCCTCACAATTAAAATTTTGAAATAACTAGTGAAAATGTTTTCTTCCATAAATAACAATTTGTGAAGAATATATGTAATTTAGAAAGGTTGGATTTCCTTTACTAATTACATATTGTGATTTTTTTAATTTATCGAAAAGAAACTTCTTCGACAATGCTTCTATTAAATAATTAAATCATTACAAATTGAAAATATTTTTAAAATTATATATTAATTTTTAATCAACATCAAATAAAATATTATATTATATAAATAATCAATTGTATAATATTCCACTACTGATATGTAATAATAAATTAACAAAACCTACAAGGCTTGTAATCAAAACAAATGTAGGTGTCCCGAAGGCCTAGGACCTAAAACTTTGTAACTTTGTCATGTTAAATCCTCTCTTCATTGTCATAATTTTCTTCATCACAAGGTTTGAAAAAAGATTTAAATATTTAAATGAAAAGAATATGATAAAAGATAAAATTGGCAAAAAAAAGAGAGAAGCGATTCCACAAGTAAAAGTTATAGTTCGACAAGATCTGTCTCACATAAATAGCAAATGTGCCCTACTTTTGTGAGAAGATACTTGTGAAAATATAAAATTTTGCTTGTGTGTGAAAATATCAATGCCCTAATTAAATGATAAACATTATTAAAACGATTAAAGATGAAAGTTTGATACCTATGTATATACATTTATAACCAGATACACAAATAAATGTACAATAAAATATAATTATAATTATAATATGTACATGTGTGTGTGTGTGTGTGTGTGTGTATATATATATATATATATATATATATATATATATATATATATATATATATATATATATATACGGTCCGGATCTTAAGCTCACTCCTTATTTAGCTCACCTTGCTCACCCCCTTTTAACGACGGACCAGACGACGATTAGGTCTATCGCTATATATAGAATCATCGTCTTAGTTTTAGCGACGAACAACATATAGCGACGGACCGAATCGTTGCTCGGTCCATCGCTAAAGTGGGGTGAGCAAGGTGAGTTAGATAAGGGGTGAGTTTAAGATCCATATATATATATATATATATATATATATATATATATATATATATATATATATATATATATATATATATATATATATATATTGCCTCCTCCAAGTTTAACTCTTTCATTAATCTGCCGCCTTGAGTTTATTAATTTACATATATGTCCTTACCCCTATACTTGTAAGACCCCGACTTTTATAAAATAAAAGTCTAATTTAATTTATAATTATTATTTTAAAAACTGTAAAATGTTAAATGGATAAATGGTCAAACGAAAAATTAAACTGATACGTAAGTAAACAAAAGATTGGGATTAAGCTTCTAGAAATGTGGGCCATGTGAGTGGCGTCTAGAGCTGATGAATGAGGACTGATATGCTGATTTTATTTTCCAAATTTTCCTTAAATCATGCACCAAACCTTTCTCCCATTGGTCAATTCTTTTATTGGTGGGACAAAGATGATTGCTCATTGATTATGCCTTAACAAGGCAAATATGTTCAGCATTTCATTTCATCACACTTCCTCCCGTAGCCAAAATATTCAGAAAAGAAAAGAAAGAGAGACTTTGTAGAAGAAGAAGAATGAGAAGAAAAGAAAGAATTTAAAAGGGTATTGTTTTAATTTATACTTTGATTTTTATATATGATTGTTAAGTTTTATGAAATTTATAAAAATATGACATGTTATACTTATTATAATAAATTAAACATTTATAAATAAGAATCAAATGAGAGAAATGATCAAGAAATTAAATGAAAAATAAAATCTGAAAATTTCAGAAAAGTTAGTTTGCTACTATGTTTTTATAAAATCAAAAACAATTTGTGTATAATGAGTTAAGAGATGAGCCATATATCAAAAGAAAGCCCTGGCAGTAAGCTAAATATAAAAATTAGAATCACCAAAAAATTCCTTGTGGATTGTTCATGGTGACTGTTTGAATGAAACTGGTCTGAAGGAATTATAGTCTGCCAAAATCTGGAAAATCAGTTTTTCTAAGCTCTATTGCGTGAATTATAATTTTTAATCCGACCGTTAGATCGTGGTAATTTTTGGATATGTTATACATATATAAGTTGAGTATACGTTCACAAATTTTGAACCGTTTATGAAATTCGTGAGGTGACTGGTTTGGAATTTTTCAAGCAGAATTTTTAGTAACAAGCTTTAAGTTTTAAAAATGTATAACTTAATGATTTTAAATCCGATTTGGGTGATTTTTGATGCTAAATTGGAGTATTTGAAGTCTAGTTTATGTAAAAATTAATTAAATTGATAGTTAAGTTTGGTTAATGGTGATAATACCATAGCATTGGACTGATAATTTTAAAATAAATTGTCATATATGGGTTTCTTTAGTTTTGTTACTCATTTATAAGTTTTGGAATATAATGCGATAAATAAAGTCAACTTGAATGAATAATGAATTATTAGTTGGTTTATATGTTATTCGAGGTAAATATATTTTGGTGTTGACCCCGACTTTTAATAGAATTTAAATTGTTTATAGTAAGGTGTTGATTTAATAAATGTTTATATATTTAGATTGTTGTATTTTATCATCGCTTGAGGTGGTGGCTTAGTGGTGGGACACAAGTCCCCATTAACTTGGGTTCAAGTCTTGGTAAACTCCTCTATGCTCAAGTGGTCTCACACCCTGGATTTATTCGGGGGTAAGTTGAGCCCTGGATTTATTTAGGGGAAAGCTAAGTTGTGCTGATGAAGATAGCACTGAGGCCTCCAAAATTTTTTGTTATCATACACTTATTTTCTCCCTATTATGCATGTAATTATTTATTACGAATATTCGTCTGGTCGGGGAATATTCTTTTTGACGGAAAATATTCGTACGACAGCGTCAAAATAACCAATCATTAGTGGGCCCTATAACATAATAACTGTCAGATAGGGAAAGCAACAGAAATAACCTTTTTTTTAAAAATTGACTGCAAAACTTTTACCGTTAACTGTTAAAATACCGGTGATAAAATTAAAGTAATACGCGTTATTCCACAGTAGTACACGGTATTCCACAGTAGCACACGGTATTGTACAATAATTCATATTATTGATTCTTACGTATGAAGTCACTCAGTATTTCATTCAATAATTATCACAGTAGTTATGGCATAGTAATTGATCATATAATTGATTTTTACGAAGTCACTCAGTATTTCATTCAATAATTGTCACAGTAGTTATTGCACAATAACTCATATTATTAGATATGATATAATTAAACCAGTTAAAAGTATTGTGAGTTTATGTTAATAATTGTGAATAATGGTTCAAAGATTGAAAAGGGTGTTGATTAAAGATAAGTATGATATGCATATTTTTGTTCAATTATTTTCTTTTTATAAAAGTAAGTTTGACAAGACTTGTCGACACTCTACTTTTCCTAAAAATAGTCTGGATCACAACTCAATTATTATTAAAACGTGTACAAGTTAGTTTAATTTTTTCTGTGGAACCAAAAATTCCACTACCAGCATTTTTATATACCTTATTTGGTTATTTTGTCAAGAGGGGTATGCTAGTTGCCTCCTCAATTTTCAGTATAAATAGATTGCTTAGATGAGAAACAAAACACAACATCACTACACTAAAAATATAAATTTCTTTTAGTACAATATTGTGAGTATTTCTGTTGAGTGTAAGGTTACTCCAAGTGTAGATAAGGAATGCAAGCATTGTTTAAGTTGATCAATTTGGTAGAAAGCATAATAAAGTCACATGCTAAGGTAAGAGGTATCATTTTTATGGTAAAGAACACTACTACAAAACAGTAAATAGAAAACGCTTAAAAGATAATTTTTTTTATAAAAACGTCGTGGTATTTTTTTTATAACATTTTTTAATAAAACGTTGTAGATACATTAGAAAAAACGTTATGTATTTTATAAGGGTAATTTTTGGTTTTAAATAGATAACATTTTTAAGCACTTAAAAACTGTGTTCTTCGGACAGAGGATGAACAACACTGTCTCCTTCATAAACCCTAAGTCCTCTTTCGTGAAACCCTAGTGGAAAGAATTCTCCCTTCAGAGTTATGGCGGAGAAAGTTGTAAGACCCCAACTTATTAATGAATAAAATTAAATTTTCTCTAAATATTATTGTGAATAATAAGGGGTTAATTTGATATAATACTTTGGTTATTGGTGAAATGTGCAAATTTTGCAAAATAAGCAAGTGGTTATAAAATATTCATTTTGTCGGGGAATATTCGTTTGGTCGTGGAATATTCTTGTTGTCGGGAAATATTCGTACGACGGCGCAGCCTTGTGTGGGCCCCATAACGGAAAGCGATTGGATGAAGAAAACGACAAGTATAAGTTGTTTATAAATAACGGCGTAGTTATTACCGTTAATACTGTTGGAATACCCGGTGGTTAAAATATAGTAGCACACGGTATTACACCAATTATTGATTCTTACGTAAGAAGGCACTACTCAATAATTGTTACAGTAGTTATTGTTCAATATTTTATTTTATTGATTCAATAATTGCTGCATTGATATTTTATATTATTGTTGTTTCAATAATTGTTGCTGCACAGTATTTTCCTTTATCAGATCAATAATTCATATTATTTGAATAATATTATTAGATAACATTATTGGCAATGTCTAGAAAGTTCTGTCTAAGGAGAGGTTTGGTCATCTAATTGCGCGCCAGTAAGGAGAAATCCTTATTGGAAAGCCCCCTTTTTCCTGGGAACGGCCTGGTTGTCATAAATGTGATTCTGTAATATTATTTGTGAATAATTAATTATTGATTCATATGATAAGGAAATATTTATTTTATGTGGATATAAATGAGGGATATATTTTTATGGTTAAAAATGAAGGAGTTAGTGTTGAGGTTTTTATCAGTATTTTTGTCGGAATGGAGGTATTAAAAATTAGGGTTTTTGAGATATTTTACGGGGGTTATAATTTTTAATCCGACCGTTGGATCGTGGTAATTTTTGGATATGTTATACATATATAAGTTGAGTATATGTCCACAAATTTTGAACCGTTAAAAATGAACGTATGATTTATTATGAATTTTACGAGATGACTGGTTCAGAAATTGTTGAATTTTCGGAGTTTATCATTTTGATGAAAAATTCTAGAATTGGTGGGCCCCCCACTCTTGGTTGGTGAAAAAATGTGTTGAGATTTTTATTCAAATGTGGTGGGTGGGAATAGTAGCAGGTAAAGCCATTAGGTTGCAGGTTAAGTCTGCTTCGGCGTGCTAACATTTTCCTATAAATAGAGGGCTAAGTTAGAATTAAAAATCACACCAGAAACAAGTTTTCTCTCTTTCTCTCTCTAGATTATTGAGTATATTTTGTGAGTATTTAGATACTTTGAGAGTTTCTATTCATCAAAGCAAGTTTCTTTCAGCCTTATACCGGTATTCTGACCAGAAGTACTGATATTTTGAGGTCAGGGATATTATTTTCTTCTTAAATGATATTATTTTCTTCAATATCATTATGCTGAAATATTGATATGAGTTTTTATCAAATTTGAAACTTTTTGTGTCGGGGTTACTATTCACGTATACGGCACTATTCACGTATACAGTACTATTCACGAATACAACACTATTCACCGAAAAATAAAATTTTCTCTTTTTGTCCAAGATGTCTATTATGGTTACTATCTTTGATTGTATCCATGTTTTGATCTTTATTTTTGAATTCTGCTTCACAATTGATTATTATGAAGTATTATTGATCTTGGATAAACTGTTATACGAATCCCTAATATTTGTCCTTCTGTCTCACTGGATTCGTTCTCTTTAAGATATTTTTCATCATTCTCAATCCTAAATGATGATATTACTGAATATCTTTGGCCTGTAGTGCAAAGATGTATGATTACTTGATGAATATCTTTGGCCTGTAGTGCAAAGATGAACAGGTGTTGAGATGAACATAACTGACAGGTGATACAAATGAATATCTTTGGCCTGTAGTGCAAAGATGAATATTTGGATAAAGATGATTATTAATTGATGTTACAGGGATAAAATATTGATAATGGACTTTTAAATCTTAGAAGATAGTAGAATTCATTCTCTACTTGACTCTTCTAATGGTTTGCTGTTTCCGTTGCAGTTGTTGATCTAAAACTTGTTGTCGATTATATTCTATCAGATTTTTCCCTGTTGAATACTAATGATAATTTGTTGTATATTATCTTAGTCATAATATTCTTTACTGGGCTAGTTGAGCTCACCCTTTTCCTTTTTGTTCCATTTTTCTTCGCAAGAGATGAGAACATAGCAGGATCTAGTCGGGGTATGGAGTGATGGTTCTAGAAAGATGTTTTAGCAGTCCTCACTATTTCTGTAAAATAGTATTTGAATAATTATAATGAGGATTTATTTGAGTGTGGATATTGTCCAAAAGACAATATTTTTATTTAAACTTACAGTATGTGTTGTCGTATTTTGCACGACAATTGTATTATTGAAGTTGTAGTTTGCTTTCTGTACCATGTATTTGGCGACTCAGAATGGGTGTTGTATACCTATTTTGGGGGCGTCACAGTTGGTATCAGAGCTTAGGGATATGATCCCTGGCTGAGATGTGAGACAAGAACTAGGAGGGGAGAGACGGGGAATTCCTTCGCTAGTATGACCTGACTAAGTTTATTTGGTGTTTATTTGGTCGGTCAGAGTATAGGGATAATATATGACATGACTATTAACCCTTGTTTTATGACAGTATTTAAGAATGGCAGCTGAGAACGTTAATAATGGAGTAAATCAGACCGTGGAGACACCTTTGATCACCACCCAGGGGAACGTGCAACAGGAAGGCAATATTCCTCCTGTAAACAACGTTACCGAGCAAACGATGAATGATGGAATGTTTAGGAGCTTTTTACAGTTCATGCAAAATCAGACGAGGGAGACTCGTGTGCAGAATACTGGTGGAAATGATAACAACGCGCGGTTTGTCACAGCTAAGCAGTTCAAAGAATTGGGACCACCAGAATTTAAGGGAAAGCCGGATCCGATCATGGCGAAAACTTGGGTCAAGCAAATTACCAAGATATTCGATGTCTTGGGATGCACAGAGGAATAGAAGGTTCCATTCGCCACTTTTATGTTCTGCGGTGAGGCAGACTACTGGTGGGAGTCTGTGAAGCGTACCCAGCCTGACGCACTCAACATGTCATGGGAAACGTTTCAAAAACTGTTCAATGACAAGTACTTTCCTGAAAGTATTCGTCATATGAAGGAGGTGGAGTTTATCAGACTGGAACAAAACAACATGACGGTGTCCCAGTACGAGGCAAAGTTTGCAGAGTTATCCAGGTTTGCACCTCATTTGGTCGAAAATGAGGAACGAATGACAAGGTTGTTTCTGAGAGGTCTAAAACCCGAGATTCGGTAATATCTTATCTCTCATAAATTTTTTTTATATTCAGATGTTGTAAACAGGGCTCAATTATTAGAGCGAGATAATGAGTATGTGCAACCGAGGGACCACAACCAGGGTCATACCGGTGGCGGCAGTCATCGAAGCAATGAAAACCAGCAGGGAGGAAAACATTCTGACAAAAGCGGTAACCACTCTGGTGGTAATCGTGGTCGTGATAATAGAAGGAGCGAGTCGGGAGGAGATTTTAAGAAGAGAAGGTACAACAATGATAACGTGAAGACGTCAGCACAAATATCAACTGTTTCTAGGGGAGGAGAACGACCACCGGTCGTATGTTACAAATGTGGGAAAGAGGGACATATCAGCCCAAACTGCCCACAACAATCCAAGGTATGCTATAACTGTGGAAAGGAGGGTCATATAGCTCGAGAGTGTTCTGTAGCAAAACCAAGTTCAGCGGGGATGGTGACTCCAAAAGTTGTCCCGGATAAGTCGAAACCAGCGGTTCCTGGAAGGGCGTTTGTCGTGACTGGCCAAAACGCGAGAAACCCGAACGAGGTGATCACGGGTAAGCTAATCTTGAATTCTTGCGAAGTTTATACTTTACTAGATACCAGTTCTACCCATTCTTTTATCTCTCCTGCTTGTGCTCAACGTTTAAACTTGACTCCGGAGAAATTGGACTTTGACTTGTCTGTTGAAACTCCGTTGGGTGAAACCTTCGTTACATCTACAGTTTATAAATCTTGCTTAATCCAAGTTGGCACAATCACATTACCTGTTGATCTTATCTCTTTAAAGATACTTGCTTTTGATGTGATTTTAGGAATTGGTTGGTTAACCACTCATCATGCTAAAATTGATTGTTTTCGTAAGGTTGTTAGTTTTCATATTCCTAACCAACCTGTTATGCGAATTCAAGCAACCAAACCACTAAAATCAATCGCTGTCATACCAAGCCATAAAGCCATTCGTTTATTGAAAAACGGATGTCAAGCTTTCTTAGCCCATGTCATGAACTTGAACAAAAATACGTCAGATTTGAATGATATTTCTGTTGTTAGTGAATTTCCTGACGTATTTCCTGAAGAATTTCCTGGCCTAAAGCGTGATATTGAATTTTTGTATTGATCTTCAACCCGGTACAAAACTCATTTCTAAAATCTCATATTGAATAGCTCCTATTGAACTTCAGGAGTTAAAAACCCAACTATAGAAGTTGGTACCCGAGCCTCTATCTGGTGACTTTTTTTGTGGAATGCACCAAAGCCAGACTCTGCGTAAGGGACTCTATATTTATGTGGTGGTAAAACAATAGGTGCCATTGTGACGTGCTATCCAAGATTGGGATATGAATCACAATTGAGAGCAACCGAAGTCGGTGACCAAAGTATGTAGCTTTCTGGGCTTAGCTGGTTACTATCGGAGATTCGTGGAAGGATTTTCTCGAATCGCTACTCCGTTAACTCAGTTGACTCGGAAAGATACAAAATTAGTATGGAGTGAGGAATGCGAGAAGAGTTTCCAAGAACTCAAGAGGAGACTCATTTCGGCACCTGTTCTGACAATACCATCTGGTTCGGATGGATTTGTTATCTACAGCGATACTTCAGGCAAAGGGTTAGGATGTGCTCTCATGCAACATGGGAAAGTCATAGCCTATGCCTCGCGACAACTCAAAGAATATGAGAGGAATTATCCTACTCATGAATTGGAGTTGGCAGCAGTCGTTTTTGCGTTGAAGATTTGGAGACACTACCTGTATGGGGAGAAAGTGGAGATCTATGCGGATCATAAAAGCCTCAAATATTTCTTCACCCAAAAGGAACTCAACATACGGCAACGACGTTGGCTTGAGCTGTTGAAAGATTACGATCATACCATCCATTATCATCCTGGAAAAGCGAACGTAGTAGCTAACGCATTGAGTAGAAGATCATATGCGGGTACGAGTGCAATGTTGTTAACACAAAGGCCCATTTTGTATGACTTGCAAAGGATGGAGATAGAGATGAAGGCTCCAAGTACCCACATGATGATATCAAATATACGAGTAGAACCGACTTTAATCGATAAAGTTAAAGCTGCTCAAGCTACGGACATGGAGCTGATGCGTATGAAGAAGAAAGTGCAAGAAGGTGCTATTCCAGAAGCAAGAATCGATGAAGAAGGAATACTTCGAGTCAACTCCAGACTTTGTGTTCCTAATGATTTTGACTTGAAGCATAGAATAATGATGGAGGCACACAACACACCGTTTACAATCCATCCTGGGAGTACCAAAATGTATCACGATCTTCGACATACATTTTGGTGGAGCAATATGAAAAGAGAGATCGCGGAATTTATCTCGAGGTGTTTAACTTGTCAACGTGTAAAAGCAGAGCATCAAGTACCAAAGGGTCCATTGCAACCACTTGAGATTCTGAAATGGAAGTGGGAACACATTACTATGGATTTTGTTACGGGTCTTCCCAAGGTTTCTCAAGGCATAGATGCGATTTGGGTTATTGTTGATAGATTAACCAAGTCCGCTCATTTCTTGCCGATACGTGAGACTTATTCCCTTGAACGTCTTGCTAGTATGTACGTGAACGAGATTGTGAGATTGCATGGCATGCCAGTATCCATAGTTTCGGATCGTGAACCAAGATTCACTTCACGATTTTGGGTTAGCTTACAGAAAGCTATGGGCACGGATTTACGATTCAGTTAGGCATACCATCCTCAAACGGACGGACAATCAGAGAGGACTATTCAAACTCTTAAAGGTCTATTAAGACTTTGTGTCCTAGATCTCAAAGGGAGTTGGGATAAGTACCTACCATTGGTGGAATTCTCCTACAACAACAGTTATCAGGCGAGCATAGGTGTGGCTCCATTCGAGGCGTTGTATGGAAGAAAATATCGTTCTCCAGTATGTTGGGACGAGGTGGGTGAAGCAACATTGTTGGGACCAGAGTTGGTATGCATTACTACAGAGAAGATCCAAACGATTCGACAACGTATACAAACGGCACAGGATCGACAAAAGAGTTATGCGGATCTTCATTGGAAGGATGTGAAATTTAATATTGGGGATCATGTATTATTACGTGTTGCACCATGGAAGGGAGTTACAAGATTTGAGAAGAGAGAAAAGCTCAATCCAAGATTTGTTGGTTCATTTGATATTCTTGAGCGAATAAAAAATGTGGCATATAGACTCGCATTACCTCCAATCATGTCTCGTGTTTATAATGTTTTTCACATATCTATGCTTCGTAAATATGTTAAAGACCCGAACCACATTATTGAGTTAGAACCAGACGAGATAGCTGAAGATTTAACGTACGAGGAGGTACCTGTTAAGATCTTGGATAGGAAAGAGCATGTCCTACGCACGAAGGTTATACCACAAGTTAAGGTTTTGTGGAGAAACCATGCTATTGAAGAAATGACCTGGGAGTTGGAATCAGAAATGAAAGCGAGGTATCCTCACCTTTTTGAAACATCAGGTACGTACGTCAATTTCGAGGACGAAATTTCATAAGGAGGGGAGGTTGTAAGATCCCAACTTATTAATGAATAAAATTAAATTTTCTCTAAATATTATTGTAAATAATAAGGGGTTAATTTGATATAATACTTTGGTTATGGGTGAAATGTGCAAATTTTGCAAAGTAAGCAAGCGGTTATAAAATATTTATTTTGTCGGGGAATATTCGTTTGGTCGTGAAATATTCTTGCTGTCGGGAAATATTCGTACGACGGCGCAGCCTTGTGTGGGCCCCATAACGGAAAGCGATTGGATAAAGAAAACGACAAGTATAAGTTGTTTATAAATAACGGCGTAGTTGTTACCGTTAATACTGTTGGAATACCCTGTGGTTAAAATACAGTAGCACACGGTATTGCACCAATTATTGATTCTTACGTAAGAAGGCACTACTCAATAATTGTTACAGTAGTTATTGTTCAATATTTTATTTTATTGATTCAATAATTGCTGCGTTGATATTTTATATTATTGTTGTTTCAATAATTGTTGATCTAAAATTTGTTGTCGATTATATTCTATCAGATTTTTTCCTGTTGAATACTAATGATAATTTGTTGTATATTATCTTAGTCATAATATTCTTTACTGGGCTAGTTGAGCTCACCCTTTTCCTTTTTGTTCCATTTTTCTTCTCAAGAGGTGAGAACATAGCAGGATCTAGTCGGGGTATGGAGTGATGGTTCTAGAAAGATGTTTTAGCAGTCCTCACTATTTCTGTAAAATAGTGTTTGAATAATTATAATGAGGATTTATTTGAGTGTGGATATTGTCCAGAAGACAATATTTGTATTTAAACTCACAGTATGTGTTGTCGTATTTTGCACGATAATTGTATTATTGAAGTTATAGTTTGCTTTCTGTACCATGTATTTGGTAACTCAGAATGGGTGTTGTATACCTATTTTGGGGGCGTCACAAAAGTGGTGGGAATTGACCTCGGTACCACTAACTTCGTCGTGGGAGCGATGGAAGGGGGTAAGCCGGTGATTGTTACTAACGCGGAGGGGCAGAGAACAAGGCAGGCTATGGTGAATCCGGAAAATACCTTCTTTTTGGTGAAGAGGTTCATAGGGAGGAAGATGTCGGAAGTTGATGAGGAATCTTGTTCCTGTTCTGTATGATTGGCTGGCGAATCACAACCTTCTATGGCCTTCTCTCTCTGTACCAATTTTTTTCCCTATATCTCTATATATGTGTCTTTGTGTTTATTTTGATACTCTATCTAGGGTTTGAAATTGTGCTATTTGCTTGAACGTGGTTTAATGGACTGTAGTTAGCCTTTAAAATTAATTTTTTAAATTTTAATCTTGATTTTTTAGATTCAGCTGTTATGGTTGACTGAATTTAAAAGTCAGTGATAGATATATAACTTATTCATATATGTACACATTTCTGAATTTATTATGTGTTTATTATGTTCTATTATCTAAGGCTGAAGATTTAATTGCTCTTGTATCTAACAATGTGGATTAATGAACTATTGCCTGTCAAATGATTTAACTGCTCTTGTATCTACCAATATTGGGTTAATTTAGCTGTTATGCTTTTGTTTGGTTGTTTGATTTGATCAAGATTTTTGTGGATTTAGTGTGACTATCAATTACTCAATATATATGCTATTTCTCTCTATCCCTCATTGTTTATTTGCCTATCTTTTCAGTGGTTATGTTCAAGATAGCAACTTAGTTTTTGGTATCAACTTTGTTTATTTTGGTATCTTATGTCGTCTCTTTGTTTTTGGTATCAACTTTGTTTTTGGTATCAACTAGTTTTAGTGGACTGTCCATTAAATTGTTTAGCAGACAATGTTAACGGATTATGTGAAGGCTGCCATCATTTAGGGCTCCACTAAATTGTTTAGCGGACTATGTTAATCGATAATGTGATACTTCTATCATTCGGGTAAGAAAATAATACCCAAACTTCTAACGTTTTGAAGTCTGCTCTCAACTTTTAATTATGTGACTTATTTTTCACAATATTTGATTCCCAATTGTCAATGAAGATTGCAAGTGGTCACAACCATTGTTTCTATGTTACATATCATGGTTTGTCATGAAAATCCCAACTATTCCCATCTTGATTTTGTATTTAATTGGTTCTATAAGATTTCTTATCTTCATAGCAACATAGAAAGTATTTCTTATTTTCTGTTGCAATATAACCAAAGGTTTTTAAGTTATAAAATTTAGGTTTTCATTTGTGGTGTGCAATGATACTTTTGCAAGACTGTATATGCTAATGTGAGAAACGCTTGCTGAAACGCTCTAACACAAACGTAAATGACTAGTTATTGTAAGCATGATATATATCATTGAATCCACAAGGAAGATAAAAATTTTCAAAGAGAAGTTGATAATAATTGTCAAAGATAGTAAACCTTTTTTGTCAGTTTGCACCATTTCAGCTGCAACAAGTGTATTCTAACCAGCTGCAGCTACGTTGTAATCAAACAAGCCCTTAGTACTCAAAGATGCTTTGTTTGCTAGTGCCACAACTTAATTAGCTTGGTTCATACTATAATTGTGAAATATCAGGTCTTTTACATTATTTGGATTAAAACTGTGGCATATCATTCTGGGCCAATGACTCGCAAATATAAAATTTTGTACATATGTAACATCTCAAGTACATCATTACTTCCTTCTTCCCCTTTTTGTGAGAACATATGTCATTGTCTAGCATTCGTTCTTTCTCATAGGAGATATTGAGTTGCTGAAGTTCCTGCTTTCCAGAGGTGCCAATGTTGATTCACAAATTGTTGCTGGTACTCCTTTACTTTGGGTTGTTGGTCATGTCCAACAACATACTGTGAAAGTTTTGCTGGAGCACCATGCTGATGTAAGCTTGCACTACTAATTTCTAAAAGTAATTTTGTAATTTGTAATTTTGTCGTGTTTAAATTTCCTTCACCTGGGCTTCTACTAGTATGCTCAGAGGTTCATTCAAGATAGGGCTTGAGATAAGAGAGTCAGTCTTGAGCACTTTTATTATTGTAAGTGTTTGTCTTGTCTTATGACATGTTCTTATTGTAAGTTTTTTCTATTTTTTGACTGTCCTTAACATTAAACATCTTAAGGTAGCTGCATTTACAACATTGTACATATGCTAATTTTGTTAATATTTCACTTACTCGTCCGATGACAGGTTGTTAGATGCTTATTAATTGAGCCATTTCCAGAATCAGCTTTGAATGAGCAGGCTGGAAAGATGCTGCTTGAAAATTATGCTGAGTATGCTAGACATGCCAGGTGAGAGCAATAGTGGTTTAATTATCCTTTGACTTTGAAGTTAGTTTCTTGTGGCCACGATGGTTCTTATTTTGAAGCTTCTTCTTTTGGTTGGTTGTCTTTCCTAATGAAAAAGTGCAGGCTTTACACTGGAATTCATGCTCTAAAGCAAAAGCTGAAGTTTAAAACAGGAGCTATTTTCGAGTCAACCACTGCTCTAAATGTTGTGCATACATAATTTTCTTATTTTTCTTTTTGAGTATATAAGTAGAGGAATCGAAATTTCTTTTATTGATCATGAGATGGCGCTAATACAGGAAATGGAACGACTCGGGCTTCTGTGCAAGGTAAATGGTCCTCATTAGCCAAGTTGCAGCCATGCTACTCCATTTTGCTCTCCAAGTTTCATTTTCTTTCTGTTATAAAATATGTCGACAAACTCAGAATTCAATGTTTACCATTTTTGTGACTGCAGCCTGTGAACGGGGAGGATATGACATCAGTTGCAGATACTGCTGGAGACATGGCAACTTCTGAGGGTGGCCTTGAGCAGGAGAGGTCAGTATTTAGTCACTAAAATTCCGTCTGCCTGTCTCTCTCCCTCCCTCTTCCTCCCCTGATATATATTTGAAGTTCAGTTTTAGGACTGCCATAAAACGAAAGGGAATAACAAGCAGAGTGGGACAAAATACTATTTTGAATGCTTTGATCTCAAATTAAGTAATCTGAAACCAAAGCAATGGTTCCTTCTAATGTACTGCAGTTCCGCTGCTAATAATATATGTTGCTCAAAATATATTCTTGTAGCTGGTTCATTGTAATTATCCTTTTGAAGGTTTATAGACATCTAGTTTCTTGAGCTTCATGTTATATATACTTTTTTCCTGCTACTATGTTTGGTCTCATACGAATTATAATTGTGGCTAGTTTACCTTTAGAGTTACTTTTTGTTGTTGCTCAGTATTCTGATTTGTTATTTTTCTGCATCGTAATCAGGGTCCACACACTGATTTTTCTGGACCAACTTCTGGGAGTACAGCTTGTGTAGTTCAGGTGCTTGGTTCCTATATTAAGTATAACTTATATATTGCTCATGCATAAATGTCAAGATGCTAGACTGCTAGGAGATGGCAAATATGTAATTTCCAAGCTTCATGTCTACTAAATTTGTTGTTCTTTTATTTCAGTGGTATAAGACATGTGGATTAACGTACACACAAAAACAAATTGACGAAGTGCGAGATAAGTGGGCAATGTATGTGAGTAGCTACATGTAGAGCCTCAAGTTAACGGTGAATATGTTAGATGAATGTACGTTTTTGGGAGAACTAGGATTTTTTGCACATGCTTAGGTAGTAGCTTAATTTTATGGATAGTTTGGTTTATTTTGTGGATACATGTAATCAAATTCACAATTCAATATAGTAGTAATTTATATTGAAAAGTGAATTTGAGATGCATATATAGATAGTTTGGTATATATTTTGTGGATGTAGTAATTTGAAACTGTAAACGAATGGTATTATTGGAATGTATTTTGAATGGTTGATACATTTTGGTTATATATCATGGCATTAGCATATTGCAAGTGCATTGCTAATATAAGTGAACCACATTCTTTTTTTTTCTTTTTTTTTATCTACTACATTTAAAAAGCGTTGTCTGATATACTAAACGACAATATTTTTTCTTTTTTTTATCTACAATATTTAAAAACGTTGTCTGATATACTAAACAACAACATTTTTAACCAAAAAACATTGTGAAATCATACCTTCTACAACGTTTTTAAGCATCTGTTAATTTTTTGAAAACAAATCTACAACGTTTTTTCCTAAAAAATATTGTGTATTGTGCTTAACTACAACGTTTTAAAAACGTTGTGTAAGGGGGTTAAATAGATAACACCCTTAACCACGACGTTTTTCTGACTGAAACCACAACGTTTTTTTTGCGTTGTCTATTTACTATTTTGTAGTAGTGGAACTATCATTTTCTTTCATACTCCATATTATGGTAAGATATTATTATTCGTTTCTTCAACTTATCATTAAATGGTGAAAAATCTTGAAATGATTAGAATATCTTTAATAGTTTGTGTTTCATCTAATATCTTAACTTGAATATTTCTATTCAGTTTTAAGTTATTATTTTTGAGTCGGGAACTTTACATTACTTAAACTTTATATTCTATCAAGAATTCTACTCGATTTTCTGGATATCATGTTGGTAATTTTGGACTCTGGATAATTAAGTTGAAAATCACTAAGATCTATTTTATCTTATTATTCTGATTATTTATGTCCATTCATTATATATATCATTGTCATCATCCTCAGACTTAAATTTGTGTTAAAAAGTTATCTTTGACCCGTAGTGCAAAAATGAACTGTTGATTGGTATGATTATGACCAGGAATTGTGTATTGGTATAATTATGATCGAAATTGTGTATTGGTATAATCATGACCGGAATTATGTATTGGTATAATCATGACAATTAATTTTACAGTTGTATGTCTTTAACCCGTAATACAAAGATGAATTGTTGGTTATTGGTTTTACAGTTGTATGTCTTTGGCCCGTAGTGCAAAGATGGACTGTTGATTATTGATTTTACAATTGTATGTCTTTGGCCCGTAGTGTAAAAATGGATTGTTAATTAGCATGACTATTGGTGTTAGAATTGAATGTCTTTGGGCCGGAGTACAAAGATGAATCTAGTGGCATAATTATAAATATGAATTGTGAATTGGTATATCCATGATCTTTGGTGTTTCAAATAAAGACATGTGGTGAAAGTTCTCTTTGTCTTGGATAAAACGAAGAACTGTGGATTGGTGTTACAGGAATAAAATATTGATGATGAATTTTTAATTTGAAGAAGATAGTAGACATTATGTTATACTTGACTTTTCTAATGGATTTTTGATTCCGCTGTAATTATGGTTAAAAGCTTTTATTATCTATCATATGTTCTAAATATCTGATTTATTATTAATGAAGACTATTGATAATTTAATTATCTTTATTCGTAATATTCTTTACTGGACTATTTGTGCTCACCCTTTTGCTTCACAATTCTTTTCAGGAAATAAAAGTGTAGCTGAGACTAGCACAGAGAACATGAGTATAAAGTGGTGTTTCGAATTAGTAGCGGTCATCATCAAGTTATAGAACAGTGTGTCATAATAATTGTATTGAGGACTTAAAATATGGGTGTCGTATTTTATACGTCATTTAATAGTTAATTTTGGTGAACCAAATAGGGTGATGAGACTTTGGAAGCGTAAAAAAATGCACCCCATTGAAATGAGAACAAAAATCTTCTCGTGTTCCTTTGAGGACTTGAAATATTTGTTGCTATATTTTATGACATTGTAATAATTTGAGTATGAATATTGTCGTATTATATACGTTACAATATTTGTATTGAAACTCACAGTATTAGTGTCGTCGTATTTTGCACGACAATTCAATATTGTAATAAGAATGTTCGCGTCAGTAGTGTTGTTTTTGGCGACTCAAAATAGATTGTGTGGACCTATTTTGGGGGCGTCACAATACCTATATTAAAAAAAATTAGCAGGGGCAGCTGCCTATGCTGCCCCTTAACAAATCCGCCCCTGGGAAAAACCAAACACAATTTTTTTTATTATTTTATAAAAATGAGTTATTTTATTCCCACCTTCATTTATACAATCTAAAAGTAACATTAATGTGTGATATTTACTTATATTTTAATTTAGAGATTTTTTATGTTAATTATGAAATTCATTTTTACTTCTATTTATATACCTCCAAAGTACGAGTATCTAGAAGAAAAGAAAATAAAGAAGAATTTTATAAGGAAAATTTTACTTCAACATATATAATCAACTTTCAGAGAATCGTTACACTTACATAAATACGGATAATTATTTATTTATTTTTTTCATTTTTTTCCCATTGATCTTCCTTTTGTAATTTAAATGGATTTTGAAAGGTGTGAATATGCAAGAGTATAGAACTCTTAACACTAACAGATACTTACAATAATGATTTACGAAGCTAGGACAGTAACATGAACCAATTTACTCGACCTTTTATTTTTCGAAAATCTTAATAAATTTTGGTTGATCATAGAATAAACAAGTAAATTTGATCATTGTTAAAATGATTGGCTTGATTTATATATTTTTAATTTGTTATTATTATTTTATTATCATTTCCACAACTAAATTATTAACTAATTATATATTAAGAATATATTTGAGAATATAAAATTATTTTTAAAAACTTCCATTTTATAAATATATCTCTAATTTTAAAATGAACAAAGTATATATAATCTTGTAATCAAATTGTATGATGATGTTAGAATGTTTATAAACTATAAATATTTTTTGAGAGTTTTTAATACCATCATATGTATCTTCATTGTTTCTTTCCCTGGGAGAAAATTAAGAATATATAGTTACATATCTTCTTTTTGCCACGCATGTACATACATACATACATACATACATATATAAATGTATATACACAGTCGCCAATGGCATAGATATTTTGGTCTATGGCGAAGGTTGAACTGTCGTTATATCCCAAAAAAATCGTCGCTATAGCACGATTGTATACTACACAACTGTGTATATACATATAGCTCATATATATATATATATATATATATATATATATATATATATATATATATAAAATAAGTGAACCCTAAAAAGACCATATTTCAATAAATAAATGACGCCTCATGCTCAACGGCGGATTCATAAATTTTTTCTAGCAAGGGCGAATTTTAACTATTTTTTTTGTTGAAAGTTAAATAAAAAAAACTTAAACTAATCATAATATTAACTAATCGTAATAATATTTACAAATTGCAATAAATATTCATAATCTAAACTAAAAAAAATATTAAATAAAAATTATTTAGATATAATTTAGAAGACAAAAGTAAAATGAATATACGTTTGTCTGTACTTGTATTTAGAATATTTGAAAATTTTTTTGCTTTCTCCAAGTTTAACGGTTCTATTAATTTGTCCATTTAAATTTATTCACTTACATATTTGCCCCTACCCCTATACTAATAAAAAAAATCTAGCAGGGGAGCTGCCTATGCTGCACGCTTAATGAATCCGCCCCTGCTCATGGCAAAATGATACGGAAGTCTGTCATTTTTTAACAATTACACTGAAAGACCAATTTTTTCCCTTTCTCAACGAAGCTCTTGGTAATTAGCAAGGAGAAGGAAGATATCCACTCATTTCATTCATTTGGTGCTTGCGGTGAGGCACGACCCACAACAAACGAAAAAGGAAAGCTTGTTTTTCCCTTTTCCCTTTTCCCTTTTCTTTTCTCATGCAAAAATAAAAGCTTGCTTGAATTAAAGAAATATTTGCATATGCATGTGCAAATAATATACTGTAAAAATCAACACAAAATTTTTTAACCACCAAATTAGATCATCAGTGAGAGTGTTAATTACCCCCATTTGGTTGTTAACATTATTTAGATCAAATTGGTGCACCATTTCAGTGTAATCCGTCCTTGCTAGAAAAAATTTATGAATCTGCCCCTGACCATGAGGTGTCATTTATTTATTGGAATATGGTCTTTTTAGGGTTCACTTATTTTATATATATATATATATATATATATATATATATATATATATATATATATATATGTGTGTGCGTGTGTGTGTGTGTGTGTGTATGGGATATATGTATATACACAGTTGTATAGTACACAGTCGCCTATGACGACGATTTTTTGGGCTATAGCGACGGGTGATCATTCGCCATAGACCAAAATAACTATAGCATAGGGTGAACCGTCGTTATAGCCCAAAAAACTGTCCTTATAGGCAACTGTGTACTATACAATTGTGTATATTCATTTTTTTTCCTATATATATATGAAATGAAGATGCAGACTTCCTGAAAATCCAATGAGAGCATGTGGCCCCCGCCCCAACTTTGGATCCGCCCCTGGTCAAGCCGCAAAACTCCTCTTTATCAATTTTTTTTTTACTCTATCTTTATTTATAATAGCCTTGTTAAGGTAGTGATGTTTTGCCATAATAGGAATTTAGATTGTGGAGGAATACTTTATCTACAACTACAAGGACTAAAGAAGAAAGTCGGTCGCTCCAAAAAGAGTTCAAACTAATTTTGCTAGAAGCTTAAATGATCTTCATAATAGGAATTTAAATGTAAATATCATTTGGCACGCACTTTTTAGAAGTGAAATGATATATTTTTAAAATAATTTTCGTATGATAGTGAAAACTAATTATTATATAAGAAATGTCACTTTAAAAAAATTATTTTGCTTATTATATAATAATTAATATATATAAGTTATTTGGATATGAATTCCGGATACGGATCCGAATTCGGATATCCACTATTTGATAGATATATTTATGGTCGGATGTTAAACAAATATGAATATGTCTATATCCGTATTTGTATTCTTTTAATTTGCAGATACCCTTAAACCAAATACGGATATATCCGTTTTTTTTTTCGAATAATTACAACCCTACTTATAATGCATCCCCTTAGAGCATTCACAACAATTTCTCCAATAGACTCTCTATCCCCACATTTGAAGAATATATTAATAAATCAGTATCCAACAGCTTCATTATCCTTATATAATTCTCTATTTTAATCCTTATATATGATTTGACTCCTCAGGCTGAAGGAATCAAAAGAGCGTTCCCTATTTATGTAAAATAAAATTTCACACCATATTTATTGTGATTTTATGTTGGTTAAAGGATCTTATCTCACTTAATTACTGATTTGGGTATGTCTATCAAATTCACTCATTTTTATTTTTTAAACAGAGGATTTAGAGAAGAAAGAGAACTATAAAAAAAATTAAAAATCAGTCAAATTTTGATTTTGCTCATTTTTGTAAAAAAATATTACTACTAATTATAAATTTTATTATTTTATAATTAAAATAATGTTATTTTAATTCTCATAAACACATAATGATCGTTGCACATTTTGATTTCTAGCAATATCTATTTTTAAATTAAAATAATTGCAATTTTTAAATTCAAACAACAATTATTTTTAAATAAAAAATAGTTACAACGTTCAAAATATGATTTGACTGTTGGAACTTTTAAATTTTAAATTTTAAATTAAAATTTTAAATTTTAATATTTAAGGAATCAATATTAAGAACTTGTTGGGTACATGGTGAAAAAATTGAATCCCTATCATACAGAATGACCCAATAACACTGTAGAGTAGGGATAGAGATAAGAAAACTGTTGTGAATGCTCTTACGAGTTACAGACTTATTGAAAGGTCTAAGTAATCACTTGTTCAATTAGAAACTAAATCAATTTTGCATTGTGATAAAATTTGGGCAATATTGGGGTGTTTTTTTGGATCATATAGTCTAAAAGACATATATATTAAAATTGTAATTTGTTATCAAAAATTAAAGGATTATAAAAAATAAACTCAAATAGTAATTCTTTTAAATAAAATGATATATTATTAAGAAAAAACATTAATCATAGCAACAACGTTAATGAACATCAAATAAACTCCTGAAATATAATCTATTAATTATACTTAAACGCAGTACATAACACCATAGCTTGACACATGTCATCCTCAAAATTGAACACATATCCTGCCTAATTAATGCTCTTTAAGACCCTTAACAAAACACCTATCCTACCTAATTAATGTGCTCATCCATTACTCCAGTTTTTATATTATCGCTACTTAATTATTTTCTACTAAAATTACTACTTTTAAATCTCACATTAATATTTTGATTTTATAATCCCATAAATCACTACAAATCTAAATTGTTATGATAATGCTAACTGTTATAATATTATCATTACTAATTTAATTATTATCTCCTAAAATCACTACTTTCTTAATCCTAAATTAATATTTTGAATTTATAATCCCTTAAATTACTACAAATCTAAATTATTTTGGTAATGTCAACTGCTATGATATTATCATTTCTAATTTAATAATTATCTCCTAAAATCACTTCTTTATGATATTATCATTACTGAGCTATTATCATTACTCTTCGTTATTTAACCTAATTTTTTCCTTATAAATACAACATAATATTATACCATTTATAATTATATTACAATTTAAAACAAATAATATCAATCATAACTTATTATGTTGATTTTATAATCCCCAAAATCCACTACTTTTCTAAATATAATTATTATATCCTAATATCACTATTTTTCTAATGTTATACCATTCATAATTATAATATACATTATATCATACATGTATGGTATAATATTATACACGTATGATATAATATTATAATACACGTATATAACAAAATAACAAAATTACTACCTATCTAAATTATGCGGATATTATCATTACCAATTAAATTATATTATAACATAATATTAATTATACCATTTATAATTATATTACAACATAATATTATACAGTTTAAAACATTTAAAACAAAATTAAAATAACAAATAATATCATTCATAACTTATTATGTTAATTTTATAATCCCCTAAATCACTACTTTTTCAATGTAAACAAATAAAATTAAAATAACAAATAATATCAATTCTAACTTATTATGTTAATTTTATAATCCCTAAAATCCACTACTTTTCTAAATATAATTATTATATCATAATATCACTATTTTTCTAATATTATATCATTCATAATTATAACATACATTATATCATACATGTATAGTATAATATTATACACGTATGATATACTATTATAATACACATATATAACAAAATAACAAAATTACTACCTATCAAAACTATGCGGATAGTATCATTACTAATTAAATTATATTACAACATAATATTATACCATTTATAATTATATTACACCATAATATTATACAGTTTAAAACATTTAAAATAAAATTAAAATAACAAATAATATCATTCAGAACTTATTATATTGATTTTATAATCCCCTAAATCACTACTTTTTCAATGTAAACAATTTTTATATTATCGTTAGTTAATTATTATCTCCTAAAATTACTACTTTTGAATCCCACATTAATATTTTGATTTTATAATTCAATAAATCACTACAAATCTAAACTGCTCTGATAATGTTAATTGTTCTAATATTATCATTTATAATTTATTTATTATCTCATAAAATCACTACTTTTTTAATCCCAAATTAATATTTTGAATTTAAAATTCCCTAAATCACTACAAATCTAAATTATTTTGATAATGTCAACTGTTCTGATATTATCCTTTCTAATTTAATTATTATCTCCTAAAATCACTACTTTGTTATATTATCATTACTGAGCTATTATCATTACTATCCGTTATTTAACCTAATTTTATTTCTATAAATACAACATAATATTATACAGTTTAAAACATTTAAAATAAAATTAAAAGAACAAATAATATCAATCATAACTTACTATGTTAATTTTATAATCCCCAAAATTCACTACTTTTCTAAACATATTTATTATATCCTAAAATCACTATTTTTCTAATATTATACCATTCATAATTATATCATACAATATATTATACATGTATGGTATAATAATATAATGCACATATATAACAAAATAACAAAATCACCACATATCTAAACTGTGCGGATATTATAATTACTAATTAAATTATATTACAACATAATATTATACCATTTATAATTATATTACAACATAATATTATACAGTTTAAAATATTTAATACAAAATTAAAATAACAAATAATATCAATCATAACTTATTATGTTGATTTTATAATATCCTAAATCACTACATTTTCAATCTAAACAGTTTATATATTATTGTTACTTAATTATTATCTCCTAAAATCACTACTTTTTAATCCCACATTAATATTTTAATTTTATAATCCCATAACTCACTACAAATCTAAATTGTTCTGATAATGTTAACTGTTCTAATATTATCATTATTAATTTAATTATTATCTCCTAAAATCACTACTTTTTTAATCCCAAATTAATATTTTGAATTTATAATCTCCTAAATCACTACAAATCTAAACTGTTTTGGTAATGTCAACTATTCTGATATTATTATTTTTAATTTAATTATTATCTTCTAAAATTATTATTTTATGATATTATCATTACGGCTGAATGACACTTCTGTCCCTCCAAGTTGCCACCCATTTTTAAAGTCGTCTCTAAAGTTCAATTATTGTCAGTTAGGTCCGTAAAGTGATATTTTGTTGGCGTTTTCATTCATTCAGCCCAATTTAACCTCAACCTAACCCATTAATTTTGACCCAACCCGGTCCAGTTTGACCCAACCTAAAATTTTAATATTTTAAAATATAAAATTATTTTTAAAATAAGTTTAAAATAATAATATTTAACATTTAAAATATATATATATATATATATATATATATATATTTAATATTTTAAAATAAAATATCTTCTGAAAATAATAATAATTATATTTAATATTTTAAAATAATATTTATTTTTTTTATTTAAAATAAAATATTATTTTAGAAAAGTTATAAAGATAATTATTATTATTATAAGGAAAAAAATTAGAAACTTTTATTTTTTTCAAAAATGAGTAAAGTTTTATAAAATATAGATTCAAAAAAATTACATAAGAAAATTAAATATAATTATTGTTTTAAACTTATTTTAAAAATAATTTTATATTTAAAATATTAAAATGTTGGGTTGGATCAAACTGGGTCTAGTTTGATCAAAATGGGTTGGATTGAGGTCAAATTGGGCTGACAGAACGAAAACGCCAACAAATGTCACTTTAAGGACCTAATTGACGAAAATTAAACTTTAGGGACAACTTTGAAAGTGGGTGGCAACTTGAATGGATAAATGTGTCATTCAGCCTAAATTGAGCTATTATCATTAATCTCCGTTATTTAACCTAATTTCTCCCTATAAGTACATACCAACTATTACGCAACAACTCATGCTACAAACAATTCTAAATACTGTTGAAAATGCAAATGAGTTATATGGGGACCTTCAGATTATGATGACAGTGTATTCAATGGGAGCAGCTATAGCTTCATTTTGTGGACTATATCTCACGGTGTTTATATTTATAGCTTCTTTATCTATTGTATTCTATTATCTGGATTGTAGCTTTGCATGATTTATTAAGTATTAGCATCCGGTAAATTATTTTCATCATCATTAATAGTTTTTTTTGGCATTATGGTAATACTATGAGTGCCTCTACAATTGCCAAAAATGGATAAAAAACTAATGAGACAATGTATTTGTTTTTTAACTATAACATTGTGTTATGTATGACACGGTGCTATACTGATATGTTTTTTTGACACAATGTTTGTTTGACATGAAGATCCAACATAATTATTAATGCTCGTGCTTTTCAATTTCCGCATGTAACATGTAATTTCCCTTAAGGTCTGAGGATCGAAACTGGGACATTCTTCATCTATTTCTTCTTTTGTTTGGATGTTTGAATTCTGGTGCAAGTATGCGTATATGAGACATGTACTCTTTAAAATGCATCAAGTACCTGCGTCAGATATTTGAGGCTTGGTGAGATTTGTGTAATGTGTAACAGACTTCAAAAATACCACTAACAATCATATCAATATAACAACTCGATGACATTGTGCATTACACTTTCTAAATATTTATTAGTGCTTTAGAATGAAAGCGTTACCCATTTTTAACTCTATTGGTTACATTATAAATATTTTTATCAAGAAATTAATATATATATATATATATATATATATATATATATATATATACACACACACACACACACACATACACACACACAACTGTTATATAATGTTCTGGGGTTTAGTTATCAGATTAATTCTATACTTGGATATCTATTTGCGCACAAAACTTTTACCCAACTCTATATAACATATGCTACCAAAATTTGATGATCGCATAAAAATCTACAATCTTCTTATTATATTTTAATTTATTAATTGCACATATAAATTTATTATTAACAAAATGAATAATCTCGTCGCAACGCGCGGATTTATATCTAGTTATATCTCTAAAATAATGATAGAATAGACATATTCGGACCGTTTTTGAATGAAAGAATATATAGTTGCTTTAGTGATAGTAAACCCACAATAAGTACATTGATGAGTTATAATTTGTTGGTCTAAAACTCAATAAAACCACTCTCGTGACAACAAGTTATACGTGCTTAATGTTAGTAACCTTAAAGGAAATTTTATATATATATATATATATATATATATATATATATATATATATATATAACCAGAACTGTAGAAAATATTTGTCAAGGCTAGTACTTGGTACTATGTCCTTAAGATAATTATGCCCTCCGTATGGTGCTCAGAGTTGGTAGCACTTGTTTCTCAGGATACAATGACTCTGTATACCTTAGCAGCACTACAAAAGATATACTCAACGAACCAAATATAAATGCTCTAACTCTCTCTCCTTTTAAATATGAAACTGATGAAAAACTAAAGACTGAAATGACTAATTGCTTGTGAATTGAATGAATGAAAAGGCTGGCCCATCCTATCTATTTATAGAAGGGGTTGGTGTCCCTTCAGATGGGTACTTAGCCCTTGAAAAGGCATGGGATGCCACTAAAAAGGCATATATGGTATCCTTCGATCAAAACGGCGTAGTTTGATCATATACAGAATAGGCGCAACCATTCGGACCCATAAAACGACGTAGTTTTAATATTAATAGAACCAAAACTACGTAGTTTTAGGCTTAGCAGAAAAGGCGCGACAAAAACGACGTAGTTTTGGGCCGCCCATTTAGACTTATACCGATACCGCTTCTCAAAACGACACAGTTTTGATAATATAATATCGCTTCTCAAAATGATACAGTTTTGATAATTCTCAAAACGACACGGTTTTGATAATAGAATTAAATAAAAAAATTTTAAAAAAAAATTAAATAAATTCTGTCTAAAAAATTATATACAGGACCCAGACCCACGTGCCAGAGCCAGGCCAGGCCGTCCGGACGGATGGCGGCGACTGCGGGCGCTTGTGGGTTCGAACCTAGCCTTGGCTAGGTCCTCTCCCTTCCACAAAAGTGGGATGCCCCTTGGGGCCCAAACTCAAGAGCACTTTCCTTGTATATAAACATATTAAACATTTAATTCCTAACCTATGTGGGACTTGGTTTTTCCCACATGTATTTATTATCTTTTATCATTTCTAAGTGTGATCTTTGGGAGTTAATATCTCATTCATTACTCCATGTATTTGAGCTTCTAAATACTTAATTTAATCTACTCATGGAGTAGAACAAATTAATATACGGAATCATTAAAAATAATTAATGACACCCACATTAATTTAGGCTCAAATTCTAATAATCCCCCACATGAATGATATTGACTGCCAGCCTTATGCAAATGTTATGCAGACTCTAAGAGAGAGACATAATTAGAAATCATTTGTATCGAGAGAGGTAGCTTTTGGCTTTGAACCTTCCCTTGTGAAAAAAATATCAGTTTTACAAGTTGTCCAGTGAACGTGATTTCTTGAACTGTCCAATCGTTTGTGTAAATCGAGACAATAGTAATTCACACAGAATCTTTCTAGACAATATTTGGTTCTCATGATTTTGTTCATTTTGGCCCCGAATAATCCCGAATTTATGCGTGCTTTAGAGAAGTATAGCCTTATCCTTCTCATAGAATTGGCCCAGTTCACACTCACATAGGTGATTCTTAATAAGAGTATTCTACCATACTCCACATATTTATTAAGATTTAAGAATCATTAAAAGCATAGCTTATTTTGTAACCGCTGCAGGTATCACTATCTCGTATTATAGGAATGAGCAGAAGAAATTAATTTCTTCATAGTGATTTGGTTGAATTATTCACAATTTAGTTTTCCCTTTGAACCTAGATCTTGGGATCTCCAGTCAACTAGGTTGGGTTTCCATCATGAAGATCCTTGTTTATAGGCTTTAAACCCATTCCCCTAGAAGTTATTTTTACTTGCTCTCTAGTCAAACCTTTAGTCAACGGATCCGCTATATTTTCTTTCGACTTTATGTACTCAACAGACATAATGCCGTTAGAGAGCAATTATTTTATGGTATTATGTCTACGACAAATATGTCTAGACTTACCATTATACATCTGACTCTGTGCCCTACCAATTGATGATTGACTATCACAATGGATACAAATAGGCGGCACAGGTTTAGGCCACATAGGAATATCTTCTAAAAAATTACGAAGCCATTCAGCTTCTTCTCCAGCCTTATCCAATGCAATAAACTCAAATTCCATCGTTGATCGAGCAATACATGTTTGTTTAGAAGATTTCCATGATACTGCTCCTCCACCTAGTGTAAACACAAAATCGCTAGTGGATTTAGAGTCTTTTGTATCTGATATCCAATTCGCATCACAGTATCCTTCAAGTACTGCTGGATATCTTGAGTGGTGCAATCCAAAATTTTGAGTGTATTTTAAATACCTTAAAACTCTTATAATCGCTTTCCAGTGATCTTATCCTGGATTGCTTGTAAATCTACTCAATTTATTGACAGCTTGTGCTATGTCAGGACGTGTACAATTCATTAAGTACATAAGGCTTCCAATTATTTGTGCATATTAAAGTTGTGATATGCTTTCTCCTTTATTTTTAGACAAGTGTAGATTTATATCTACCGGTGTTCCCACATGATTGCAATCATATTGATTGAATTTCCTGAGTATTTTCTCAATATAGTGTGATTGTGATAACACTAATCCATCCGATGTTTTAAAAATTTTAATTCCTAATATTACATCGGCAACACCCATGTCTTTCATGTCAAACATATTATTTAACATTCTTTTAGTAGTTTTAATGATATTATTATTACAACCCATAATGAGCATATCATCTACATAAAGACAAATAATAACATACCCATTCTTAGTGTCCTTGACATACACACATTTGTCACACTCATTTATTTTGAAACCATTTGATAACATTGCATTATCAAATTTTTCATGCCATTGTTTAGGTGCTTGTTTTAATCCATAAAGAGACTTTACAAGCCGACAAACTTTCTTTTCTTGTCCTGGAACAATAAATCCTTCTGGTTGTTCCATGTAGATTTCTTCTTCTAAATCTCCATTCAAGAAAGCTATTTTTACATTCATTTGATGTATTTCTAAATTATATATATATATATATATATATATATATATATATATATATATATATATATATATATTGTAAGACCCCAACTTTTATAAATAAAGATGAATTTTCTATAAATATCATTTTTGAATATTATGGAGTTAATTTGATATAATGTTATAGTTGTGGGTAATATTTATAAATTTTGCAAAGTAAGCAAGTTGTTATAAAATATTCGTTTGGTCGGAGAATATTCTTTTTGTCGGGAAATATTCGTACGACGGCACAATCATTGGTGGACCCCACAACGGAATTATTATCGGATTGAGAAAACGACAGAATTATCTTTCTATAAAAATAACGGCTGAGGTGTTACCGTTAAAACCGTTAAAACTGTTGAACTACTCGGTAGTAAAAGTACAGTAATACGCGTGGTTGCATAGTAGCACACGGTATTGATTATTGATGCTTACGTGAGAAGTCACTCAGCTATACTCAATTATTGCTACAGTAATTGCTGCATCATATCTCTTAAATTATTGTCATAGTATCATCTGTATAATATGTTATATTATTAAATCAATAATTGAGACGTTGTGGTAAGTTTGGTTATTTTATGGGGGACCATATGTCATCATCTAAGAGTCTCTTCGTCAATAGTAATTACCGTCGTCAATAGTAATTACCGTCGTCAATAGTATTTACCTTGGTCAATAGTAATTACCTTGGTCAATAGTATTTACCTTGGTCAATAGTAATTACTTTCGTCAATAGTAGTTGTCCCTTCAATATTACCAAGAGTCATTTGACCCTTCGTTAAGACCAAGAGTCATTTGACCCTCCGTTAAGACCAAGAGTCACCCTCAGTTTTTCTATAAATAGAGGCCTAGGGCTTCATTATTTTTCGCGAATTCATTCAAGCTATAGAGAGAGAGAAAGTATAGAGAGAATAAGAGAGAGAGAATAAAAGTATTCTGCTACATCACTTTTCCAATATCCAGTTCTTTTAAGGTAGGGAATATTATTTCTTTTATATTCATGAAGAGAACTGTTGTTATTCCATTTTTTATTATTCTGTTGGAATAACCTGTATACGCGGTCTACCCTATACTTGGTGACATTCTTCTATTATTCTGTTGGAACATCCTGTCTGTGTATTTTACACCGGACCTGGTTCCGTTTATTATTCTGTTAGAACATCCTGTCTGTGTGTTTTACACCGGACCTGGTTCCGTTTTTATTATTATTCTGTTGGAACATCCTGTCTGTGTGTTTTACACCGGACCTGGTTCCATTATTTATTATTCTGTCGGAATATCCTGTCTGTGCGTTTACGCCGGACCTGGTTCCATTATTTATTATTCTGTTGGAATAACCTGTCTGTGCGGTCTATCGCATGCATGGTGATTTCTTTTGTTATTCCATTCTTTATTATACTCAGTTGGTTAAGTTTTGACTTCTATACACCATGAAATTGTGGAATATCCTTGATAGTTGCGTTTCATCCAGTATCTTTTCAAGAAAATATTCTTCTAAGCATTCTTGAATTTTACTCCACAAAGCAGTATCATGTTGACAATTTGGACGTTGTTAATTCTTGGATAAATTAATTCTTGAACTTGTTTTATTGAATTCTTATATCATTGTCATCATCCTCATATTTATATTCTGTTGAAAGTCATCTGTGGCCTATAGTGCATAGATGGACTTGGTATGATTATGACCAGGGATTATTCGGTATAATCATGACCGTAATGTTACAAATGATGTGGTAAAAGTCCTCATTGGCCCGTAGTGCATTGATGGACAGTTGTTGGCATGATCATGACCATTAATGAATACACGAATATCCTTGGCCGTAGTGCAGGGGTGATTCGATGATGTGAATTATTTTATTAAACTGAGTCCCAGCGATCACAGTGTTGAAAAGCCTTTTAAATCATAAAAGATAGTAGAGTTTATTTTCTACTTGACTCTTTTAATGGATTGCTTGTTCCGCTGCAGTTAAACTTGATGTCTATTATATTTTATCAGTTTAACATTGTTGAAAGCTAATGATAATTTATTTTGCATTATCTTAGTCATAATATTTTTTACTGGGCTAGTTGAGCTCACCCTTTCTTTCACTGTTCTCTTCAGGAAATGAGAACGTAGCTGGAGCAAGTCGGGGAACGGAGTGATGGTTCGAATGATAGTATTAGTTAGTAGTCCTCACTATTCTAATGGTGTGTTAATAAATGTAATGAGGACCTTTATTAACATACTCAAAAGGAGTCCTCATTACATTTATTAACACACCATTACATAGAATAGTGAGGAATACTAACTAATACTATCATTCGGAACATCACTCCGTTCCCCGACTTGCCCCAGCTACGTTCTCATTTCCTGAAGAGAACAGTGAAAGAAAGGGTGAGCTCAACTAGCCCAGTAAAAAATATTATGACTAAGATAATGCAGAATAAATTATCATTAGCCTTCAACAATGTTAAACTGATAAAATATAATAGACATCAAGTTTAACTGCAGCGGAACAAGCAATCCATTAAAAGAGTCAAGTAGAAAATAAACTCTACTATCTTTTATGATTTAAAAGGCTTTTCAACACTGTGATCGCTGGGACTCAGTTTAATAAAATAATTCACATCATCGAATCACCCCTGCACTACGGCCAAGGATATTCGTGTATTCATTAATGGTCATGATCATGCCAACAACTGTCCATCAACGCACTACGGGCCAATGAGGACTTTTACCACATCATTTGTAACATTACGGTCATGATTATACCGAATAATCCCTGGTCATAATCATACTAAGTCCATCTATGCACTACAGGCCACAGATGACTTTTAACATTTTATAAACATGAGGATGATGACAATGATATAAGAATTTAATAAAACAAGTTCAAGAATTAATTTATCCAAGAATTAACAACATCCAAATTGCCAACATGATACTGCTTTGTGGAGTAAAATTCAAGAATGCTTAGAAAAATATCTTCATGAAAAGATACTGGATGAACCACAATTATCAAGGATATTCCACTAATTTCATGGAGTATAAAAGTTAAAACTTAACCAATTGAGTATAATAAAGAATGGAATAACAAAAGAAATCACCATGCATGCGATAGACCGCACAAACAGGTTATTCCAACAGAATAATAAATAATGGAACCAGGTCCGGCGTAAACGCACAGACAGAATATTCTGACAGAATAATAAATAATGGAACCAGGTCTGGTGTAAAACACACAGACAGGATGTTCCAACAGAATAATAATAAGACGGAACCAGGTCCGGTGTAAAATACACAGACAGGATGTTCCAACATAATAATAATAAAAACGGAACCAGGTCCGGTGTAAAACACACAGACAGGATGTTCTAACAGAATAATAGAAGAATGTCACCAAGTATAGGGTAGACCGCGTATACAGGTTATTCCAACAGAATAATAATAAGAAATGGAATAACAACAGTTCTCTTCATGAATAAGAAAGAATAACACCCCTTACCGTTTTAAAGAAGAGCTGAAATAAGGAAGTAGTTAAGTAGTAGAATACTCTTCTTCTCTCTCTATAGTTTCTCTCTCTAGAGTTCAGTGAATTCGTAAGAAATAATGAAGGAATAAGCTGCTATTTATAGAAAAATAGAATGCATAGTAACTAATCCATGAACGGTCCAGATTGATTACTTTAATCTGACGGTCCATATTTAAAGAAAAATCTTTTAAATAAAATAAAATATATTCTATTTATAGAATAACTTTAATAAAGTATTTTGTTTTATATAAAAAGATGTTTCTGTTTTATTGCGTTAATAATACGAATAAAACAAAACGTCATTATCGCTAAATAATTCATATTATTAACTGACAATAATTGAATCAAACTGAGTGACTTCTCACATAAGCATTAATAATCAATACCGTGTGCTACTATGCAACCACACGTATTACTGTACTTTTACTACCGAGTAGTTCAACAGTATCAATGGTAAAACTTCCGCCGTTATTTTTAATAAAATATTTTTGTCGTTTTCTCAATCTGACAATAATTCTGGTGTGGGGTCCACCAATGATTGTGCCGTTGTACGAATATTCTCTGTTAAAACGAATATTCCCCGACCGATCGAATATTATATAACAACTTGCGTGCTTTGCAAAATTTATAAATATTACCCACAATTATAACATTATATCAAATTAACTTCATAATATTCGAAAATGATATTTATAGAAAATTAATCTTTATTTATAAAAGTTGGGGTCTTACATTCGGACCCATAAAACGATGTAGTTTTAGTATTAGCAGAACCAAAACTACTTAGTTTTAGGCTTAGTAGAAAAGACGCGACAAAAACGACATAGTTTTGGGCCGCCCGTTCAGACTTATACCGATACCGCTTCTCAAAACGACACAGTTTTGATAATTCTCAAAATGACACTGTTTTGATAATAGAATTAAATAAATAAAATTTTAAATAAATTTTAATTAAAAAATTTAAATGTCTAAAAAATTATATACAAGACCCAAGCCTGGCCGGACGGACGGCGGCGGCGGCTCGCACGTGGGTTTAAACCTAGCCTTGGCTAGGTCCTCTCCCTTCCACAAAAGTGGGGTGCCCATTGGGGCCCAAATCCAAGAGCACTTTCCTTGTATATAAACATATTAAACATTTAATTCCTAACCTATATGGGACTTGGTTTTTCCCACATGTATTTATTATCTTTTATCATTTCTAAGTGTGATCTTTGGGAGTTTATATCTCATTCATTACTCCATGGATTTGAGTTTTCAAATACTTAATTTAATCTACTCATGGAGTAGAACAAATTAATATATGGAATTATTAAAAATAATTAATTACACCCACATTAATTTAGGCTCAAATTCTAACACTTAAAGAGAATGATAGCGACCTCTTTTTTCTTCTTTTTTGTTTTAAGATAATTTTTTATTAAATAATGTTACTAAAACATAAAAAAATGTCACATAATGCTCACAGACACACACATGTATACCGCGGGTCCCACATTTCAGGCGGGGCCCACAGTATGCATGTGTGTGTATGTGAGCATTTTGTGACATTTTTTTATGTGATAATAGCATTGTTTTTTTTAATTATGCAAGGTCACAATAGGAAGCTTCACAAGATCAAAAAGTAAGTTTTTTCTTATTTAGCAAAAAACAAAAGTAAGTTTTCCTAAGATTTTTTCTAAAAAATTGATATTTTCACATGACTTTTTGATATTTCTACATAAAAAGTATCACTATAAATGTATTGCGACGGTAAAAACCATCGTTATAGGTAAAAATTATTGCTATAGAATCTATAGCGACGGTTTTCATGTGGAAAAATTAGTTTCCTTTTTCCTAGTCCCCCTTTCTAGCCCCTTTTCCATGCTCCCCATTCCCCCTAGACCCCCTAAAATTGAAATGTATCTCTAAATTTACAAAAACTCTATATGGACATGGAAATTGGACATGAAAGTTAGACACGAGTGTATTTAAATTTCACTTATTTGTGTTTTGACCCCCAATGGTGGGTAAAAATATAAATAGGTGAAATTCAAATACACTTATGTCCAATTTTCATGTCCACTTAGAAGAGCTCCTAAATTTATTACATTATAATAATGTAGATTCTGAAAAAAAAAAACATAAAATAAAGGGACTAGTAACAATGGATTTATTCTCAAAATAAATTAAATAAGAGTTAATGGCTCAATTATTTGGCTATGTTTTGTAACTGTATATAACTCCAGACGAATTAAGTCTACGTAGTATTTTATTGACTGCCAATTCCTTAAATAACTTCTACAAAAATATGAAATTTAAAATTATTAAAGAAATGTTTAAATATACCAAATTTAAAAGGAAAAGGGAAGCAAAAGAAGTAAGAATCTTATTCTCTTTGGTTCTTAGATAGTAAAACATACATCTAAACTTAATCGATCAACGTCTCACTGGAGGGGCCTTGTTCAAGAGTCCAAATTTTCTAGCCCCACATCATATATATATATATATATATATATATATATATATGACACTAAGTTTTTAACACAATTTTTTATTATATATATATTTTTTCATATATATATATATATATATATATATATATATATATATATATATATATATATATATATACAAACAACAAACACATTAAAAATGAACACCCTGGTATAAGTTATAACCATCCATTTGCCTACTCTTAGCTTATCTCTAAGACTTGCATAGTCTCTCTGTTTTTCCATAATATATATTACTACACACTACTAACAAACGTACCCCATGTCTTGTATAATCTCCAAAAAGCCAAACAATCTCACAGTCACAGAAGCTGAAGCTGACATTAATACTACAAACAAGCCGTCCATAAAAAAAGATGAAGAAGAAAATAAAAATAATAGCATAAGCAGCCATTTGTACTTGAAGCCCGTTCACACCTCAGGACCACTAGACAAACAAGTGGTCCTCCGCCGCATTCGCCACCACAAGCGCGTTAACAACCTCCGAACCACCGCCAATTCTCTCCTCGGCTTTCTCTTTCCTTCCAAAAAGACTAAGGAAGATCATAATAACACCGTCGTTAAAGTCGACGAGACGACGAGGTGGATCGATAACGCTTTTGCGGCTCCTTAGTTATTCGCCGGTGGGTTTTATGGTGTCTTTGGTAAGATGTAACTTACCTGTCAGCTAATCAGCTACTTTTGTAAATATGTTTGTTTGGTAAGATGTCCCTTAATTTCTCTATATTTTTATAAATAAAATTTATTGGTTATCGAATTAAGAATTTCTTATGTGAATAAGTGATGTAATTCAAAATAAAGGATAATTAAATCTTTTAAGGATTTATATCATCTATATTGGCTTAGATTTTTCTTTTTCAACACTAATAACGTGACTACAATTTTATGTATTTTCAAAAATATTCATGGTATTCTATCAATCTAAGAAAGTAAGTCTTTTTAACGGTATATATCTTTTATATTGGATTTATTTTTTTTATTTTTTTCATCATCGCACACTAATCACGTGTCTACATTTTTTTTGTGTTTTCAAAGATATTTTAGAGTAAAATTATTCAAATTATACTCTCATTTAGAACAATTATTATTCGTCAGTAGCCGCAAGGATTAATTTATTAACATTTAAAGACATTAAAGTTCAATGTCTTAAAGTTGAAATATCAATGTTTAAGTTGTAAAAAGTGAAAAATTTAAAGGTTTAAAGTGTATTTAAGCCAGATAAATATGGATAATAGTTGGAGTTATAAAAATAAATAGGAATAGATAAGTAATATACTTAGTCAAACTTAATTATTAGATTTGACGAATAATCAGAAGTTCCAAATCAGAGCTTCAAGTGATTATAAGTAGTTTACTAAATACATTTTACTTCTTAAAATTAATTATGAACAGGTTTCAATGCTTATCAACGATCTCAAATACTCTCTCAGAATTATATGAAGCTATATACTTTTCATGATAGGAAAATTAATTCAATCTCTTCAACACATGCAAGTCCAACGGGATACACTTATTATTTATGTGAGAGAGTCAGAGAGTGATATTTATATATATCATGATTCAACCAATATGGATGATAATTAATGACATCATATATATTTAGCGCATAAAATATGAAATTTCATTTCACAGCAATCGTCTTTATTACCTTGAAATTAATGAAATGAAATTGCTCTGTACAATGTTTTAAATTTGAAAGATGCAAAATTACAAATATGATCGATAGGGTTGAGAGGATAATTTTATTCAAAAATGAAATTTAAGTTACAAACTTAAATTTAATGAATCTCACAAAAAAAAATCCATAAAAAGAGAAAATTACAATAAAAATATGAGATAATGATATTCAAAAGATTGACTATGTCTGTTTGTAAGGATTATACTTGAGATATGAATATTAATCTCAAGTGTCTTATTTGTTTTCAAATTTAGATTTGAAACTATTAGTCTAGGATTATAAAATTATTTAATAGTCTTGAAATTATAAATATAATATCTAAGATTAATAGTCTTGACCCATAAATTATAATCATGAGATTATAATTATTATAATAAAACATAGCTCTAGGGTACGATCTTTTCAAAAGAGAAAAGATAACCTCCTCGTATGTAACTGAAAATTTTGGAAGCTAAATTTTTAAGCTAGAGAAAAAAGAGAGAAGTATTGTAAGATTTTTTTTCTGGTTTATAGCACTCTCACAAAAGTTTTTCAAATTGATCTTTCTTGTAGTCCTAATTAATCTAAGTTGCCTTTTGTACAATATTGTGGAATATAGAATCTCTAGCTTATGCTTTAATATTTCCAAATCCCCCTCATGTTTACTTTTATGAGTAAATAATCCTATCACTAATATATTCTTTTGCAAACCATATATATCTATGGATACGAACATTTCTTAAGAAAAGAATAATCCTTTAGAATTGTATCAACTTGAAAATGAATTGAATGTGTCCGAATGATTTTGTACATTATTTCACAGTATCTTTTAGCACTAGTTTTTCTTAGAAATAGTATTAATAATTACAAATAGTTAGTCATAAGAAGGCTTGATTTGTACTCGTTCGACTAAAAGTTCGATTCAAACTCGATTCGAAATATAAACGATTCAAATATAAGTAAATTTTAAAGTTTGATAAATTACTCGAACATATTCAAATTATAATTTTCTATTGATCATACTCAAATCATATTCACTCGAAAAATTCAAATTATTCGGGTTCTATTCGAGATCGTGCTCGACTCGATAGCTAAACGAGTATCAATCAAAACTGATAACATATTCGATAAATTTTATGAACTAAATATAAATAACTCAATACTCGGCTCGACTCGTTCATTTACATCTCTAGTTGTTAGAATATAGGATCACACACGCACATAAACAATAGAAAATTAAGAATAACACAAGAGATTTACGTGATTCCCCAATTTGGGTACTCCACAGGCGGCTAGTTGTTTATTGATGATTCCTTGGTTACATAGGGTTTTACAATAGATAGTCTATATACCTACTAATCATATTCCAACCCTACTTCACATTATGATCAATTACCCATAATGCCCTTTCCAAATAACAACCCAAAAAATCTCTGTCCGCCGAATAGCGCGGCCCGCGCCGCTTCAAGGCAAACCATAACGCGGCCCGCGCTACCTGCCCAGTAGCTTCTCCAATGTCGGCGCGCCCCGCGCCACTCATAAGCTTAACCCAGCGCGCCCCGCGCTACCCAGGCAGAAACTATGTACCATACTTCGGTGCAACCCTGATGGGCTAATGCATCGCTTTGCTCCGCTCCGCTCGGGACCTACGGCCCGAGCTACGCTCCGCACTAGCCTTTTCCAGTGGCTTCTATATTATGAGTCACAAGTTTCCAACAAATCTCCACCTTGACGAATAACCTCGTCCATTCCGAAGATAAGTCACTTGTCCTATCCAGTCTCGGGGGGTAATCGTCCAAACTAACATTTGAAGATATTGATCAAGTCCAAACAATGCTTGAACTTGTCCGCAGTCACAGTCTTTGTCAACATGTCAGCTGTATTTTCAGAAGTATGCACATTTTCCAATACCACATCCCCAGTAGCTATCAACTCCCTCACCTTGTGAAACCTTACGCTAATATGCTTGGTCCTTGCGTGATACACCTGATGCTTTGCCAAGTAAATGGCACTCTGACTATCACAATACAGTTGTACTCCACCTTGATCTATGCCCAGTTCATTCACAAAACCCTTCAACCACAATGCTTCCTTGTCAGCCTCAGCCAATGCCATGTACTCAGATTCAGTAGTAGATAGAGCTACTAGAGATTGTACTATGAATCTCCAACAAATCGGTCCACTTGCTAATGTAAGCATATACTCTGTTGTAGATCTCAAATCATCCAACCTTCCAGCATAATCCGCATCCACATACCCTACAACTGAAATCTGAGTCTGTTGCTTCGCAAACATAATCCCATGAGTTGTCGTTCCTCTCCGATATCTGAACACCTATTTAACAACTTTCCAGTGCTCCCTACCTGGATTGGCCATGTATTTGCTCATTGTGCTGACTGCATGTGCCAAATCGGGTATTGTACACACCATCGCATACATCAAACAACCAACTGCACTCGCATAGGGCACGTTCGACATATCCTGAATTTCTTCCGCCGATTTCGGACACTGCGATGTAGATAACCTGAAATGACTCGCTAATGAAGTGCTAACCTGTTTAGCATTAGCCATAGTAAACCTCTCCAACACTTTCTCCACATAGTTCTTCTGTGTCAACCACAGCTTACCAGCTGTTCTATCCCTACGAATCTCCATCCCAAGTATTTTCTTAGCAGCACGTAAGTCCTTCACGTCAAACTCATTTTCCAACAAGTTCTTTAACCTGCTTACTTCAATCATGCTCTTTGCAGCAATAAGCATGTCGTCCACATACAGTAACAGAAAAATATAAGAACCATCCTCAAGATTTTTCATGTAAACATAACAATCATACTCACATCGAGTGAAGCCAATCCGGATCATGAAGGAATCGAACTTCTTGTACCATTGTCTTGGAGACTGTTTCAGCCTATATAGTGACTTCTTCAACCTGCATACCATGTGCTCAGTTTCCGGCTGCTTGAATCCCTCAGGCTGCTCCATGAACATTACTTCCTCTAAATCACCATGAAGGAAGGTTGTCTTTACATCCAGCTGCTCTAACTCCAGATCATAGCTAGCCACCAATGCCAAAATTATCCTGATTGAGGTATGTCTCACCACCGAAGAAAACACCTCATCATAGTCAATTCCCTTCCTCTGCGAGTATCCCTTTGCTACCAATCGAGCCATAAACCATTCCTTTTCCTTTTCTGATACAGCTTCCTTTTTCTTGTACACCCATTTGCACCCCACTGGTTTCTTTCTCTCAGGTAATTCTGACAATTCCCAAGTCTTATTTTTCTTCAATGACTCCATCTCCTCCACCACGGCCTCCATCCATCTGTCCCTTTCAGAACTAGCAATAACTTCCTGAAACGTGGACGGGTCCCCATTAGTAGTAGATAAAGTGTATGCAACCATATCATCAAACATGTACCTCTCCATTGGTTTGATAGTGCGTTTGGGTCTCCTTGCGGCTATGCTTTCGTCTTACTGCTGCTGATTTTCCTGTTCCACTGGTGGTGAATTTCCAGTGTCATAATTGTCCAGTTCGATTTGAACTTCCTGCTGTTATTTGCTGATCTCTCCACCAGCCTAGATTTTCTGACCTTCATGTTGTGTCTTAACCATGGAAGCCTCGTCAAAAACCACATCCCTACTGATCACTACCTTTTTTGATTCCAGATCCCAAAGCTTGTACCCTTTACACCTTTCTTATACCCAAGAAAGATACATTGTTTGGACTTGGCATCAAGCTTTGATCTCTCATCACCCGGAACGTGTACTTAGGCTGGACATCCGAAGATCCTCATACCCGAGTAGTCTACCTCCTTACTTGTCCACACCTCTTGTGCCGCTTTATTACCCAGAGCAGTACTTGGCGACCTGTTTATTATGTAAACTGTCATACTCACTGCTTCTGCCCAGAAATCCTTCGAAAGCCCTACATTTAGTCTCATGCATCGTGCCCGCTCTGCTATAGTTCTGTTCATTCTCTCTGCCACTCCATTCTGCTGTGGAGTTTTCCTGACAATCCAGTGACGTTGTATCCCGTGCTCTTCACAAAACTTCACAAATGGCTCATACTTGTACTTTGTCCCATTAGCTGACCTGAGGCACTTAATTCTTTTCCCTGTTTGATTCTCCCCTTCAGCTTTCCACACCCTGAACTTTTTGAAGAGCTCAGACTTGTGTCGCATGAAGTACACCCAAACCTTTCTCGAAAAGTCATCGATGAAAGTTAAGAAATACAACTATCCCACTTTCGAAGCTACTCTCACTGGCCCCCATATATCAGAATGCACATAGTCAAGTTTTCCATTCGTTTTGTTCACCGCACTCTTAAACTGTACCTTACACTGTTTTCCCAAGACACAGAACTTGCAGAAGTCTAACTTGCATGCCTTTATCCCTTTCAGCAGATTTCTCCTATGTAATTCCAGCATCTCACGTTCTCCCATATGCCCTAACCGCATATGCCATAGCGTATTATCATCAATATCTTTCGTTGTAATGGCAGCAGCTCCACCTACAACTGTACTCCCTATCATCCGATAGATATTCTCGTTAACCTTAGAACCTTTCATTATTACCAGGGCACCCTTTGTCACTCTCATGGCTCCACCACCAGTTTTGAACTTACAGCCATTAGAGTCTAGAGTTCCCAATGAAATCAAATTCTTCCTTAAACCTAGAATATGTCTCACCTCAGCTAGAGTCCTTACAACACCATCGAACATCCTTATCTTCAATGTGCCTATTCCAATGACGTTGCACGAAGCATCGTTACCCATTAGAACTGTCCCACAGTTCACTGACTTGTAGGTGTCAAACCACTCCCTGTTAGGTGACATGTGAAACGAACATGTTGAATCCAAAATCCATGAGTCTGTCACATCTGTGTTTGTTGACACTGACAACATATCCCCATCATCCGATGATTCCTCCACGATGTTTACCGATTTTGTAGATTCTGATTGCTTCCCTGTTCCTTCACCCTTATTCTTATATGGACAATCCCTTTTGAAGTGTCCTGTCTCGAGACATCTGAAACACTTACCCTCTTTTGGCTTAGGAGTCTTGCCCTCGACTTAGATTTCCCATGCGTTCCTGGTTTCCCTCTATCCTATTTTCTGCCACGTTGCTCTCCAACTTTTACCATCAACCTTTCACCCGAAATACCCTCGGATTGTTGCTTTCTCTGGTTAAACATCAGTAGAGCAGAAGTGACTTCTTCCAATTTCAAAGTTTCTTTTCCCCATAAGAGGGTCATCACAAGATTCTCCATGGAACCCGGTAGAGAACACAGTAACATCAACACCTGGTCTTCTTCCTCGAATTTCACTTCAATCCTTAGCAAGTCACTAATTGTTTGATTGAACGTGTGAATGTGTTGAATAAGATATGAACCTTCAATCATCTTTAACGCAAACATTTTTTGCTTCAAAAACAGTTTATTCGTCAATGACTTTGACATATACCTGGATTCCAATTTACTCCATACACCCGATGGCGATTCATCACCGATCACGTGATACATAAGTACCTCGTCTACTAGACACAAACGAATTGTACTTACCGCCTTCGCTTGGAGTTCATCCCAGTCATCAGTCGTCATGGACTCTGATTTCTTCTTTAACGCCTTTATCAATCCCTGTTGCACCAACAGATCCTTTACCCTCTATTGCCATAGCCCGAAATTCCCAGTCCCATCAAATTTCATTACATCAAACTTTGTCACCGATGAATTTACGTGTTAAATCAAAGCTCTGATACCAATTTGTTAGAATATAGGATCATACACGCACATAAACGATAGAGAATTAAGAATAACGCAAAAGATTTACGTGGTTCCCCAATTTGGGTACTCAACAGGCGGCTAGTTTTTTATTGATGATTCCTTGATTACATAGGGTTTTACAATAGATAGTATATATACCTACTAATCCTTTTCTAACTCTACTTCACATTATGGTCAATTACCCATAATGCCCTTTCCAAATAACAACCCAGAAAGTCTCTGTCCGCCGAATAGCGCGGCCCGCGCCGCTTCAAGACAAACCGTAGCGCGGTCCGCGCTACCTGCCCAGTAGCTTCTCCAGTGCTGGCGCACCCCGCGCCACTCACAAGCTTAACCCAGCGCGCCCTCCGCTACCCAGGCAGAAACTTTGTACCATACCGCGGGGGGACAACCCTGATGGGCTAATGCGTCGCTTCGCTCCAGTCCGCACTAGCCTTTTCCAGTGGCTTCTATATTATGAGTCTCAAGTTTTCAACACTAATTAATCATTATAAAATAAATATTCACTGCGTGAGTAATAGAATAAAGGGAAAATTGCAAAACCATATTCTCACATTAATATTAAATTGTAATATAGACTCTAATATTTTTAGTTTTTATATTATCTTAGCTAATTCTTTAATTTTTTATAAAACTATCCACTCTGATTATTTTATTTTGGTCAAAATTAGTCACTTGTACGAGTGTGTATGGACAAAGGAGTAGAAAAAGTCAATTTCCTCTCTTTATTGTATTGACAGTTAACTTCTCTGCTTGAAAGGAATAATTAAATTTAGTGTACAAATTGACTATTCTGTCCCTTAAACAAACTTGTGATATGCACATGATTGTCTAATTTTGACCAAAATTTAGTCGGAGGAGACATTTTTGTAAAGAAGTAAAATATTTACTAACGTTTATACTGTAATCCAATGTAAATATAAAAATATAATTTTTTAATGGTAATTGTTAAATTCACAATACTTTTTATTATTTACACAATAAAAGTGTCGTTGTAGATGTATAGTGACAGTGAAACTGTCGTTGTAGGATCTATAACGATACTTTTGTTATGAAAATAATAATTTTTATTGTGAATTTAAAATTTTCCTTTTGTCATAGAATTAAAAACTTTGAAACTTTCATTTTCTCACTCCACTCTTTTATCAATTCCTATTTTATTTCCCACATTAACTCATTCATCATATCATATGAAAAGGCAAAAAGCACAGTTACCCCTATGTGGTCGTCGCCTTATAAGTATTGAACCACTAAACTTAAACAAAAAAGCAATTAGCCCACTGTGTTTTTAAAAAATTCTTAATCAAGTCATTCCGTCCAATTTAGATCACGGACGTTAAATAAACTGTCCAAATTTCCTACGTGGCAAGCCAGTCAAACCCGGCGACGAAATCTTCACCTACACAGATTCCAGCTCAGCCAAATTCCTAAATTCATTTTAACGAAGCCCATTGCCACGCCTGCAGCTTCATTGGCCTCATCGTCTTCTTCTGCAGCTTCTTGTGCCTTGTTTAAGTCGGATGCAGAACAACCACAACAACAACAAAATAAATCGTGTGATGGGCTAGCAGCGGGGGTCAGGGCAGCATTATCGCTTCCAACGCCTCGATGGAAGGTGGTTTTCAACTGTTGAAAGAGAGGATGTTGATTGCATGGATGTGATGGAGGATTTCGGGTACATGGATCTTGTGACGCCCCTAAAATTAGGTATACATCACCCATCTTGGGTCGTCAGATACATGGTACAGAATACAAATATAACTTACTAATACAACTGTCGTGTATAATACGACAAAACATAACTGTGAGTTTGAATACAATTATTGTCTACTAGAGACTATACAAACTCAAAAGGAGTCCTTATTACAATTATTGTCACACTATTTAATAGAATAGTGAGGACTACTAATACTATCATCTGGTCCATCACTCCGTTCCCCGACTCGTCCCAGCTATATTTTCATTTCCTGAAGAGAACAGTGAAAGAAAGGGTGAGCTCAACTAGCCCAGTAAGAAATATTATGACTAAGATAATGCAGAATAAATTATCATTAGCCTTCAACAATGTAAAACTGATAAAATATAATGAACATCAAGTTTAATTGTAGCGGAACAAGCAATCCATTAAAAGAGTCAAGTAGAGAATAAAATCTACTATCTTCTATGATTTAAAAGGTTTTTCAACACTGTTATTGTTGGGACTCAGCTTAATAAAATAATCCACATCATCGAATCACCCCTGCACTACGACCAAGGATATTCGTGTATTTATTAATGGTCATGATCATGCCAACAACTGTCCATCAATGCACTACGGGTCAATGAAGACTTTTACCACATCATTTGTAACATTACGGTCATGATTACACCGAATAATCCATGGTTATAATCATACCAAGTCCATCTATGCATTACACGCCATAGATGACTTTCAAAATTTTATAAACATGAGGATGATGACAATGATATAAGAATTCAATAAAACAAGTTCAAGAATTAATTTATCCAAGAATTAACAACGTCCAAATTGTCAACATGATACTGCTTTGTGGAGTAAAATTCAAGAATGCTTAGAAGAATATTTTCATGAAAAGATACTGGATGAACCGCAATTATCAAGGATATTCCACTAATTTCATGGAGTATAGAAGTTAAAACTTAACCAACTGAGTATAATAAAAAATAAAATAACAAAAGAAATCACCTGACATGCGATAGACCGCACAGACAGGTTATTCCAACAGAATAATAAATAATGGAACCAGGTCCGGCGTAAACGCACAGATAGGATATTCCGACAGAATAATAAATAATGGAACCAGGTCCGGCGTAAACGCACAGACAGGATATTCCGACAGAATAATAAATAATGGAACCAGGTCCGGCGTAAACGCACAGGCAGGATGTTCCAACAGAATAATAACAAGACGGAACCAGGTCCGGTGTAAAACACACAGACATGATGTTCCAACAGAATAATAATAAAAACGGAACCAGGTTCAGTGTAAAACACACAGACATAATGTTCCAACAGAATAACAGAAGAATGTCACCAAGTATAGGGTAGACCGCGTATACAGGTTATTCCAACAGAATAATAAGAAATGGAATAACAGCAGTTCTCTTCATGAATAAGAAAGAATAACACCCCTTACCGTTTCAAAGAAAAACTGAAATAAGGAAGTAGTTAAGTAGCATAATACTTTTCTTCTCTCTCATAGTTTCTCTCTCTAGAGTTCAGTGAATTCGTAAGAAATAATGAAGGAATGAGCTGCTATTTATAGAAAAATAGAATGCATAGTAACTAATCCATGAACGGTCCAGATTGATTACTTTAATCTGACGGTCCATATTTAAAGAAAAATCTTTTAAATAAAATATAATATATTTTATTTATAGAATAACTTTAATAAAGTATTCTGTTTTATATAAAAAGATGTTTATGTTTTATTACGTTAATAATACGAATAAAACAAAACTTCATTATCGCTAAATAATTCATATTATTAACTGACAATAATTGAATCAAACTGAGTGACTTCTCACATAAGCATTAATAATCAATACCGTGTGCTACTATGCAACTACACGTATTACTGTACTTTTACTACCGAGTAGTTCAACAGTATCAATGGTAAAACTTCCGCCGTTATTTTTAATAAAATATTTTTGTCGTTTTCTCAATCTGACAATAATTCCATTGTGGGGTCCACCAACGATCGTGTCGTTGTACGAATATTCCATATTAAAATGAATATTTCCCGACCAATCGAATATTATATAACAACTTACGTACTTTACAAAATTTATAAATATTACCCACAACTATAACATTATATCAAATTAACTCCATAATATTCAAAAATGATATTTATAGAAAATTCATCCTTATTTATAAAAGTCGGGGTCTTACAACCTCCCCTTCTTATGAAATTTCGCCCTCGAAATTAGGGTACGTACCTGGTATGTCGAAGAGGTAAGGATACCTTGATTTCATTTCAGATTCTAACTCCCAAGTCATTTCGTCAACATCGTGGTTTCTCCACAAAACTTTGACTTGAGGTATAACCTTGGAGCGTAGAATATGTTCCTTCTTATCCAAGATTTGAACAGGAACTTCTTCATACGTCAAATCTTCTGCTATTTCGTCCAGTTCTAACTCAATAATGTGGTTCAGGTCTTCCACATATTTACGTAACATGGATATGTGAAAAATATTATGAACACGAGACATACTTGGCGGTAAAGCGAGTCTATAAGCCACGGTTCCTACTCGATCGAGGATTAAAAATGGACCGATGAATTGAGGATTGAGCTTTCCTTTCTTTCCAAATCTCGTAACTCCTTTCCATGGAGCAACACGTAAGAACACATGATCTCCTATATCAAATTCCACGTCCTTTCGATGAAGATCAGCATAACTCTTTTGTCGATCTTGTGAGGTTTTTATACGTTGTCGGATTGTTTGAATCTTTTCTGTAGTCATACGTACCAACTCCGGTCCCAACAACGTTGCTTCACCCACCTCATCCCAGCATACTGGAGAACGACATTTTCTTCCATACAATGCTTGAATGGAGCCATGCCAATACTTGCTTGATAACTATTGTTGTAGGAAAACTCCATCAATGGTAAGAACTTGTCCCAACTTCCCTTGAAGTCAAGGACACAGAGTCTTAATAAATCTTCTAGAGTTTGAATAGTCCTCTCTGATTGTCCGTCCGTCTGAGGATGATATGCCGAACTATATCGTAAATCTGTGCCCATAGCTTTTTGTAAACTAACCCAAAATCGTGAAATGAATCTTGGGTCTCAGTCAGAAACTATGGATATTGGCATACCATGAAGTCTTACAATCTCATTTATGTACATACGAGCAAGACGTTCAAGTGTATAAGTTTCTCGTATCGGTAAGAAATGAGCAGACTTGGTCAATCTATCAACAATGACCCAAATCGCATCTATACCTTGAGAAACTTTAGGAAGACCGGTAACGAAATCCATGGTAATGTGCTCCCACTTCCATTCTGGAATTTCAAGTGGTTGTAATGGACCTTTTGGTACTTGATGCTCCGCTTTGACTCGTTGACAAGTTAGACACCTTGAGATAAACAGTGTTATCTCTCTCTTCATATTGCTCCACCAAAATATATGACGAAGATCATGATACATTTTGGTACTTCCAGAATGGATTGCAAACGGTGTGTTGTGCGCCTCCATCATGATTTCATACTTTAAATCAGGGTTGTTAGGAACACAAAGTCTGGAGTTGACTCGAAGTATTCCTTCTTCATCGATTCTTGCTTCCGGAATAGCACCTTCTTGCACTTTCTTCCTCATACGCATCAGCTCCAGGTCTGTAGCTTGAGCAGCTTTAACTTTATCGATTAAAGTTGGTTCTACTCGTATATTTTCCATCATCACATGGGTCCCTGGAGTCTTTAACTCTATCCCTATCCTTTGCAAGTCACACAAAATGGGCCTTTGTATTGACAACATCGCACTCGTACTTGCATATGATCTTCTACTCAATGCGTCAGCTACCACGTTCGCTTTTTCAGGATGGTATTGAATGTTATGATCATAATCTTTCAACAGTTCAAGCCAACGTCATTATCGCATGTTGAGTTCCTTTTGAGTGAAGAAATATTTGAGGCTTTTATGATCCGTAAAGATCTCCACCTTCTCCCCATACAAGTAATGCCTCCAAATTTTAAGTGCAAAGACAACAGCTGCCAACTCCAGATCATGAGTAGGATAATTCCTCTCATATTCCTTGAGTTGTCTTGATGCATAGGCTATGACTTTTTCCATGTTGCATGAAAACGCATCCCAACCCTTTGCTCGAAGCATCACTGTAGATGACAAATCCCTCCGAGCCAGATGGTATTGTTAGAACAGGTACTGAAATGAGTCTCCTCTTGAGTTCTTGAAAACTCTTCTCACATTCTTCGCTCCAACCGAACTTTGTATCTTTTCGAGTCAGCTGAGTTAATGGAGTAGCGATTCGAGAAAATCCTTCCACGAATCTCCGATAATAACCAGCTAAACCAAGAAAGCTACGTACTTCGGTCACTGATTTAGGTTGCTCCCAGCTTTGAATAGCTTCAATCTTTGCCGGGTCAACCGATATTCCACGACTTGATACTACGTGCCCAAGGAATACTACCTCCTCCAGCCAGAACTCGCATTTCTTCAACTTGGCATAAAGCTTGTATTCACGAAGCTTTTGGAGTACCAGCCTCAAGTGTTGATCATGATCTTCACGACTTTTGGAATAAATAAGGATGTCATCAATAAAGACGACCACAAAGTGATCCAAATATTCCTTAAATACCCGGTTCATCATATCCATGAAGGCAGCAGGAGCATTAGTCAATCCAAAGGACATGACTAAGAATTCATAATGCTCGTACCGAGTTCTGAAAGCCGTCTTTGGAATATCCTCAGTTCTAACCTTCAGCTGATGATATCCAGAACGAAGATCGATCTTTGAAAAGAATTATGCTCCTTGCAACTGGTCAAACAGGTCATCAATATGTGGCAATGGGTACCTGTTTTTGATGGTGACATGATTCAACTCCCGATAATCAATACAAAGTCGCATACTTCCATCTTTCTTCTTCACGAATAGCACAGGAGCACCCCAAGGAAAAGTACTAGGACAAATAAAGCCAATGTCTAACAATTCCTGCAGTTGGATCTTTAACTCCTGAAGTTCAATAGGAGCCATTCGATATGGGGCTTGGAAATGGGTTTTGTACTGGGTTCAAGGTCGATACAAAATTCAATTTCACACTCTGGGGGTAGGCCAGGAAGTTCTTCAGGGAATACGTCAGGGAATTTATTAACAATAGAAATATCATTCAAAACTGACGTATTTTTATTTAGATCTGTGACATGAGCTAAGAAAGCTTGACATCCGTTTTTCAATAAACGAATAGCTTTATGGCTTGAGATGACAGCGATTGATTTTAATGGTTTGGTTGCTTGAATTCGCATAATAGGTCGATTAGGAATATAAAAGCCAACAACCTTACGAAAACAATCAATTTTTGCATGATGAGTAGTTAACCAATCAATCCCTAGAATCACGTCAAATGCAAGTATTTTTAATGAAATAAGATCGACAGGTAATGTGTGGGTACCAACTTGAACCAAACAAGACTTATAAACTGTGGATGTAATGAAGGTTTCTCCCAATGAAGTTTCAACAGATAAGTCAAAGTATAATTTTTCCGGAGTCAAATTTAATCGATGAGCGCAAGTAGGAGAAATAAAAGAATGGGTAGAACCGGTATCAAATAAAGTATAGACTTCGTTAGAGTTTATGATAAGCTTACCCGTGATGACCTCATTCGGGTTCCTTGCTTTCTGGGAGGTCACAACAAACGCTCTCCCTTGCACTACCGGTTTTGACTTTTCTGGGACGGCCTTTGGTGTCTCCATCTTGGCTGAACTTGTTTTTGGTAAACGACAAAATCGAGCTAAATGACCTTCTCTTCCACAATTATAACATGCTTTAGACGGCATCGCGCAGTTTGGACTGATGTGCCCCTCCCCTCCGCATTTGAAACATATGATAGGTGGTCGTTCTCCTTCCTTAACAATGGGTGCTGGTGCTGACGTCTTTCCATCATTGTTGAATCTCCACTTCTTGAAATGAACATTCTTATTGTTTTGGCCCTGATTACCACCGAAGTGGTTACCATTTCTGGCCTGTTGATTCCCTCCACGCTTGTTGTCACCGCTTCGATGACTGCTCTCACTGGTATTATCATTTTGCCGACTGCTCTCTTTTAGTTGCGTTGACTCGTTATCGTGCTCCACTAACTGAGCCCTATTCACAACATCTAACTACAAACACAGTTTATGAGAAATAAGATGTTGACGTATCTCAGGTTTCAAACTTCGCAAAAACATTCGCGTCACTCGCTCTTCATTATCCACCAAGTGGGACGCAAACCGGGACAACTCAGCAAATTTAGCCTCATACTGCGACACGGTCATATTATTCTGCTCCAATTTGATGAACTCCACCTCCTTCATGTGACGAACACTTTCGGGAAAGTATTTGTCATTGAACAGCTCTTGGAACTTCTCCCAAGACATCTTCAGTGCGACAGGTTGAGTACGCTTAATCGATTCCCACCAGTAATCTGCTCTCCTCGCAACATAAAGGCGGCAAAGGGAACCTTTTGCTCCTCGGAGCATCCCAAGACATCAAATATCTTGGTGATCTGCTTTATCCATGTTTCCGCTATAAGTGATTTTGGCTCTCCCATAAACTCCGGTGGTCCCAGCTCCTTGAACTGTTTAGCGGTGACCGTCCGAGAGTTTTCAGTGTTTCCACCTATATTTTGGACAGGAGCCGCTCTCGCCTGCTGTTGCATGAAATGCATAAAGCTTATGAACATTTTATCATTCATCATCTGGTCAGTGTTGTTGTTTGCATGAGGATTGTCACCTTTCTGATGCACATTATCCTGATTATTGATATGTGGTAAATCAACAGTCGCCTGTGCTCCATTGCCATTTTCAACATTCTCAAATGCCATTTTCAGATACTGCCACAAAATAAAAGTTAATTAATATGCCATATATTATCCTTACATTATGACCGACCAATTAAATACCATGCAAATAAACTTAGGTAGGTCATACTAGCGAAGAAATTTCCCGTCTCTCCCCTCCTAGTTCTATTCTCACATCTTTGCCAGGGATCATATCTCTAAGCTCTGATACCAACAGTGACGCCCCTAAAATTAGGTATACATCACCCATCTTGGGTCGTCAGATACATGGTACAGAATACAAATACAACTTACTAATACAACTGTCGTGTACAATACGACAAAACATAATTGTGAGTTTGAATACAATTATTGTCTACTAGAGACTATACAAACTCAAAAGGAGTCCTTATTATAATTATTGCCACACTATTTAATAGAATAGTGAGGACTACTAATACTATCATCTGGTCCATCACTCCGTTCCCCGACTCGTCCTAGCAATATTCTCATTTCCTGAAGAGAACAGTGAAAGAAAGGGTGAGCTCAACTAGCCCAGTAATAAATATTATGACTAAGATAATGCAGAATAAATTATCATTAGCCTTCAACGGTGTTAAACTGATAAAATATAACGAACATCAAATTTAACTACAGCGGAACAAGCAATCCATTAAAAGAGTCAAGTAGAGAATAAAATCTACTATCTTTTATGATTTAAAAGGTTTTTCAACACTGTTATCGCTGGGACTCAGCTTAATAAAATAATTCACATCATCGAATCACCCCTGCACTACGGCCAAGGATATTCGTGTATTTATTAATGGTCATGATCATGCCAACAACTGTCCATCAATGCACTACGGGCCAATGAAGACTTTTACCACATCATTTGTAACATTACGGTTATGATTACACCGAATAATCCATGGTTATAATCATACCAAGTCCATCTATGCATTACATGTCATAGATAACTTTCAACATTTTATAAACATGAGGATGATGACAATGATATAAGAATTCAATAAAACAAGTTCAAGAATTAATTTATCCAAGAATTAACAACGTCCAAATTGTCAACATGATACTGCTTTGTGGAGTAAAATTCAAGAATGCTTAGAAGAATATTTTCATGAAAAGATACTGGATGAACCGCAATTATCAAGGATATTCCACTAATTTTATGGAGTATAGAAGTTAAAACTTAACCAACTGAGTATAATAAAAAATGGAATAACAAAAGAAATCACCCGACATGCGATAGACCGCATAGACAGGTTATTCCAACAGAATAATAAATAATGGAACCAGGTCCGGCGTAAACGCACAGACAGGATATTCCGACAGAATAATAAATAATGGAACCAGGTCCGGCGTAAACGCACAGGCAGGATGTTCCAACAGAATAATAACAAGACGGAACCAGGTCCGGTGTAAAACACACAGACATGATGTTCCAACAGAATAATAATAAAAACGGAACCAGGTCCAGTGTAAAACACACAGACATGATGTTCCAACAGAATAACAGAAGAATGTCACCAAGTATAGGGTAGACCGCGTATACAGGTTATTCCAACAGAATAATAAGAAATGGAATAACAACAGTTCTCTTCATGAATAAGAAAGAATAACACCCCTTACCGTTTTAAAGAAGAACTGAAATAAGGAAGTAGTTAAGTAGCATAATACTTTTCTTCTCTCTCTCTGTAGTTTCTCTCTATAGTTTCTCTCTCTAGAGTTCAGTGAATTCGTAAGAAATAATGAAGGAATGAGCTGCTATTTATAGAAAAATAGAATGCATCGTAACTAATCCATGAACGGTCCAGATTGATTACTTTAATCTGACGGTCCATATTTAAAGAAAAATCTTTTAAATAAAATATAATATATTCTATTTATAGAATAACTTTAATAAAGTATTCTGTTTTATATAAAAAGATGTTTCTGTTTTATTACGTTAATAATACGAATAAAACAAAACTTCATTATCGCTAAATAATTCATATTATTAACTGACAATAATTGAATCAAACTGAGTGACTTCTCACATAAGCATTAATAATCAATACCGTGTGCTACTGTGCAACCACACGTATTACTGTACTTTTACTACCGAGTAGTTCAACAGTATCAATGGTAAAAACTTCCGCCGTTATTTTTAATAAAATATTTTTGTCGTTTTCTCAATCCGACAATAATTCCGTTGTGGGGTCCACCAATGATTGTGCCGTTGTACGAATATTCTCTGTTAAAACGAATATTCCCCGACCAATCGAATATTATATAACAACTTGCGTACTTTGCAAAATTTATAAATATTACCCACAACTATAACATTATATCAAATTAACTCCATAATATTCAAAAATGATATTTATAGAAAATTCATCTTTATTTATAAAAGTTGGGGTCTTACAGATCTGTTTGATGGGAATGATACTTGGGACCCATATTCTATTTTCCACCAAAACCCTGATGATCAAGGGGAAGCTGGAGACTACTTTAACCAGAAGGAGCATTTGAGTGATTTGGGAACATTGAGGCGGTTCAACAGAAAGAAGAAAGGTTGGGTTTAGATGAGTCAGGGGTTATGTTTTTTGAGTGGCTCAAGACAAATAAGAAGCACATCTTCTGCAACTTCACCAGCTTTAATGATTAACGGGTGATCAGCAGCTTGTCGAAAGCTTTGGTAGCCGTGATCGGCCCATGCGTCGCCACCACCAGCCTCGGACACCTCTTCCTCACCGTGGTCCAATCCAAACCCAAGACCTGAGATCGTGAAAGTTGGGCCAATTTTGGGGATAAAGGGGAGATCGGAGAGGAGGGAGTAGGAGTCTTAGCAATAGGATTTTTGATTTCGGAATTTTAAGAGGAAGAAGAAACACGCGACTTGTTTTGATTTTGATCTGGTTCTGTTTTTTATTTTGTTTTTTTTTGTTTTTATGTTTAGTTATTAATAGGTTTTAATAATTTTAATAGTATGTTTCTTTTATGTTTAAACCTAAATTTAATAATTTTATTGTATTAATATTAATATTAATTTTTAAAATTAAAATAATAATTAAAAGAAAGGAAAAGAGATAAAGGAAAAGAAAAAATTATAAAGAAAATGAAGTAAAATATTTATTTTAATTTTATTATTATTTTAATCATTTTTTTGCCACATTAATAGGTTTTAATATTTTTAATAGTATGTTTCTTTTATGTTTAAACCTAAATTTAATAATTTTATTGTATTAATGTTAATTTTTAAAATTAAAATAATAATTAAAAGAAAGGAAAAGAGATAAAGGAAAAGGAAAAATTATAAAGAAAATGAATTAAAATATTTATTTTAATTGTATTATTATTTTAATCATTTTTTGCCACATAATTAATGATTTTATTTTATTATTTTTTGTGTTGCCACATAAGAAAATAATGAATTAATTTTTTTTCAATGCCACGTCTGAAAATATTTGACGTCCGTCCAAGAAATTGGACAAAATGGCTTGATTAACAATTTTTGAAAAACACAATGGCCAATTATATTTTTTTAAAATTCAGTAGCTGAATGCTTACAAAGCGAACAAACTCCCCGGGCAATAATTCATTTTATATATATCGTACTTTGATTTTCCTTTCTAAGATTAAACAAGCAATTCTCTCATGAGTGTGTGTTCCGTCTTGACTCTTGAGTCCTTGTCAACATATATAGATGCAAATATGGTCTCATCCACAGGTCGGTTTTTCTTTGAATAGTTGGCTTATCAATTGTGAATTTTTTTGTTTTGCAAAAAAATTGTCTATAATTAATTTGTAGAGTGTGATTTTGGTATTTAATAGAAATTGATGGTGCACCAAAAAGCTTGAAGCAGATCCGAACTTTGACTTATCAAGTTCGAGTTCAAACAAGTGTGAATCGAGTTAGGTTTTAAAGTAACATGTCAATATTTGATGTACTAACTTGGTTCATTTAGTATCGCGTTGAGCATGAGTCAAAATTAAACAAGTTAAGGGACTGTTTGATTGCAGTTGAATGACTGATCGATTCAGTTATTCAGTATTTTTGTTTTGGAAAAAATCGTTTGAATGGCTGAATTGGTCACCATTCAGACGATTTTGAGCTGAATGGTTTAGTCTAATTTTTTTGGTTGAATGATGAATTTTTTTTTTTACAATATTAACTATTATATAAGTAATATTAAATAAATTTACAACAATTTTTTAAATTTTTTAGCGGGAAAAAATAATAAAAATATATTATTCAGATGTTTCAGATATGTCAATTATCAAATAAATTTTTCCATTCAAAATCGGATTCAGATTAAGATTCAGCTCATTCAGATTCATTCAGTTTTTATCAAATACTCTTTAAGTCTAATTAAATTTAAACTTAACACGTTTAACTTTTATTTAATAAACATTAAAAAAATAGTTAATTCAATGTTAAACGAGTCGGTCTTACTCAAATCCAACCTAAACGAGTTGAACACCTAATTATTCAAACTCAATTTGTTTAATTAAAATAGATAAAATAACTTGTTTGAATTCAGATCATTTAATAAACTCTGTCAAGTTCAAGTTAAACTTAATCGAGCCAAAGCCAATCTAGACAACGCTCAGTCGCTCACGGACAACACAGTTTTAACATTGTGTGAGTTCTTAGAGGAGAGAAAAGAAAAGAAAGGATTTTTTTTTTACCAAAAACACCTTTTACATAGATAAATAAAAAGCTAAATTGTTAGGTAATAAAGATGAAAGAGACATATTGTTAGAGGATAAAAAAAATATATAAATTAAATAGAGTATAAGGGTAAGATATTAAAAGAGCAAGAAAAAATAATTTTAAAAAAACAAGAGAGAATTAAATATTTAAAAATAATTAAAAAAATAATATAACCAATTCTCCTAAAAATTTTAAAATATCATATGTTTAAGAATAAAAGAATTATCCTAAAACGCCCCAATTACTTATTAAGGAATGGAGGTAAATTTAAATGTGGTCGAAGTTGAACTTTAATTATGATGAAGTCTTGTGGCTGCTTTAAGATAGTGGAGTAGTCCTATTATATTCTTACAATTAATAAGATTATTAAACAACTAATATTTGTTGAACTAATTATAATCTTCATTAATTCAGCTTGTCACAAAACTACCGTACATACTCTTCTCAATCTTTAATATAAATCGTTGTAGTACTATATATAAGTATTAAAAAAATAATTATAAAATATTAAATTTATTATCAATTGTTTATATTATTTTTATATTAAAAAAAGAAAATTATTTATTAAATAAAAAACAGTAAAAGAACCAAACTTATATTTAATACTTTGACGTAATAATATTTACACTCCCGTATGCTTATTGTACAAGTAAATATAATATCAAATCCCGCTGAAACCACTAGTGGGACTCCCAACCCCCAACAAATCCTCGCCGAAAAATCACGAAATCGGCCAATCGCCGCTGTTCAAGAACTAGCTCTCTTCAACGACGTTATCGTAACGGAAGCCCCCAGCGACGACGCGGCCACCTCAACCTCGAACGAATCGTACCTCAAAAACAGCTCAACCAACAACAACCTCGACATCAAAATCACAAAATCTTTTCCGGCACACTGCTTGTTTTCGACCGTCGGACTCTCCGTCTCCGGTCCGTTGGACCAAAGTACGTGCTTCAACAATTCTTCTCTCTCCTCTCCAACAAACCTGTCCGCAACAAACTCCCCGGGCCGCTCAAATATCTTCGGATCATTTGTCGCAAACGGTTGGAACCCGAATAACATCTCACCCTCTTTTACTTCAAACGCCGCATCGTGAGACTCAATGATGAGGTCACGCTTAGCTCGGCCGTACTGTAACGGCACCGGCGGCTCCATCCGGAGCGATTCGTACACGGTGGATTTCATCAGCGGCATTTGTTCCATCGCCGCCATTGTCACCTTTCCGCCGTTGGATCTGATCGCCGATCTGATCTCTTCCGCTAATTCCGCCTGCAGTTTTGCTCCGGCTTGGCCGATTGATTTAATTATGTTCGGAAAAAGAATCTTCATCCCGCCGTATGAATTAAAGCAGGTGGCGAATACCAGATTATGGCAAGCTTCTTCTTTCGGGATTCCCATTTTTTCAGCTTCTTTGAGCATAGATTCCGATGAATTGTAGAAGAATTCGTAGAGTTTATTGTAGTCATTTTGCACTAGAAATGGAGGGAGAGGGAAAGTGCGAATCAGTAATTCTTCTACAAGTTTCGGGAGGCCGAGGGTTAATATTGGATGAAGATTGAATAGAACCCATTTGGTGATCAAGTTCGGCCCGTCGGCTCCGAGTTCCGTATCGGCTGGGTTTGAACCGTAGAGTGACCGAGCCAGGAAGTTGAACGCGGTTTGATTATTGGCTTCCGTGAAGCTGGATTTGCCACTACTGGCAATCTCGCTCTCCAGCTTTTCAAACAGCTCGGTGTAGCTGGCGTGGAACTCCGGGATGACTTTATCGCGCCGAAATTTGAGAAGAAAGAACAAGAGCTGCTTGAGTTTTCCGTGGTTCGGCTCGGCTGGATCGAGATAAGATAGAATCCGATACCCGCCGGTGAGGTCGGTGGACGGCATATATGTTCCGGTAAAGAGATTTTTCTTCTCAACCTTATTTAGGTCAAAAAGAACAGGGAAACTTTTACCGTCGAGTAGAACGACGACGTTTGAGTTGGAAGAAATAAAAGGGCCAGGTGGCATGTTGGCTCGTAAAACAGTTGACTGGTACTTTTGAATTCTGGACTTAAAAAATTCAGCAGGGCCTTGGTTATAGAAGAAATCAAGACGATCACGTATCGGACCAATGAAGGGTGGCCCGTAATCGCCCGGGATTTCCCGGATTGGGAGCTCGGTGGATTCCGGTGGCGGTGCCACTGCAGAAACAGACGGTTTATCCGTTACCGAGGCGGTGATGGGTCGGAGAATGAGTCGAGGGGAGTAGGGTTTTGATGATCTTTGCAATGGGACTTTTTGGAGGAGGAGAGAAGGGAATGGTAGTGAAGAGGATGCCATTTTTTTTTGGGTGAGTTTTATTGTAGGGAGGTTTTTGACTAAAAAAAAAATGAATTTGGAGATTGGAGTAGTAGAAAACGAAAATAAAATTGAGGGTTGTTTAAGTTGCAGTACACTGCTGATGGAGGTGGTGGTGGTGATTATTTTATGATCCATTGTATGTCCTTATATATAGAGTGGTAGTGACTTATGCTGCTGCGTTGAATGAATGGAACGGATAAATTTAAGGTATTTTAAGTATATGTTTGGTTGGGATACGGTTTTCATGAAATTTCATGGTAAGTTAGTTAATTGATTAATATACGCAGAGAGAGATCACATCCCGCCTTTGTGTCGACACTGTATTAGTCAATTGACCAAAATTAACTTTATATTAATCACTCTAGTTTGGTTGTTGACGGTGATGGGTGTTGTCATATAATAACAAAATTATCACATATATAAATTCTATTAGAATAAATTTTATTTAACATTTTCCACATGTAATAAAAAACAAAGGGATGAAATGAATTTTTATTTCCGAAATTGTTCATCAAATACACTATATTTATTTTATTCTTTTTTCTATTTTATTCTGTCAACCCAAACGCATCATTAGGGCAACGGGACAAGTGCATGTAACAGGGAATTAAGCGATTATATAAACATTTTCCATGTGAGAGTTTGTATTTTAATGAAGCCCACACACTTGCATTTTGAACTCGTTCATATAATATCTATGTTTTTGCTTTGAGAAATTAACTTCTATTTAATTCTTACTTTTGTGCTTGGTTTCCAGTTCTTTGACGAATAATGGCAGGTAACTGAGTAAATACTGAATGAATTGTTCAGTATAATCTTCAATGATTTGTCTACTAAACAGTTTTGTTTATTATGTAGCATAGCTTTCTTTGACATATTATTGTGCCAATTATATTTCAGATTATGCTCTTTTCACCCAAATAAGTATAAGAAGAATGTATTTCTATCTTTTGATGGGTTGCATTTTGTTTTTTGGCAATCGGAATGGCAGTAGGATTTGATATATCCCATGTGAGAGTTTGTATTAGAAAATGTGGAAAACGAGCTATTTTAATGCCATTCTACTACGTCCACACTTTAGTTTAGGATTTGGATTTGGATTTGAGGCTATAATTTTTTGGCAGTTCATTTTATAGTTTTGTAGGATCAAGCACACCAATCTCGTGTGAAGTATGGACGGTGTTTGTAAGACCCCAAATTATTAATAAATGAAATTTAAATTTTCTCTATTTATTATTTTGAAATAGTAAGGGTTAAATTGATTAATGATGTTAGTTATGAGTACAATGCGCAAATATTTCAAATAAGCAAGTGGTCATAAAATATTCATTATTGTCGGGGAATATTCGTTTGGTCGTGGAATATTCTTGTTGTCGGGGAATATTCGTACGACGGCACAGCCTTGTGTGGGCACCATAACGGAAAGCGATTGGATGAAGAAAACGACAAAAACAAGTTATTTATAAATAACGGAGTAGTTGTTACCGTTAACACTGTTGGAATACCCAGTGGTTAAAACACAGTAATATGCGTTGTTGCACAATAGCACACGGTATTGCACCAATTATTGATTTTTACGTAAGAAGGCATTACTCAATCATTGTTACAGTAATTACTGTTCAGTATTTTATTTTATTGATTCAATAATTGCTGCGTTGATATTTTATATTACTGTTATTTTAATAATTGTCACTACACAGTATTTTCTATTATCGGAGCAATAATTCATATTATCTAAATAATATTATTAGACAACATTATTGGCAATGTCTAGAAAGTTCTGTCTAAGGAGAGGTTTGGTCATCTAATTGCGCGCCAATAAGGAGAGATCCTTATTGGAAAGCCCCCTCTTTCTTGGGAACTGCCTGGTTGTCAGTATTGTGATTCTGTAATATTATTTGTGAATAATTAATTATTAATTTATATGATGAGGAAAATATTGATTTTATGTGGATATAGATGGAGAAAATTTTTAATGTGACAATTGTTAAAAATTAATATTTTATCTTTTTCTGATAAAATAATTCATTTAAATATATTATTTTAATAATATATTAATGATGATATTTTTACAATGAATGTAGGATATATGAGTATATGAGGAGGAAGAGTATTTTGTGGTATTAAATGATTAACACATGTTTTGTGTGTCGGTGGACCCTAATAATTGACTGAAATTTGATTATAGCCTGTAAAATCGTCCGTTTATGGGTTTCGGTCAATTTCTGTTTGGAATTTAAAAAAACTTTCTTCTGCAAAGTTGTAGATAATAGAATTTCCTATGAAAAGTCGCAAGTTTCGAATTTTTCTGACAAAAGGGCTATTTATTATGAATTATTGAAGTTTCGAAGCTCCGAAATAATTAATTTTTGGAAGTTTAAAATATTTTAAATAACAAAAACGTTTTTTTCATTATGGTGTGTTACACATGTGTGTTGAATGAGCTCAATTCAGTTCTTGGATGGTTGGCGTAGGAAAATTTAATTTATATATTAATATTATATTAAATTTTCTGCTTTGGTGTTCTAAGCATTTTTCTATAAATAGGGTGCTTAGGTTAGAATTAAAAATCACACCAGAAACTACAGATTTCTCTCTCTTTCTCTCTCTATAATATCGAGCGTATTTTGTGAGTATTTTTATATTTTGAGTATTGCTATACGGTGCAAGTTTCCTTCAGCACTATATCCGGTAGTCCAGCCAGAAGTACTATTCTTTCGAGATAAGGGATGTTATTTTATTCGAAAATGATATTATTTCTTCAATATCATTATATTGGTTGGAAATTTTTATCAAATTTAGAACTTTTCATGTCGGGGTTACTATTCATGAGTTACTATTCACGAGTTACTATTCACCAAAAAATGAAATTTTCTTCTTTTTGTCCAAAATATCTATTATGAATACTAGCTTTGATTGTATCCATGTTTTGATCATTCTTGAATTTTACTCCACTATGATTGTTTATGAGGTATTTTTGGACATAGATAAACTGTAATACGAATCCCTAATATTTGTTCTTTTGCTTCACTGGATTCGGTTTCTTTAAAATATTTTTCATCATCCTCAGTCCTAATTGATGATATTAATGAATATCTTTGGCCTGTAGTGCAAAGATGAATGATTTCTGATGAATATCTTTGGCCGTAGTGCAAAGATGAACATGTGTTGAGATGAACATGACCAACTGATGAATATCTTTGGCTTGTAGTGCAAAGATGATTATTGATTGATGTTACAGGGATAAAATATTGATGATGAACTTTTAAATTCATAGATAATAGTAGATTTCATTCTCTACGTAACTCTTCTATGAATTATTATTTTCCGCTGCGAATATTGATTTAAAACTTGTTGTCTATTGTATTCTATTAGATTTTTTCCTGTTGAAGACTAACGATAATTTGTTCTGTATTATCTTAGTCATAATATTCTTTACTGGGCTAGTTGAGCTCACCCTTTTCCTTTTTGTTTCATTTTTCTCAGGAGGCGAGAATGTAGCGAGTACTAGTCGGGGTATGGAATGATGGTTCTAGAAGTTATTTTAGTAGTCCTCACCATTTTTGTGAAATAATGTATCAATAATTGTAATGAGGACTTATTTGAGTGTGGATATTGTCTAGATGACAATATTTGTATTTAAACTCACAGTTCTTGTGTTGTAATAATAAAGATGTAGTTGTTTCTGTACCATATATTTTGGCGACTCAGAATGGGTGTTGTATACCTATTTTGGGGACGTCACAGTTGGTATCAGAGCTTAGGGATATGATCTCTAGCGGAGATCGGGGAATAGAACTAGGAGGGGTGAGACGAGTAAATCCTTCGCTAATGTGTCCTACCTAAGCTTATTTGTTGGTCGGTCATAATATATGGATATTATGTGATATGTTAATTTGTTAAATTAACCCTTGTTTTATGGCAGTATTTGAGAATGTCGACTGAGAATGTTACAGTGGAGTAAATGAGACGGTGGAGATGCTTATACTCACCAACGAGGAGAACATGCAACAGGCTGGCAATGTTCCTCCTGTGAACAACACCACTGAGCAAACGATGAACGATGAAATGTTTAGAAGCTTTTTGCGATTCATGCAAAACCAGACGAAGGAGATTCCTGTTCAAAATATAGGAAGAAACAATGGCAACGCACAACTGGTTACAGCTAAGCAGTTCAAAGAATTGGGACCATCAGAATTCTGGGGAAAGCCGGATCCGATTAAGGCGGAGACATGGGTCAAGCAAATTATCAAGATATTCGATGTCTTGGGATGTACGGAGGAACAGAAGGTTCCATTCGTCACCTTTATGTTCCGTGGCGAGGCATACTACTGGTGGGAGTCTATGAAGCGTACCCATCCAGCCGCACTTAGCATATCTTGGGAGACATTTCAGAAACTGTTCAATGACAAGTACTTCCCTGAAAGTATTCGTCATATGAAGGAGGTAGAGTTTATTAGACTGGAGCAGAATAACATGACGGTGTCCCAGTACGAGGCGAAGTTTGCAGAGTTGTCCAGGTTTGCACCTCATTTGGTGGAGAATGAGGAACGTATGACGCGGATGTTTCTGAGAGGTTTGAAACCCGGCATACGTCAATATCTCATTTCTCATAAATTTTATCTCTATTCAGATGTTGTCAACAGGGCTCAATTATTAGAGCGAGATAACTAGTACGGTCAACCGAGGGACCACAACCAGGATCATATCGGTGACAGGAGTCATCAAAACAATGATAACCAGCGGAGAAAGAAAAATACAGACAAGAACGGCAACCACTCTGGTGGTAATCGTGGCTATGAAAATAGAAGAAGTGAGTCGGGAGGAGATTTTAAAAAGAGGAGATTCAACAATGACAATACGAAGACGTCAGCACCAGCAGCAACTGGTTCCAATGGAGGAGAACAACCATCAGTTATATGTTATAAGTGCGAAAAAGAAGGACATATCAGCTCAAACTGCCCACAACAGTTTAAGGTATGTTATAATTGTGGAAAGGAATGACATATCGCTCGAGATTACACTGTAGCGAAACCAAGTCCAGCGAGGATGGTGACTCAAAATGTAAGACCCCGAATTTTATGAAATAAAAGTATTCAATTTTTCTTATAATTACTATTTAGTAAATGGTTAAATTGATAAATGTTAAAGTTAAGGGTGATATATGAATTTTTTTCGAAATACACAAGTGGTTATAAAATATTCATTGTTGTCGGGGAATATTCGCTTGGTCGCGGAATATTCTTACTGTCGGAGAATATTCGTACGACGGCACAGTCTTTTGTGGGCCCCATAACGGAAAGCGATTGGATGAAGAAAACGACAAGAGTAAGTTGTTTATAAATAACAGCGTAGTTGTTACCGTTAACACTGTTAGAATACCCGGTGGTTAAAACACAGTAATACGCGTTGTTGCACAGTTGCACACGGTATTGCACCAATTATTGATTTTTACGTAAGAAGACATTAATCAATAATTGTTACAGTAATTACTGTTCAATATTGTATTTTATTGATTCAATAATTGCTGCGTTGATATTTTATATTACTATTGTTTTAATAATTGTCACTACACAGTATTTTCTATTATCGAAACAATAATTCATATTATCTGAATAATATTATTAGATAACATTATTGGCAATGTCTACAAAGTTCTGTCTAAGGAGAGGTTTGGTCATCTAATTGCGCGCCAGTAAGGAAGAGATCCTTATTGGAAAGCCCCCTCTTTCCTGGGAACGGCCTGGTTGCCAGTACTGTGATTCTGTAATATTATTTGTGTATAATTAATTATTGATTTATATGATGAGGAAATATTGATTTTATGTGGATATAGATGGAGAAAATTTTTAATGTGACAATTGTTGAAAATTAATATTTTATCTTTTTCTGATAAAATAATTTATTTAAATATATTATTTTAATAATATATTGATGGTGGTATTTTTATAATAAATGTGGGATATATGAGTATATGAGGAGGAAGAGTATTTTTGTGGCATTAAATGATTAACACATGTTTTGTGTGTTGGCAGGCACAATTCTTGACCGAAAATTTATTATTGACTGTAAAATCGTCCGTTTATGGATTTCGGTCAATTTCTGTTTGGAATTTAGAAAAACTTTCTTCTGTAAAGTTGTAGAGAATTGAATTTCCTATAAAAACTCACGAGATTCGAATTTTCTGACAAAAGGGCTATTTATTATGAATTATTGAAGTTTCGAAGTTCCGAAATAATTGATTTTTGGAAGTTTTATTTATTATTTTGAAGAAAAACATTTTTTGGCATTTAAGTGGGCTAACATGTGATATAAATGGGCTGAGATCAGATGTCTAGAGGCGGGCTAAGGAAAATTTGATAAATATATTATTATTATATTAAATTTTCTGCTTTGGTGTTCTAAGCATTTTCCTATAAATAGGGTGCTTAGGTTAGAATTGAAAATCACACCAGAAACTGAAGTTTTCTCTCTATTTCTGTCTCTATATTATCGAGTGTATTCTTGTGAGTATTTTGATATCTTGAGTGTTGCTATACGGTGCAAGTTCGTTCAGCATTATTCCAGTCAGGAGTACTGCTCTTTTGAGGTAAGGGATTGTAAGGGATAGTAAGGGATAGTAAGGGATGTTATTTTTTTATCAATGATATTATTTCTTTCAATATCATTATACCGAAATATTGGTAAGATTTTTCTTGTAAAATTCTTATTTTTTTATGTCGGGGTTACTATTCATGAGTTACTATTCATGAGTTACTATTCACGAGTTACTATTCACGAGTTATTATTCATGAGCTAGTATTCACGAGTTACTATTCACGAGTTACTATTCATGAGTTACTATTCACGAGTTACTATTCACGAGTTACTATTCATGACAAAATTGGTTTCTTTTTCTAACCAAATTATAGTTGATTTGTGAACATTACTCTTGAGATTAAAACTATATGTTGATCATATTATTTTTATTATCATATATAACATTTTTATAACCCTAATGATGATATTTCTCTTTGACTTGAGTGTAAAGATGGGTAGATTTTTGGTACGATCATGACTATGGGTTCTCTTTGGCCAGTAGTGCAAAGTTGAATTGTTGACTGGTATGATCATGACCATTGAATTTATAATTGAATATATTTATCTTAAGTGCAAAGGTGAAATGATCAACGTGGTTATAATTATTGGTTATATAAATTCTGAAATGATTATATATTTCTTTGAAATAATAATATATTTGGCTTGTAGTGCAAATATGAGCTGTTGAGGAATATCTTTGGCCTGTAGTGCAAAGATGAGTTGTTGATGAATATCTTTGGCTCGTAGTGCAAAGATGACTTGTTGTTGAATATCTTTGGCATGTAGTGTAAAGATGAACTGTTGATGAATATCTTTGGCCCGTGGTGCAAAGATGAATTTATTAGTATGATTATGAATAGGAACTGTGATTTGGTATAACCATGATCTTTGATGTTTCAGGTAAAGACAGGTGATGAAAATTATCTTCGTCTTGGATGCGAAATTTAGAATCACAATTATGATTATGAATTATTCATATGATTGTGGAAAGGAACTGTTGATTGATGTTACAGGGATAAAACATTGTTGGTGGACTTTTAACATGGAGAAGATAATAGACTTTATGGTCTATTTGACTCTTCTAATGGATTGCTCGTTCCGCTGCAACTATGGTTGAAATTTTTATCATTTACCATATGTTTTAAATCTCTGATTTAATTCTGTTGAAGGCTATTGATAACTTATTTATCTTTAGTCATGATATTCTTTACTGGGCTAGTTGTGCTCACCCTTCTGTTCATAATTCCTTTCAGGTAATAAGAGTGTAGCTGGGTCGAGCGGGAGTAACAAGGGAATAGAACGGTGGTCATCATTTAGTAGTTATATTTGGTAAAGAAAATAAGGTGATGCGAACCCAACGTTGGAAGGGTGTTTTGTCGCTATCATACAAGATGTCTAATGACATACAACCTCGTGTCATCATAAGACATGATTGTGTTCATCCACTTGCTGAGTATATTTACGAGCACTACCTATATGATCTTGGAGTTTGGTTGAAGTATAATTCTCAATTAGAGACAGTGGAGATAATGATAAGTCAAGAGAAGACTCACCATTGGGAAGAATATGATAGTAACCTTCTTGTTTTTCTTTGGGGTCTATTGGGTCAACCAAGGATAATTCTGTGGCCATATGATATCTATCATAACCTAAAAGCATGGCCTCCCATGTACGAGGGTTTCCTTGAGCACTTCCCAAAGATTCTAATTTCTAAAACAGTTTTTGACTATACCTTTATGTAATGTGTCATTGTGACGTGCTATCCAAGGTTAGGACATGAGTCACAGTTGGTATATATTTGCACCCAAACTCATAGCATATGTGTTGTTGTATTTTGCACGACAATTGTTGTAATAAAGTTGTAGTTGTTATCTATACCATGTATTTGGCGACTCAAAATGGGTTGGATGGAATGGACCTATTTTGGGGGCGTTACATTTGGTATCAGAACTTAGGGATATGATCTCTGGCGGAGATCGGGGAATAGGACTAGGAGGAGAGAGACGAGTAAATCCTTCGTTAGGGTGTCCTACCTAAGCTTATTTGTTGGTCAGTCATAATATCGGGATATTATGTGATATGTTAATTTGTTCAATTAACCTTTGTTTTGAAGCTGTATTCTAGAATGATATCTGAAATACAGGAGATGAGCAATGAAGAAATTATGATGACAGGAAAGATGGAATCTGAAATGAAAGCAAGGTATTCTCAACTCTTTGAAATACCAGGTACGTAAATTTCGAGGACGAAATTTCATAAGGAGGGGAGATTGTAAGACCCCGAATTTTATGAAATAAAAGTAATCAATTTTTCTTATAATTACTATTTAGTAAATGGTTAAATTGATAAATGTTAAAGTTAAGGGTGATATATGAATTTTTTTTGAAATACACAAGTGGTTATAAAATATTCATTGTTGTCGGGGAATATTCGCTTGGTCGCGGAATATTCTTACTGTCGGAGAATATTCGTACGACGGCGCAGTCTTTTGTGGGCCCCATAACGGAAAGCGATTGGATGAAGAAAATGACAAGAGTAAGTTGTTTATAAATAACGGCGTAGTTGTTACCGTTAACACTGTTAGAATACCCGGTGGTTAAAATACAGTAATACGCGTTGTTGCATAGTTGCACACGGTATTGCACCAATTATTGATTTTTACGTAAGAAGACATTACTCAATAATTGTTACAGTAATTACTGTTCAATATTGTATTTTATTGATTCAATAATTGCTGCGTTGATATTTTATATTACTGTTGTTTTAATAATTGTCACTACACAGTATTTTCTATTATCGGAACAATAATTCATATTATCTGAATAATATTATTAGATAACATTATTGGCAATGTCTACAAAGTTCTGTCTAAGGAGAGGTTTGGTCATCTAATTGCGCGCCAGTAAGGAAGAGATCCTTATTGGAAAGCCCCCTCTTTCTTGGGAACGGCTTGGTTGCCAGTACTGTGATTCTGTAATATTATTTGTGTATAATTAATTATTGATTTATATGATGAGGAAATATTGATTTTATGTGGATTAGATGGAGAAAATTTTTAATGTGACAATTGTTAAAAATTAATATTTTATCTTTTTCTGATAAAATAATTCACTTAAATATATTATTTTAATAATATATTGATGGTGGTATTTTTACAATGAATGTGGGATATATGAGTATATGAGGAGGAAGAGTATTTTTGTGGCATTAAATTATTAACACATGTTTTGTGTGTTGGCGGACACAATTCTTGACCGAAAATTTATTATTGACTGTAAAATCGTCCGTTTATGGATTTCGGTCAATTTCTGTTTGGAATTTAGAAAAACTTTCTTCTGCAAAGTTGTAGAGAATTGAATTTCCTATAAAAACTCGCGAGATTCGAATTTTCTGACAAAAGGGCTATTTATTATGAATTATTGAAGTTTCGAAGTTCCGAAATAATTGATTTTTGGAAGTTTTATTTATTATTTTGAAGAAAAACGTTTTTTGGCATTTAAGTGGGCTAACATGTGATATAAATGGGCTGAGATCAGATGTCTAGAGGCGGGCTAAGGAAAATTTGATAAATATATTATTATTATATTAAATTTTCTGCTTTGGTGTTCTAAGCATTTTTCTATAAATATGGTGCTTAGGTTAGAATTGAAAATCACAACAGAAACTGAAGTTTTCTCTCTATTTCTCTCTCTATATTATCGAGTGTATTCTTGTGAGTATTTTGATATCTTGAGTGTTGCTATACGGTGCAAGTTCGTTCAGCGTTATTCCAGTCAGGAGTACTGCTCTTTTGAGGTAAGGGATTGTAAGGGATAGTAAGGGATAGTAAGGGATGTTATTTTTTTATCAATGATATTATTTCTTTCAATATCATTATACCGGAATATTGGTAAGATTTTTCTTGTAAAATTCTTATTTTTTTATGTCGGGGTTACTATTCATGAGTTACTATTCATGAGTTACTATTCACGAGTTACTATTCATGAGTTACTATTTACGAGTTATTATTCATGAGTTAGTATTCACGAGTTACTATTCATGAGTTACTATTCACGAGTTACTATTCACGAGTTACTATTCATGAGTTACTATTCACGAGTTACTATTCACGAGTTACTATTCATGACAAAATTGGTTTCTTTTTCTAACCAAATTATAGTTGATTTATGAATATTACTCTTGAGATTAAAACTATATGTTGATCATATTATTTTTATTATCATATATAACATTTTTATAACCCTAATGATGATATTTCTCTTTGACTTGAGTGTAAAGATGGGTAGATTTTTGGTACGATCATGACTATGGGTTCTCTTTGGCCAGTAGTGCAAAGTTGAATTGTTGACTGGTATGATCATTACCATTGAATTTATAATTGAATATCTTTAGCTTAAGTGCAAAGGTGAAATGATCAACGTGGTTATAATTATTGGTTATATAAATTCTGAAATGATTATATATTTCTTTGAGATAATAATATATTTGGTTTGTAGTGCAAATATGAGCTGTTGAGGAATATCTTTGGCTTGTAGTGCAAAGATGAGTTGTTGATGAATATCTTTGGCTCGTAGTGCAAAGATGACTTGTTGTTGAATATCTTTGGCATGTAGTGTAAAGATGAACTGTTGATGAATATCTTTGGCCCGTGGTGCAAAGATGAATTTATTAGTATGATTATGAATAGGAACTGTGATTTGGTATAACCATGATCTTTGATGTTTCAGGTAAAGACAGGTGATGAAAATTATCTTCGTCTTGGATGCGAAATTTAGAATCACAATTATGATTATGAATTATTCATATGATTGTGGAAATGAACTGTTGATTGATGTTACAGGGATAAAACATTGTTGGTGGACTTTTAACATGGAGAAGATAATAGACTTTATGGTTTATTTGACTCTTCTAATGGATTGCTTGTTCCGCTGCAACTATGGTTGAAATTTTTATCATTTACCATATGTTTTAAATCTCTGATTTAATTCTGTTGAAGGCTATTGATAACTTATTTATCTTTAGTCATGATATTCTTTACTGGGCTAGTTGTGCTCACCCTTCTGTTCATAATTCCTTTCAGGTAATAAGAGTGTAGCTGGGTCGAGCGGGGGTAACAAGGGAATAGAACGGTGGTCATCATTTAGTAGTTATATTTGGTGAAGAAAATAAGGTGATGCGAACCCAACGTTGGAAGGGTGTTTTGTCACTATCATACAAGATGTCTAATGACATACAACCTCGTGTCATTATAAGACAGGATTGTGCTCATCCACTTGCTGAGTATATTTACGAGCACTACCTATATGATCTTGGAGTTTGGTTGAAGTATAATTCTCAATTAGAGACAGTGGAGATAATGATAAGTCAAGAGAAGACTCACCATTGGGAAGAATATGATAGTAACCTTCTTGTTTTTCTTTGGGGTCTATTGGGTCAACCAAGAATAATTCTGTGGCCATATGATATCTATCATAACCTAGAAGCATGGTCTCCCATGTACGGGGGTTTCCTTGAGCACTTCCCAAAGATTCTAATTTCTAAAACAGTTTTTGACTATACCTTTATGTAATGTGTCATTGTGACGTGCTATCCAAGGTTAGGACATGAGTCACAGTTGGTATATATTTGTACCCAAACTCATAGCATATGTGTTATTGTATTTTGCACGACAATTGTTGTAATAAAGTTGTAGTTGTTATCTATACCATGTATTTGGCGACTCAAAATGGGTTGGATGGAATGGACCTATTTTGGGAGCGTTACACAAAAAGCTGTCCCAAAAAAGACAAAGTCAACGGTTCCTGGAAAAGCGTTTGTCGTGACTGGTCAACATGCGAGGAACCCAAACGAGGTGATCACGGGTAAGCTAATCATAAATTCATGCGAAGTGTATACCTTGCTAGATACTGGTGCTACCCATTCATTTATTTCTCCTGCTTGTGCTCAACGTTTAAACTTGACTCCGGAGAAGTTAGATTTTGATTTATCTGTGGAGACTCTGTTAGGAGAAACTTTCATCACATCCACTGTTTATAAATCTTGTGTGATCCGAGTTGGCACCATCACCTTACTTGTTGACCTTATCTCTTTAAAGATACTTTCTTTTGATGTGATTTTAGGGATTGATTGGTTAACTACTCATCATGCCAAAATTGATTATTTTCGTAAGGTTGTTAGTTTTTATATTCCTAACCAACCTGTTGTACGAATTCAAGCAACTAAGCCATTAAAATCAATCACTGTTATATCAAGCCATAAAGCCATTCGTTTATTAAAAAACGGATGTCAAACTTTCTTAGCCCATGTTATGGATTTGAATAAAGACACGTCAAATTTGAATAATATTCCTGTTGTTATTGACTTTCCTGACGTATTTCCTGAAGAACTTCCCAGTCTACCCCCGGAACGTGAAGTTGAATTCTTTATTGATCTTGAACCTGGTATAAAGCCCATTTCTAAAACCCCATATCGAATGTCTCCTATTGAACTTCAGGAGTTAAAGGTCCAACTACAAGAGTTGTTGGACATCGGTTTCATTCGTCCTAGTACATCTCCTTGGGGTGCTCCTGTTTTATTTGTAAAGAAGAAAGACAGGAGTATGCGACTTTGTATTGATTATCGAGAATTAAACCATGTCACTATCAAGAATAGGTATCCGCTATCTCGTATTGATGACCTGTTTGACCAGTTACAAGGAGCACAATTCTTTTCAAAGATCGATCTTCGTTCTGGATATCATCAGCTGAAGGTTAAAACTGAGGATATTCCGAAGACTGCCTTCAGAACTCGGTACGGGCATTATGAATTCCTAGTCATGTCTTTTGGATTGACTAATGCTCCTGCGACTTTCATGGATTGATGAACCGAGTATTCAAGGATTATTTGGATCAATTCGTTGTTGTCTTTATTGATGACATCCTCATATATTTCAAAAGCCGTGAAGATCATGAGCACCATTTGAAGCTGGTACTGCAAAGGCTTCGTGATAGCAAGCTATATGCTAAGTTGAAGAAATGCGAGTGTTGGCTTGAGGAAGTAGCATTCCTAGGGCACGTGGTGTCAAAACATGGAGTATCTGTTGACCCGGCGAAGATTGAAGCAATACAAAGTTGGGAGCAACCAAAGACGGTGACCGAAGTACTTAGCTTTCTGGGCTTAGCTGGTTATTATCGGAGATTCGTGGAAGGGTTTTCTCGAATCGCTACCCCGTTAACTCAGCTGACTCGGAAAGATATCAAATTCGTATGGAGCGAGGAATGCGAGAAGAGTTTTCAAGAGCTTAAGAGGAGACTCATTTCGGCACCTGTTTTGACCATACCATCTAGTTCAGATGGATTTGTTATCTACAGCGATGCTTCAGGCAAAGGGCTAGGATGCGTTCTCATGCAACGTGGGAAAGTTATAGCCTATGCCTCGCGACAACTTAAAGAATATGAGAGGAATTATCCTACTCATGATCTAGAGTTGGCAGCAGTCATTTTCGCGCTAAAGATCTGGAGGCATTATCTATATGGGAGAAAGTGGAGATATATTCAGACCATAAAAGCCTCAAATATTTCTTCACTCAAAAAGAACTCAACATGCGGTAACGACGTTGGCTCGAGCTGTTGAAAGATTACGACCACACTATTCAATACCATCCTGGAAAAGCAAACGTGGTAGCTGACGCGTTGAGTAGAAGATCGTATGCTGGAATAAGTGCGATGATGTCAAGTATACGCATAGAACCAACTTTAATCGATAAAGTTAAAGTTGCTCAAGCCACAGACCCGGAGTTGATGCGTATGAAGAAGAAAGTGCAAGAAGGTGCTATTCCAGAAGCAAGAATCGATGAAGAATGAATACTTCGAGTCCACTCCAGACTTTGTGTTCCTAACGATTCTGATTTGAAGTACAAGATCATGATGGAAGCACACAATAAACTATTTGCAATCCATCCTGGAAGTACCAAAATGTATCGTGATCTTCGACATACATTTTGGTGGAACAATATAAAGAGAGAGATTGCAAGGTGTTTAACTTGTCAACGTATAAAGGTGGAACATCAAATGCCAAAGGGTCCATTGCAACCACTTGAGATTCCAAAATAGAAGTGGGAACACATTACCATGGATTTCGTTACGGGTCTTCCCACGGTTTCTCAAGGCATAAATGTTATTTGGGTAATTGTTGATAGATTGACCAAGTCTGCTCATTTCTTGCCGATACGGGAGACTTATTCCCTTGAACGTCTTGCTAGTATGTACGTGAATGAGATTGTGAGGTTACATGGCATGCCAGTATTCATAGTTTCGGATCGTGACCCAAGATTCACTTCAAGATTTTGGGTAAGCTTGCAAAAAGCTATGGGCACGGATTTATGATTTAGTTCATCTTACCATCCTCAAACGGACGGGCAATCAGAGAGGACTATTCAAACTCTTGAAGATCTATTAAGACTCTGTGTCCTAGACTTCAAAGGCAGTTGGGATAAGTATTTACCATTAGTGAAATTCTCCTATAATAACAGTTATCAGGCAAGTATAGGTGTGGCTCCATTTGAAGCATTATATGGACGAAAGTGTCGCTCTCTAATATGTTGGGATGAGGTGGGAGAAGCAACGTTGTTGGGACCCGAGTTGGTACGTATGACTACGGAAAAGATCCAAACGATTCGACAACGTATACAAACAACACAGGATCGACAAAAGAGTTATGCGGATCTTCATCGAAAGGACGTAGAATTTGACATTGGGGATCATGTATTGTTGTGTGTGGCTCCATGGAAAGGAGTTACAAGATTTGGGAACAGAAAAAAGCTCAATCCACGATTTATTGGTCCATTTTAGATTCTTGACCGAGTAGAAAATGTGGCCTATAGACTCGCGTTACCTCCAAGTATGTCTCGTGTTCATAATGTTTTTCATATATCTGTGCTACATAAATATGCGAAAGACCCAAACCACGTTATTGAGTTAGAACCGGACGAGATAGCCGAAAACTTAACGTACGAAGAGGTACCTGTCAAGATATTGGATAGGAAGGAGCATGTCCTACACACGAAGGTTATACCACAAGTTAAAGTTTTGTGGAGAAACCATGCTATTGAAGAAATGACCTGGGAGTTAGAAACGGAAATGAAAGCGAGGTATCCTCATCTTTTCGAAACACCAGGTACGTACGTCAATTTCGAGGACGAAATTTCATAAGGAGGGGAGGTTGTAAGACCCCAAATTATTAATAAATGAAATTTAAACTTCCTCTATTTATTATTTTGAAATAGTAAGGGTTAAATTGATTAATGAGGTTAGTTATGGGTAAAATGCGCAAATATTTCAAATAAGCAAGTGGTCATAAAATATTCATTGTTGTCGGGGAATATTCGTTTGGTCGTGGAATATTCTTGTTGTCGGGGAATATTCGTACGATGGCACAGCCTTGTGTGGGCCCCATAACGGAAAGCGATTGGATGAAGAAAACGACAAAAACAAGTTGTTTATAAATAACGGCGTAGTTGTTACCGTTAACACTGTTGGAATACCCGGTGGTTAAAACACAGTAATACGCGTTGTTGCACAGTAGCACACGGTATTGCACCAATTATTAATTTTTACGTAAGAATGCATTACTTAATAATTGTTACAGTAATTACTGCTCAATATTTTATTTTATTGATTCAATAATTGCTGCGTTGATATTTTATATTATTGTTGTTTTAATAATTGTCACTACACGGTATTTTCTATTATCGGAGCAATAATTCATATTATCTGAATAATATTATTAGATAACATTATTTGTAATGTCTAGAAAATTCTGTCTAAGGAGAGGTTTGGTCATCTAATTGCGCGCCAATAAGGAGAGGTCCTTATTGGAAAGCCCCCTCTTTCCTAGGAACTGCCTGGTTGTCAGTATTGTAATTCTGTAATATTATTTATGAATAATTAATTACTAATTTATATGATGAGGAAAATATAGATTTTATGTGAATATAGATGGAGAAAATTTTTAATGTGACAATTGTTGAAAATTAATATTTTATCTTTTTCTGATAAAATAATTCATTTAAATATATTATTTTAATAATATATTAATGGTGATATTTTTACAATGAATGTGGGATATATGAGTATATGAGGAGGAAGAGTATTTTGTGGCATTAAATGATTAACACATGTTTTGTGTGTCGGTGGACCCTAATAATTGACTGAAATTTGATTATATCCTGTAAAATCGTCTGTTTATGGGTTTCGGTCAATTTCTGTTTAGAATTTAGAAAAACTTTCTTCTGCAAAGTTGTAGATAATAAAATTTCCTATGAAAAGTCGCGCGTTTTGAATTTTTCTGACAAAAGGGCTATTTATTGTGAATTACTGAAGTTTCGAAGCTCCGAAATAATTAATTTTTAGAAGTTTAAAATATTTTAAATAACAAAAATATTTTTTTCATTATGGTGTGTTACACATGTGTGTTGAATGAGCTGAATTCAGTTCTTGGAAGGTTGGCGTAGGAAAATTTAATTTATATATTAATATTATATTAAATTTTCTGCTTTGGTGTTCTAAGCATTTTTCTATAAATAGGGTGCTTAGGTTAGAATTAAAAATCACACCAGAAACTACAGATTTCTCTCTCTTTCTCTCTCTATAATATCGAGCATATTTTGTGAGTATTTTTATACTTTGAGTATTGCTATACGGTGCAAGTTTCCTTCAGCACTATATCCGGTAGTCCAGCCAGAAGTGCTATTCTTTCGAGGTAAGGGATGTTATTTTATTCGAAAATGATATTATTTCTTCAATATCATTATATTGGTTGGAAATTTTTATCAAATTTAGAACTTTTCATGTCGGGGTTACTATTCATGAGTTACTATTCACGAGTTACTATTCACGAGTTACTATTCACCAAAAAATAAAATTTTCTTCTTTTTGTCCAAAATATCTATTATGGATACTAGCTTTGATTGTATCCATGTTTTGATCATTCTTGAATTTTACTCCACTATGATTGTTTATGAGGTATTTTTGGACATGGATAAACTGTAATACGAATCCCTAACATTTGTTCTTTTGCTTCACTGGATTCGGTTTCTTTAAAATATTTTTCATCATCCTCAGTCCTAATTGATGATATTAATGAATATTTTTGGCCTGTAGTGCAAAGATGAATGATTTCTGATGAATATCTTTGGCCGTAGTGTAAAGATGAACATGTGTTGAAATGAACATGACCAACTGATGAATATCTTTGGCTTGTAGTGCAAATATGATTATTGATTGATGTTACATGGATAAAATATTGATGATGGACTTTTAAATTCATAGATAATAGTAGATTTCATTCTCTACGTAACTCTTCTATGAATTATTATTTTCCGCTGCGAATATTAATTTAAAACTTGCTGTCTATTGTATTCTATTAGATTTTTTCCTGTTGAAGACTAACGATAATTTGTTCTGTATTATCTTAGTCATAATATTCTTTACTGGATTAGTTGAGCTCACTCTTTTCCTTTTTGTTCTATTTTTCTCAGGAGGTGAGAATGTAGCGAGTACTAGTCGGGGTATGGAATGATGGTTCTAGAAGTTATTTTAGTAGTCCTCACCATTTTTATGAAATAATGTATCGATAATTGTAATGAGGACTTATTTGAGTGTGGATACTGTCTAGATGACAATATTTGTATTTAAACTCACAGTTCTTGTGTTGTAATAATAAAGATATAGTTGTTTCTGTACCATGTATTTTGGCGACTCAGAATGGGTGTTGTATACCTATTTTGGGGACGTCACAGTGTTGGGCCATAATACTTTACGTACTGGGCCGGACCGAATGGGCTCGTTCCTTGGGTTATATTTATTAGGTCTTGAATGTGTTGGGTCGGATCGTAAGGATAGCCCATCATATCGATGATATTTGGACTTGGGCTTTGACCGGTAATGATGACCAAATTAGCTGTTGACTGATATGCCTACAATGCATTAATGTGGATGGGATTTAATCGACCGCCGGTGGAAAACAGTGATGGGTTGGAGTATGTAAGCTGCATGCAGTCGGCTAAGATCACCATGGATAGGGGGATGTGTCAGAGGATAGTGGGTGGCACGAGAAACCGGGATTGGGGTATATAAGGCAAAGTTCACACACAACCAACATGTAATTGATATTATTTCTCTCTTTCAAGACTCTAGATATTTTTATTCCTCCATTGTTAACCTTGTGATCGCCTGTACTGACTCTCACGCCGAAGCTATCCCCCGACGGTCAAGCCTTCAAGCTTTTGGTGTTGTCGTGTTTACTGTGTAGGGTCAAACGTGTCTTACGTGATTGGGACGCGTGGAAAGATCTTGGCGTTAACATTGGCGCTAGAAGGAGGGGTTCTAGTGTTCTTGAGGTTTTCAATCACAAACCATAGCTGTTATACATCAGAATCCATGGCAAAGAGTAGAACAGTTACCCCGGAGGGACAGCCGATGGCTATAAGTTCGTCTACACCACGAATATCTGTCAAGGATCGATTGGGTCCTACGAATAGTGCTCATGCTAGTACGGCTTCCAAACATAGGTCTGAGGGTTCTCGTTCGAGAGCCATTGGTAATGTTAAAAGAAGACTAGTTTTCACGGCTGAGAAAGGACCTGATCATGGTCGTAAATGGGTAGAAGGCACACCGCCTAGAACTCGACACCGAGATGGTCAGGCCGATAAGGCCTCCAAGTTAGCTAAGATGGCAGATGAGGCAGATAAGGCTTTGGAGGTGCTTTTGAAACAAAGAGAAGATATTGCTGAACAGATGCTTCAGATGACGGAGTTGAAAGACGAATCGTCTAGCTATGTACAGTCCGACGAGCATAGTGGTTATACAGATAGAAGACAGAGAAGAGGAAAGGAACCTGCCCATTCGGGTTACGAATCTCGTGGCCAACCTCGAGACCGAAGAAGATCAAGAAGCCCTACTCCTCAGAGATCTAAGAGGACACTCCACCATATCGGTTCTAGGGAGCAGGGTCGAAGTAGGCAGAGAGGAAGGTCCAGGGAGTACACGCCTGAGAATATAAAGAAGGCATCCCGCCTTGATTATTCTCACCACAGTGACAGAGCCCCACGACGAAGCATATCCAGAGGTCGCATTCTTGAGAGTCCACTGAGGGTACACCACCCTATGGACACTCGTCAAAAAAGTCCCTCGAAGGTTGGGGGTTTGAATGATAAAGGTCGGTCCACCCAGAAGAAGAGAGATTCTCCAGATAAAGAAGTCTCATTACAGCCAGAAGGAGTAGAGTTTTTGGTCAAGGAATTAATGGAACTTCGAAAACAGCTGGCCGAAGTCCAACAAGTGAAGGATATTTCGGGAAAGAAGGCATCCCCTTTTTCCGCGGATATTCTCAAGGAGAAAGCTGACCCTACAAAGAAGTTACCCCATATGGAGAGTTATGATGGGCCTGGAGATTCTTATGATCATAGTCAGGCGTTCGACAGATTGATAGACTACTATGACTTTAGTGATGCTGCTAAATGTCATACCTTCGTTACAACGCTTCGAAAAGACGTCAGGCAATGGATGGGGACTTTGCCTTCGGATTCAATCTCGTCTTGGGCAGATTTATGTAGTAAGTTCCATGCTCGTTTCGGGTGCAACAAGATAAGGGGAAAACCAACAGGCTCATTGGCTCAGGTTTGACAGTTTTCGAATGAGTCTTTGAGCCAGTATGCGAAGCGCTTCCAAGAAGCAGTTGGCCAAGTGACCGACCTTAATGATCTTCAGGCCGTTGGATTATTTCAGAACGGGTTGGACCTGGCGAAGTCTGAAAAGTTGGTGAAGAAACTGATGTTTCATCACCCAAAGAGTCTAGCTGAAGCTTTCGATAAGGCGGAGGGCTACATAGTGGTCGAAGAGGCTATGAACAGCTTGAAACGTCCTTCTTCGGATAGGCTAAAAAAGACAGATCGGGACAAAACTGAAGGTGGTCAGAAGAAGAATGAAAGAAATAATGACCGTTACGATGGAGGGTCCAAGAAGTACAACAACAATTGGAGACAGGGAGGAGGTCGTTCGTCCGCTCCAACCTAGAAGATGAATAGGACGTACACTCAACTGAACACTGATAGGGCTATTATTCTTGATCAGATCAAAAATTAACCCATCTTCGAACCACCTAGGGACAACCTTAAGCCCGGAACCGGTAATTCTCGTAAATACTGTGACTATCATCAAGCTTCGGGTCATGATACGAATGACTGTGCTAGTCTGAAGGACTTTATAGAGAGGAAAGTTCAAGGTGGTGCCCTAGTTCAATATGTCGCAGCAAGAACGACTCCACAGGCCTAGCAGAGCGGGAGAGAACCTGTTCAGGCAGCTCAGCCAGTTCAACCTACATTAACAGCTCCTGAACAACCAGCGAGGCATGTGGTCGATGTCATTACTGGAGGTACTTCTGGCAAACTTGTTGAAAAGAAACGTCGAGGGTACCTGGATTCGATTATGTCAGTGGCGGGTACACTCCTGAAGACCGACAGACCTTATCCAGGCACGATAATCTGCTTTACTGACGAGGATTACCCTTCGGAACCCATCGAACCCCATGAAGGAGCACTGGTGATAGCGGTACAGGTGGGTTCGGTCGACATGAAGAGGATTATGATCGACAACGGGTCTTTTATGGATATTCTGTACGCCCATACTTATCAGAGGATGCATCTGGATGGGCGGAAGATGGAGGTTGGATAGGAAGCTCCCTTATACGGCTTCAGCAATGATCTAGTCAAGGTGGCAGGGACTATTGAGCTACCGGTTATCTTTGGCACAGCTCCCCAACAGGTAGAAATAATATGCAAATTTTATGTTGTGCATGTAGATTCGGCTTACAACGCCATTCTGGGGAGACCCACTTTGACTGCTTTATAAGCTGTAACCTCAATCCCTCATTTCAAAATCAAATTCTCTACGGCTCACGGGGTTGGCGAGGTGACAGGGGATTTGAATTTGGCCAGATAATGCTATAGGAATGCCATGATTGCTTCGGGAGTAGGGGTGTCGAAGCAAAAACAGATTATGATGATAGAGATTGAGCCTTTCACCGAGAGCAGTTCAGAACCGTTGGTCATGCCAGCTAGAGAGACAGAAGAGTTCGAGCTGATTCCTGGGAAGACGGATAAGACAGTAAAGATAGGTTCGGGTCTGTCAGAACCTCTTCGGACGAACCTTATGGAGCTTCTACGATGCTATGCAGATGCCTTCACATGGGAACCTCAGGATATGCCAGGGGTGAGTAGAAAGATCGCAGAGCATAGGTTGGAGGTAGACCCATCTAAGAAACCCGTTCGGCAGAAGAGAAGGATTTTTGCACCAGAGCGACAGCGGATCATCGATGAAGAGATTTCAAAGCTGCTAGCTGCGGACTTTATTTTTGAGATAGACTACCCAGAGTGGATGGCGAATGTGGTGCTGGTCCAGAAACAGAATGGGAAATGGCGAGTCTGCATCGACTACACGGACTTGAATAAAGCTTATCCGAAAGACTTCTATCCTTTACCCCATATCAATCAGCTCATCGACATGACTTCAGGGTATGCGTTACTAAGCTTTATGGATGCTTTCTCTGGTTACCATCAGATTTCCATGTACAAGGATGATATACCAAAGACGGCGTTCATTACGCATCGTTCGGTATATGCCTACAAGAAGATGACATTTGGCTTGATCAATGCGGGAGCCACGTACCAGAGAATGATGAACTTCATATTCCGACGTCAGTTGGGCATGAATATGGAGGTATACTTCGATGACATGATCGTGAAGAGTATGATTGTACAGACGAACTTAGATTATTTGGAAGAATGCTTTCAGACCGTCCGTCATCACAACCTGAGGCTGAACCTGACCAAGTGCACTTTTGGTCTTGGTGCTGGAAAATTTCTGGGTTATCTGGTCAGTCAGAGGGGTATTGAAGCCAATCCAAAAAAAATCCAGGCTATTCTGAACATAAAGACTCCTCCGTCTTTTAAAGATATTCAACTTCTGATAGGAAGGATTGCAGCTTTGAGGAGGTTCATGTCCAAGTCGGCAGAAAGGTGCTTGTCGTTCTTCGATACATTGAAAAGGCCGAAGAATGCGAAGACGTTCTAGTGGACTTCAGATTGTGAAGATGCCTCCCAGGGAATCAAGATGTATTTATCTTCGGCGCCTTTGCTGGTGAAGCCTGCTCCTGCTGAACCCTTGTATTTGTACTTAGCAGTTAGTTCATTGGCGGTAAGAGCAGTTTTGGTGGGAGAAATTAGGGGTAAGCAGCACCCGGTTTACTATGTAAGCCATGTCCTTAGGGATGCTGAAACAAGGTACCTGAATATCGAGAAGTTTGCATTTACTTTGATGATAGCTAGTCGAAAGCTTAGGCAATATTTTCAGGGTAGGTTGTTGGTAGTATATATGGATCAGCCTCTGAAGAAAGTTTTGGGCAAACCAGAAGTTTCGGGAAGATTAGCTGCTTGGGCAATGGAGTTGTCTCAATTTTTCATTGAATATCATCCCTGGACAGCTATTAAGGGGCAGGCCCTGGCTGATTTTGTGATTGAGTGTTCGTTTTCTGAAGTTAATGATGACTTGGTAGAAGCCGAAGGATCTGATAGAGCGGTTGCAGTTCTTCAGCAGAAGTAGAGCTCGTGGACGCTATATGCAGATGGATCTTCTACTTCGGACATCAGTGGGGCAGGGATTATCTTGACAAGTCCGGAGGGTTTCAAAGTGCAGTAGGCTATCAGATTCGGATTCAGGGCAACGAACAACGAGGCAGAGTATGAGGTGGTGCTAGTAGGGTTATGACTGGCTAAGAGTCTTGATGTACAGATGATAGTTATTTTTAGTGATTCTCAGTTAGTCGTCAAACAAGTCTCAGGGGAGTATGAAGCTCGAGGTCATAGAATGGTCAAGTATTTGGCAGAGTTGAATAATTGGCTTCAGTATTTCCTTTCCTATGAGTTTCAAGGAGTTGAGCGTAATGATAATTCTATTGTCGATGCACTGTCAAAGCTGGCTACGACAGATGCGAATATTTTTGATGAGTCTGTTTACTTGGAAATTTTGCAGCATCCTAGTATTCAGCACGAAACGGTAATGTGTGTTGACCGTTCCAACTACTGGTTGACTCCATATCTTGAGTATCTGGCAGATGGCATCCTTCTTTCGGATCAGATGCTTGCCAAGAAAGTTAAGTATAAGAGTGCCAGTTTTGTTCTCATTGACGGGGATTTGTATCGAAGGGCTTTTTCATCTCCATTGCTGAAGTGTTTGACTCCTTCCGAAGCTGAGTACACTCTTCGGGAGGTTCATGAAGGCATCTATGGCGATCATATGGTTGCAAAGTTGTTAGCCTACAAAGTACTTCGTTAGGGGTATTACTGGCCTACAATCTTTAAGGAAGCTACGGAGTATGTAAAGAAGTGTGAGAAATGTCAACTCAACAGTCTAATCCCACATCAACCACCAGAAGAGCTATATTCGATTCTATCTCCTATACCTTTTGCTGTCTGGGGGGTAGATATGCTGGGTCCATTGTCGAAAGCTAAAGGTCAGGTCAGGTTTGTTATAGTAGCCATTGATTATATGACCAAATGGGTCGAAGCGAAGCCACTTAGATTGATCACAGAGCAGGAGTGTTTGAAGTTTTTAAAGGAATCTGTAGTGTTTTGTTTCGGCATTCCGAAGGTGGTAATATCGGACAACGGACGCCAGCTTGTGGGATCAAAATTTAAGGCATTCTTAAAAGAGCTAGGGGTTCAGCACAGGAAGACTTCAGTAGCTCACCCACAGTCGAACGGACAGGTCGAAGTGACCAACAGAACGCTACTAAATGGGATTAAATGTAGATTGGATGAAGCTAAGGGAAGATGGCCAGAGGAGCTGCTCAGCGTGTTATGGGCGTATGAAACTACACTGAGGACTACAACGGGAGATTCACCTTTCAGACTGGCCTATGGTACTGATGCCTTGGTCCCAGTTGAAATTGGACCTACAAGTCTTCAAGTTAGCCATTTTAAGGAGATATACAATGAAGAATGGCTGAAAGTCAATCTGGATTTGCTTGAAGAAGTCAGGGAAACAGCCTTGATTAGACTGGCGGCCTATCAGCGAAGAGTGGCTAAGCATTACAATAAGGGGGTAAAGCTTCGTAGATTTGAAGTGGGAGATTTCGTTCTCAGAGAAGTCAAAGCATCTACACCTCAGAATTTGGGAAAGCTGATGCCGAACTGGGAAGGACCTTATGAAGTTGTTAAAGTACCGAAGCCAGGGACTTATCGGTTAAGGGCATTGGATGGATCAGAAATTAAGAATACTTGGCATGCTAGCAGGCTTCGGAAGTACTTTCAGTAGGTACAATGTCAGTGTCAGTGTACCGGGAGTCTGTAAATATTTAAATCATCATCAATAAAAGATTCTTTTTCTCAATGGGTCTTCTGTTCATTACTGTTCACTTCATCGGTGTAAGGAGGTTCGGGTGGACTCGTTGACCATTCGATGGTAGCCTTATCGGCAGGTGGTTCTTATGAATTTGTCAGGCCCTTCGTAGTAGGAAAACTTCATTGGTGTAAGGAGGTTCGGGTGGACTCGCTGACCATTCGATGGTAGCCTTATCGGCAGGTGGTACTTATGAATTTGTCAAGCCCTTCGTGGTAGGCAAACTTCATCGGTGTAAGGAGGTTCGGGTAGACTCGCTGACCATTCGATGGTAGCCTTATCGGCAGGTGTTTCTTATGAATTTGTCAGGCCCTTCGTGGTAGGCAAACTTCATCGATGTAAGAAGGTTCGGGTGGACTCGCTGACCATTCGATGGTAGCCTGCATGGTCAGTGGAATCCTGTGGGTTTGTTAGGCCCTTCGTGGTAAACAAATTCCCTATGATGCAGATCTACCTCACACTTCGGTAACGAATAAGTATTGCATTACTTTATTACCTGATTTTGTTTAAGTGTTAAGTTCGGGTTGCATTATTAATTGACCTAATCTTATTTGTTATATGACTTGCTTAGTTATTTACTAACAGTTTAAGTTCAATATAAAAGATAAAGAGCTTGTACATTTTTCAAGTTGATTAATGATGAATTATCGACAAAAGAGAGATCACAAAAGAGTAATAAGGAACTAAGTCAACATTTCATTGGTAATATTTACATAAAGGGTAAATGTTTTACAAAAGTCCAAAGGCTAAAGACAGGAGCAGTCACTTTCAGGCATCGTCTTCACCTTCGAAAAAGTCCAGAAGAGCTGGATCTATCTTGGCTACGATTTGCTTTGTTTTGCCTCAATTTCAGCAGACCTCATAACCCTCAGTGTACATACGAACGATTTCTTCGTTTAGCTCCTCTGACTTCCTATAATCTGATTGGATTTGCTTACGAAGGTCTTCAGTCAAAGGTGGACCCAACTCCTCTAGTGCTCGCAGCTTGTCTTGAAACTTGCGGCGCCTTACCAAGTACCTTTCCTTATCAACTCGGGCCTTAACTTGAACCTCATCAATTTGCTTTGCTAAGCTTGAATTAGCAGCAGCCAGGTCTTCGTTCTTAGTCCTCCGAGTTTCATTCTTCTGGACCAGGTCTACATTCATATTGACAATTTCGTGGTGTTTAGCCTTGGTAGTCTTCATCTCTTCCTTGGCATTCTTCAGCTCTTCTTTGGTCTGGTTTAAGACTTTTTGAAGGCATTCATTATTGAAAAGCGCAATATCACGGTCACTTCTTTCTTTTGCCAAAGCCAACTTCAGTATGGCGTTTTCTTTTCGTGCAGCTTCCTCTTCGGCTTCGGCTTCTTTATATTTCGGACGTAAGCATCCGAATATGGTGTTCGCCTGCATATGTTCAGTGTTAGCCAAACAAGTATATATATATATTAACAGAGGACTATGTGAGCAAAACATTGAAAAGTTACCTTTGAAAAGTTACCTTCGCCTAGAATTTCATGCGTTCATCAATCAAATCCATGATTGAGCTGTTGTCAAATCGATGGTCGTCAGTATCCCGAACGAAGGCATCATAGAGTTTGAAGGGAAAGTTGGCATCGAATTCAGGCCATCAAGTCGGAGATGCCAGGGCCTCATTTCGAAATTTCGAAGAAGAGGGCTTCGAAGGAGAAGGTCCGGATCGTTCAGGAGTTGGCAACGGGTCAGTATAGATGTTTTCAGGGGACGGGGATCGGGCGGAAGCAGTTTTACGTGGTGGTGACTGGACAAATGTTGAACTTGGTTGACTATTGGAAGGTTGCTTTCTTTTACGGGAAAGCATGAGGATGGGCTCCACTTGCTCGTCATCATCAAAAACTTGAATCTCCACGGGGATTGTTGGGGGAGGATCGGATGTGGAGGAAGGCACCCGAAGGGCCTCGGCGGATAGAGGAGTAACTTTGGTTTTTAACTTCTTAAGACGAAGGGCTCGGGTCCGTTCATTCAAGGGCATGTCAAGCAAACTTCCTCTAGCAGGAGCAGGATCTGAAGGTATAGGGGGGTGTACAGATGAAGGGTGTATTCCTAAGGGAGTGGATCTGGGTTTTCGGATGGCGCTCTTCTTTCGCCGAGGTTGAGCAGATTCTTCAATGTGGAGTGGGATCATCATATTGTGGATCGGTGGATCGGCGGTTCGGGGTTTGGCAGTAGACATTTCGGTGATGGGAGGGTCAGCCAATGGAGATTCAACTGAGGGGATTTCAGCAGTTGTTTCTGAAGGTTTCCCAGTTAAAAAATCTTCCAAATCTCTTATATCTGAAGTGGTCGGCTTGATCAAAGACACTATAAGGAACATATAACAGCTATTTATAGTCAATACTATCAAAAGTTTCAAGAAATCATGCAAAAGACAGTTTGAGACTTACAATTATGGTCATACAACCAGGCTTGTTTGGTGAGGAGTCCATAATTCCACTCTTCTCTCGGGAAATTCTCGAAAAGCTCTATCATTTCGTTTACCCATTCTTCAGGGATGTCACCAAAGTCGGCAGAGATCTTTTCCTGGATCGACCAGTTCGGCAGAGAGGCAATTTCTGGTCCCTTGATGAAGAACCATCCTTGTGCCATCCTTTGTTGCTAGATGGGGTAGAAACTAGAGAGCGTCTCTCGAACTTCTCACTTGCCTTCGGTGCTTGTTTACTCAGAGCCTTAAACCCTTTTTCTCGAGTCTGGCCAATTTTATAGATGGTAAAGAAGAAATCGAGAGTGGGTTCAACGCCCAATTCGTGACAGAAGGCAATGAAGGCGAGGATGTGAATATATGAGTTCGGCACCAATTGGGCGAATGCAACACCCACAAACCCAAGCAGAGTCAGTAGAAAAACGTGAAGAGGGAATCGAACCCCTTTTTCAAGCAGAGTCACCGGTATGGCCATCCAACCTGCCGGACGTTGGTATATTCGTTCATTGAACCCCGGAGCCCTTACTTGATGAGTCTCAGGGATCTGGTAGCGAGTCCTAATCTTGTATAGTTCAATCTCGGTAACGGTAGAAGGAGTGTTGGCATCAGGGTATTGTTCTTTACTCAAGAAAAATTCAGAGGGGATGGGAAGTGGTTTCGGAGGCATATTTTTCGTACTTGTAGTAGCAGTTTGGGGATTTGAGCTCGAGGCCTCTTTGCTAGGGCTTGGGTTAGGTGGAACAGAGGTAATAGGGGTTACACGAAGTGGAGAACCTTGGTCGGAATCTTGGGAAGCCATTGTTGGAGATTTGCAAGGAAGGAGAGAACTCGATAAGGAAAGATAAAGCAAAAGACGTCTGAAATTCAAATTGCCAGGTAAAACTGTCAAAGAATGGGGAAGTGACTTTTTATACTGATGGTTTTTTTAAATTTTTATGAAAATCGAGGGTGGCACGTTAATTGGAGGTAATGATGACGAAGGGAAGGAGTAGCGTCCGATTTTGGATTTAATGATTTAACCGGAATAGGCTTTTCTTGTTTGGGTTTCTGGTTTTGTTTAAATTATTGGTTGATATCCATCATTTGGGCCTTGGTAAGCTTCACTGTGGACCTCCTTTAACTCTATTATCATTCCTTTCTGCCTGAGCCTCTAGCACTTATACTCTTTCATTAAACATCCTGTTTAATAAAAGGCTGGGGGGTAATGTTGGGTCGTAATACTTTACATACTGGGCCGAACCGAATGGGCTCGTTCCTTGGGTTATATGTATTAGGTCTTGAATTTGTTGGGTCGGATCGTAAGGATAGCCCATCATATCGATGATATCTGGACTTGGGCTTTGACCGATAATGATGACCAAATTAGCTGTTGACTGATTTGTCTGTAATGCATTAATGTGGATGAGATTTAATCGGCCGGCGGTGGAAAACTGTGATGGGATAGAGTAGGTAAGCTGCATGCAGTCGGCTGAGATCACCATGAATAGGGGGATGTGTCAGAGGATAGTGGGTGGCACGAGAAGCCGGGATTGGGGTACATAAGGTGTGACGCCCCCAAAATAGGTATACAACACCCATTCTGAGTCGCCAAAATACATGGTACAGAAACAACTACATCTTTATTATTACAACACAAGAACTGTGAGTTTAAATACAAATATTGTCATTTAGACAATATCCACACTCAAATAAGCCCTCATTACAATTACTGATACATTATTTCACAAAAATAGTGAGGACTACTAAAGTAACTTCTAGAACCATCATTCCATACCCCGACTAGTACTCGCTACATTCTCGCCTCCTGAGAAAAATGGAACAAAAAGGAAAAGGGTGAGCTCAACTAGCCCAGTAAAGAACATTATGACTAAGATAATACAGAACAAATTATCGTTAGTCTTCAACAGGGAAAAATCTAATAGAATACAATAGACAACAAGTTTTAAATCAATAACTGCAGCGGAAACAGCAAACCATTAGAAGAGTCAAGTAGAGAATGAGTTCTACTATCTTCTAAGATTTAAAAGTCCATCATCAATATTTTATCCCTGTAACAACAATCAATAACCATCTTTAATCAAATATTCATCTTTGCACTACAGGCCAAAGATATTCATTTGTATCACCAGTCGGTCATGTTCATCTCAACACCTGTTCATCTTTGCACTACGGGCCAAAGATATTCATCAGTGAATCATTCATCTTTGCACTACGGCCAAAGATATTCAGTAATATCATCATTTAGGACTGAGGATGATGAAAAATATCTTAAAGAAAACGAATCCAGTGAAACAAAATAACAATATTAAGGATTCGTATTTCGATTTATTCATGTCCAAAAATACCTTATAATTATTCATAGTGAAGTAGAATTCAAGAATGATCAAAACATGGATACAATCAAAGCTAGTACCCAGAATAGATATTTTGGGCGAAAAGAAGAAATTTTATTTTTCGGTGAATAGTAACTCGTGAATAGTAACTCGTGAATAGTAACTCATGAATAGTAACCCCGACGTGAAAAGTTCTAAATTTGATAAAAATTTCCAACCAATATTTCGGCATAATGATATTGAAGAAATAATATCATTTTTGAATAAAATAACATCCCTTACCTCGTACAGACAGTACTTCTGGTCGGAATACCGGTATAAGGCTGAAAGACACTTGCTCTGATGAATAGAAACTCTCAAAGTATCTAAATACTCACAAAATACACTCAATAATCTAGAGAGAGAAAGAGAGAAAACTTGTTTCTGGTGTGATTTTCAATTCTAACTTAGCCCTCTATTTATAGGAAAATGTTAGCACGCCGAAGCAGACTTAACCTGCAACCTGATGGCTTTACCTGCTACTATTCCCACCCACCACATTTGAATAAAAATCTCAGCACATTTCTTCACCAACCAAGAGTGGGGCCCACCAATTCTAGAATTTTCTACCAAAATGATTAACTCCGAAAATTCAACAATTTCTGAACCAGTCATCTCGTAAAATTCATAATAAATCATACGTTCATTTTTAACGGTTCAAAATTTGTGGACATATACTCAACTTATATATGTATAACATATCCAAAAATTACCACGATCCAACGGTCGGATTAAAAATTATAACTCCCGCAAAATATCTCAAAAACCCTGATTTTTAATACCTCCATTCCGACAAAAATACTGATAAAAACCTCAACATTAACTCCTTCATTTTTAACCACAAAAATATATCCCTCATTTATATCCACAAAAATAAATATTTCCTTATCATATGAATCAATAATTAATTATTTACAAATAATATTACAGAATCACATTTATGACAACCAGGCCGTTCCCAGGAAAGAGGGGGCTTTCCAATAAGGATTTCTCCTTACTGGCGCGCAATTAGATGACCAAACCTCTCCTTAGACAGAACTTTCTAGACATTGCCAATAATGTTATCTAATAATATTATTCAAATAATATGAATTATTGATCTGATAATGGGAAATACTGTGTAGTGACAATTATTGAAACAACAGTAATATAAAATATCAACGCAGCAATTATTGAATCAATAAAATAAAATACTGAACAGTAATTACTGTAACCATTATTGAGTAGTGCCTTCTTACGTAAGAATCAATAATTGGTGCAATACAGTGTGCTACTGTGTAACAACGCGTATTACTGTGTTTTAACCACCGGGTATTCCAACAGTATTAAAGGTAACAACTACGCCGTTATTAATAAAAAACATATACTTGTCGTTTTCTTCATCCAATCGCTTTCCGTTATGGGGCCCACAAAAGACTGCGCCGTCGTACGAATATTCCCCGACAGGAAGAATATTCCACGACCAAACGAATATTCCCCGACAACAATGAATATTTTATAACCACTTGCTTATTTAAAATATTTATGCATTTTACCCATAACTAACCTCATTAATCAATTTAACACTTACTATTTCAAAATAATAAATAGAGGGAATTTAAATTTCATTTATTAATAATTTGGGGTCTTACAACCTCCCCTCCTTATGAAATTTCGTCCTCGAAATTGACGTACGTACCTGGTGTTTCGAAAAGATGAGGATACCTCGCTTTCATTTCCGTTTCCAACTCCCAGGTCATTTCCTCAATAGCATGGTTTCTCCACAAAACTTTAACTTGTGGTATGACCTTCGTGCGTAGGACATGCTCCTTTCTATCCAAGATCTTGACAGGTACCTCTTCGTACGTTAAGTCTTCAGCTATCTCGTCCGGTTCTAACTCAATAACGTGGTCTGGGTCTTTCACATATTTACGTAACACAGATATATGAAAAACATTATGAACACGAGACATACTTGGAGGTAACGCAAGTCTATAGGCCACATTTCCTACTCGGTCAAGAATCTGAAATGGACCAATAAATCGTGGATTGAGCTTTCCTCTCTTCCCAAATCTTGTAACTCCTTTCCATGGAGCCACACGCAACAATACATGATCCCCAATGTCAAATTCCACGTCCTTCCGATGAAGATCCGCATAACTCTTTTGTCGATCCTGTGCCGTTTGTATACGTTGTCGAATCGTTTGGATCTTCTCTGTAGTCATGCGTACCAACTCTGGTCCCAACAATGTTGCTTCACCCACCTCGTCCCAGCATACTGGAGAGCGACACTTTCGTCCATATAATGCTTCAAATGGGGCCACACCTATACTTGCCTGATAACTGTTATTGTAAGAGAATTCCACCAATGGTAGGTACTTATCCCAACTCCCTTTGAAATCTAGGACACAAAGTCTTAATAGATCTTCAAGAGTTTGAATAGTCCTCTCTGATTGTCCGTCCGTTTGAGGATGGTATGCCGAACTAAATCGTAAATCTGTGCCCATAGCTTTTTGCAAGCTAACCCAAAATCTTGAAGTGAATCTTGGGTCACGATCCGAAACTATGGATACTGGCATGCCATGCAGTCTCACAATCTCATCTACGTATATACGAGCAAGACGTTCAAGGGAATAAGTCTCCCGTATCGGCAAGAAATGAGCAGACTTGGTTAATCTATCAACAATAACCCAAATAGCATTTATGCCTTGAGAAACCGTGGGAAGACCCGTAACGAAATCCATGGTAATGTGTTCCCACTTCCATTTCGGAATCTCAAGTGGTTGCAATGGACCCTTTGGTACTTGATGTTCCGCCTTTACACGTTGACAAGTTAAACACCTCGAGATAAACTTTGCAATCTCTCTCTTCATATTATTCCACCAAAATGTATGTCGTAGATCACGATACATTTTGGTACTTCCAGGATGGATTGCAAATGGTGTATTGTGTGCTTCCATCATGATCTTGTACTTCAAATCAGAATTGTTAGGAACACAGAGTCTAGAGTGAACTCGAAGTATTCCTTCTTCATCGATTCTTGCTTCTGGAATAGAACCTTCTTGCACTTTCTTCTTCATACGCATCAGCTCTATGTCCGTAGCTTGAGCAGCTTTAACTTTATCGATTAAAGTCGGTTCTACTCGTATATTTGATATCATCATGTGGGTACTTGGAGCCTTCATCTCTATCTCCATCCTTTGCAAGTCATACAAAATGGGCCTTTGTGTTAACAACATTGCACTCGTACCCGCATATGATCTTCTACTCAATGCGTCAGCTACTACGTTTGCTTTTCCAGGATGATATTGGATGGTATGATCGTAATCTTTCAACAGCTCGAGCCAACGTCGCTGCCGCATGTTGAGTTCCTTTTGGGTGAAGAAATATTTAAGGCTTTTATGATCTGTATAGATCTCCACTTTCTCCCCATACAGGTAGTGTCTCCAGATCTTCAACGCGAAAACTACTGCTGCCAACTCCAAATCATGAGTAGGATAATTCCTCTCATATTCTTTGAGTTGTCGCGAGGCATAGGCTATGACTTTCCCATGTTGCATGAGAACACATCCTAACCCTTTGCCTGAAGCATCACTGTAGATAACAAATCCATCCGAACCAGATGGTATTGTCAGAACAGGTGCCGAAATGAGTCTCCTCTTAAGCTCTTGAAAACTCTTCTCGCATTCCTCGCTCCATACGAATTTGATATCTTTCCGAGTCAGCTGAGTTAACGGGGTAGCGATTCGAGAAAACCCTTCCACGAATCTTCGATAATAACCAGCTAAGCCTAGAAAGCTACGTACTTCGGTCACCGTCTTTGGTTGCTCCCAACTTTGTATTGCTTCAATCTTCGCCGGGTCAACAGATACTCCATGTTTTGACACCACGTGCCCTAGGAAAGCTACTTCCTCAAGCCAGAACTCGCATTTCTTCAACTTGGCATATAACTTATTTTCACGCAGCCTTTGGAGTACCAGCTTCAAATGATGCTCATGATCTTCACGGCTTTTGGAATATATGAGGATGTCATCAATAAAGACAACAACGAACTGATCCAAATAATCCTTAAATACTCGGTTCATCATATCCATGAAAGCCGCAGGAGCATTAGTCAATCCAAAAGACATAACTAGGAACTCATAATGCCCGTACCGAGTTCTGAAGGCAGTCTTTGGAATATCCTCAGTTTTAACCTTCAACTGATGATATCCAGAACGAAGATCGATCTTTGAAAAGAACTTTGCTCCTTGTAACTGGTCAAACAGGTCATCAATACGAGGTAGCGGATACCTATTCTTAATAGTGACATGGTTTAATTCCCGGTAATCAATACAAAGTCGCATACTCCCGTCTTTCTTCTTTACAAATAAAACAGGAGCACCCCAAGGAGATGTACTAGGACGAATGAAACCGATGTCCAACAACTCTTGTAGTTGGACCTTTAACTCCTGAAGTTCAATAGGAGCCATTCGATATGGGGTTTTAGAAATGGGCTTTGTACCAGGTTCAAGATCAATAAAGAATTCAATTTCTCGTTCCGGGGGTAGACCGGGAAGTTCTTCAGGAAATACGTCAGGAAAGTCAATAACAACAGGAATATTATTCAAATTTGACGTGTCTTTATTCAAATCCATAACATGGGCTAAGAAAGCTTGACATCCGTTTTTTAATAAACGAATGGCTTTATGGCTTGATATAACAGTGATTGATTTTAATGGCTTAGTTGTTTGAATTCGTACAACAGGTTGGTTAGGAATATGAAAACTAACAACCTTACGAAAACAATCAATTTTGGCATGATGAGTAGTTAGCCAATCAATCCCTAAAATCACATCAAAAGCAAGTATCTTTAAAGAGATAAGGTCAACAGGTAAGGTGATGGTACCAACTTGGATCACACAAGATTTATAAACAGTGGATGTGATGAAAGTTTCTCCTAACGGAGTCTCCACAGATAAATCAAAGTCTAACTTCTCCGGAGTCAAGTTTAAACGTTGAGCACAAGCAGGAGAGATAAAAGAATGGGTAGAACCGGTATCTAATAAGGTATAAACTTCGCATGAATTTATGATTAGCTTACCCGTGATCACCTCGTTTGGGTTCCTCGCATGTTGACCAGTCACGACAAACGCTCTTCCAGGAACCGTTGACTTTATCTTTTCTGGGACAGCTTTTTGAGTCACCATCCCCGCTGGACTTGGTTTTGCTACAGTGCAATCTCGAGCGATATGTCCTTCCTTTCCACAATTATAACATACCTTAAACTGTTGTGGGCAGTTTGGGCTGATATGTCCTTCTTTTCCGCACTTATAGCATATAACCGGTGGTCGTTCTCCTCCCTTGGAACCAATTGCTGTTGGTGCTGACGTCTTCGTATTGTCATTGTTGAATCTCCTCTTTTTAAAATCTCCTCCCGACTCGCTTCTTCTATTTTCATAGCCACGATTACCACCAGAGTGGTTGCCGTTCTTGTCTGTATTTTTCTTTCTCCGCTGGTTATCATTGTTCTGATGACTGCTGTCACCGATATGATCCTGGTTGTGATCCCTCAGTTGACCGTACTCGTTATCTCGCTCTAATAATTGAGCCCTGTTGACAACATCTGAATAGAGAGAAAATTTATGAGAAATGAGATATTGACGTATGCCGGGTTTCAAACCTCTCAGAAACATCCTCGTCATACGTTCCTCATTCTCCACCAAATGAGGTGCAAACCTGGACAACTCTGCAAACTTTGCCTCGTACTGAGATACCGTCATATTATTCTGCTCTAGTCTAATAAACTCTACCTCCTTCATATGACGAATACTTTCAGGAAAGTACTTGTCATTGAACAGTTTTTGAAATGTCTCCCAAGACATGCTGAGTGCGGTTGGATGGGTACGCTTCACAGACTCCCACCAGTAATCTGCCTCGCCACGGAACATAAAGGTGGCGAATGGAACCTTCTGTTCCTCCGTGCATCCCAAGACATCGAATATCTTGGTAATTTGTTTGACCCACGTTTCCGCCATGATCGGATCCGGCTTTCCCTTAAATTCTGGTGGTCCCAATTCTTTGAACTGTTTGGCTGTGACAAACCGTGAATTGCTATCATTTCCTCCTGTATTTTGAACACGAGTCTCCCTTGTCTGGTTTTGCATGAATTGCAAAAAACTTCTAAACATTCCATCGTTCATCATCTGCTCATTGGTGTTGTTCACAGGAGGAACATTGCCAGCCTGTTGCACGTTCTCCTCGTTGGTAAGCACTGGTGTCTCCACGGTCTCATTTACTCCACTATTAACATTCTCAGTCGACATTCTCAAATACTGCCATAAAACAAGGGTTAATTAAATAAATTAACAAATCACATAATACCCCTATATTATGACTGACCAATAAATAAGCTTAGGTAGGACACACTAGCGAAGGATTCGTCTCTCCCCTCCTAGTTCTATTCCCCGATCTCCGCCAGAGATCATATCCCTAAGCTCTGATACCAACTGTGACGCCCCCAAAATAGGTATACAACACCCATTCTGAGTCGCCAAAATACATGGTACAGAAACAACTACATCTTTATTATTACAACACAAGAACTGTGAGTTTAAATACAAATATTGTCATTTAGACAATATCCACACTCAAATAAGCCCTCATTACAATTATTGATACATTATTTCACAAAAATAGTGAGGACTACTAAAGTAACTTCTAGAACCATCATTCCATACCCCGACTAGTACTCGCTACATTCTCGCCTCCTGAGAAAAATGGAACAAAAAGGAAAAGGGTGAGCTCAACTAGCCCAGTAAAGAACATTATGACTAAGATAATACAGAACAAATTATCGTTAGTCTTCAACAGGGAAAAATCTAATAGAATACAATAGACAACAAGTTTTAAATCAATAACTGCAGCGGAAACAGCAAACCATTAGAAGAGTCAAGTAGAGAATGAGTTCTACTATCTTCTAAGATTTAAAAGTCCATCATCAATATTTTATCCCTGTAACAACAATCAATAACCATCTTTAATCAAATATTCATCTTTGCACTACAGGCCAAAGATATTTATTTGTATCACCAGTCGGTCATGTTCATCTCAACACCTGTTCATCTTTGCACTACGGGCCAAAGATATTCATCAGTGAATCATTCATCTTTGCACTACGGCCAAAGATATTCAGTAATATCATCATTTAGGACTGAGGATGATGAAAAATATCTTAAAGAAAACGAATCCAGTGAAACAAAATAACAATATTAAGGATTCGTATTTCGATTTATTCATGTCCAAAAATACCTTATAATTATTCATAGTGAAGTAGAATTCAAGAATGATCAAAACATGGATACAATCAAAGCTAGTACCCAGAATAGATATTTTGGGCGAAAAGAAGAAATTTTATTTTTCGGTGAATAGTAACTCGTGAATAGTAACTCGTGAATAGTAACTCATGAATAGTAACCCCGACGTGAAAAGTTCCAAATTTGATAAAAATTTCCAACCAATATTTCGGCATAATGATATTGAAGAAATAATATCATTTTTGAATAAAATAACATCCCTTACCTCGTACAGACAGTACTTCTGGTCGGAATACCGGTATAAGGCTGAAAGACACTTGCTCTGATGAATAGAAACTCTCAAAGTATCTAAATACTCACAAAATACACTCAATAATCTAGAGAGAGAAAGAGAGAAAACTTGTTTCTAGTGTGATTTTCAATTCTAACTTAGCCCTCTATTTATAGGAAAATGTTAGCACGCCGAAGCAGACTTAACCTGCAACCTGATGGCTTTACCTGCTACTATTCCCACCCACCACATTTGAATAAAAATCTCAGCACATTTCTTCACCAACCAAGAGTGGGGCCCACCAATTCTAGAATTTTCTACCAAAATGATTAACTCCGAAAATTCAACAATTTCTGAACCAGTCATCTCGTAAAATTCATAATAAATCATACGTTCATTTTTAACGGTTCAAAATTTGTGGACATATACTCAACTTATATATGTATAACATATCCAAAAATTACCACGATCCAACGGTCGGATTAAAAATTATAACTCCCGCAAAATATCTCAAAAACCCTGATTTTTAATACCTCCATTCCGACAAAAATACTGATAAAAACCTCAACATTAACTCCTTCATTTTTAACCACAAAAATATATCCCTCATTTATATCCACAAAAATAAATATTTCCTTATCATATGAATCAATAATTAATTATTTACAAATAATATTACAGAATCACATTTATGACAACCAGGCCGTTCCCAGGAAAGAGGGGGCTTTCCAATAAGGATTTCTCCTTACTGGCGCGCAATTAGATGACCAAACCTCTCCTTAGACAGAACTTTCTAGACATTGCCAATAATGTTATCTAATAATATTATTCAAATAATATGAATTATTGATCTGATAATGGGAAATACTGTGTAGTGACAATTATTGAAACAACAGTAATATAAAATATCAACGCAGCAATTATTGAATCAATAAAATAAAATACTGAACAGTAATTACTGTAACCATTATTGAGTAGTGCCTTCTTACGTAAGAATCAATAATTGGTGCAATACAGTGTGCTACTGTGTAACAACGCGTATTACTGTGTTTTAACCACCGGGTATTCCAACAGTATTAACGGTAACAACTACGCCGTTATTAATAAAAAACATATACTTGTCGTTTTCTTCATCCAATCGCTTTCCGTTATGGGGCCCACAAAAGACTGCGCCGTCGTACGAATATTCCCCGACAGGAAGAATATTCCACGACCAAACGAATATTCCCCGACAACAATGAATATTTTATAACCACTTGCTTATTTAAAATATTTATGCATTTTACCCATAACTAACCTCATTAATCAATTTAACACTTACTATTTCAAAATAATAAATAGAGGGAATTTAAATTTCATTTATTAATAATTTGGGGTCTTACATAAGGCAAAGATCACACACAACCAACAGGTAACTGATATTATTTCTCTCTCTCAAGACTTTAGATATTTTTATTCTTCTATTGTTAACCTTGTGATCGCTTGAACTGACTCTCACGCCGGAGCTATCCCCTGACGGTCAAGCCGTCAAGCTTTTGGTGCTGTCGAGTTTACTGTGCAGGGCCGGACGTGTCTTACGTGATTGGGACGCGTGAAAAGATCTTGGCGTTAACAGACGGTCTCAATTAAACATGTCAAAATATGAATTAAGTTTGATTATGGTTTATAAAATATGATTATGGGGTTAAATATTTTTTTAGTCATTGTACTACAGGCCAACTTACGAATGGATAACTGAACTTTTTTTTTACAGTCAACTAACTGTACTCGACTTTTCTAACACAAAGTTAAAAAAATCGTTAAATCCTTTGACTTTAAACGGAAAATGACACCTAACCGGCTGATTTGTAAAAAAAAAGTTGATGTGGCGGTGATTATGCGACGTAACAGTGATTACGTGGATTTGGAGGAAATTTTTTATGAAGAAAATGAAAAAAAATATTTTAAAGTATAATATAAATTTAAAAAGTTAGCCAAAAAATAAGAAAATAAATAATGTATTTAATTATTTTTGTAATTAATATCAAATAAATTTTTATTTATAATTAAGCCATTTATAAAACACAAAAACTAAAAATATGCTAATTAAAATTATGTGGAATATGAAATACATTTATGAAAAAATGAAAGAAAATTATAATAAAATCAGAAAATTTAGTAAAAAATACATGGTAGAAATTAAAAAATAAAATAAGTTATTTCGTTATTTTTGTAATTAATAGAAAATATTTTTTTATATAATTAATAACAAATATAATTGAGAAAATTATAAAAATTATAAAATTAAAAATATTTTAAAATTAAAAATCTTTTCAAATTCACTGTTATCATTCCTAAATCTCCGCATCATCCATGTCTTTGAAATCTATTAATCCATCATAAGTAAATTCAAGATAATCTAAAGATATTTTTCTTTATCATAAAAAAAAATCCATCTGTTCTTTCCCAATTTCTCTTCTTCCCCAATTTCTCTTCTTCCCTTTCTATTTTTGCCCTCTGTACTTCAGGAATCCTTGCCAATTTCTTAGTGTAGATCTGGGTGAGCAATCAAGATCAATCGATTGGTTTGTTTTAGCTTTCAATTCCTCATAATTTGCGAGAGTTCGATTTTGGGAACTGATTTTGAATCCATTTTGGTTGTTGTCAGGGAAATTGAAGCAACTGCGTAAGCTCCTAAGGCTTTCAATTGATGCAAATCAAGGGTAACGCACACATGTTTTGGTCACGGACTCACGGTCAAGAATGTTTCCCCAAATGGCATCGTCGGTTGAAAACAAGAACATGGAATTAGAAGAAGATGAGGTTAATAATAACAATAATACCAATGGGTGTGCCGTCAGAATCTTCCAATCAATCCCGGTTCCGGCGATTGCGGTGAATGTTAACGGAACTTTAAAAATCCCCACCACGCCTGCGGCGGCGACTGAGGCTGAGACGGCGAGGAAGGTTGGTTCGCTACTTAATTCATCACTCGTGTTGGTGGCAATAGTATGGTAGCGGTGGTGGAAGGGTGGAAGTGGCGGTGAAGGCAGAACAGAAGAGTGAAGGTGAAGGTGAAGGTGAAGGTGAAGGTGAAGATGAAGATGGGTTTGTAGATTGAAGGTGAAGATGAAGTGGCGGTGGTAGCAGAACAGTAGTATGGGTTTGTTTAAATTGGGGAAAAACAGATGGATTTTTTTATGATAAAGAAAAATATCTTTAGATTATCTTGAATTTACTCATGATGGATTAATAGATTTCAAAACATGGATGATATGGAGATTTAGGAATGATAACAGTGAATTTGAAAATATTTTTAATTTTATAATTTTTATAATTTTCTCAATTATATTTGTTATTAATTATATAAAAAAAATATTTTCTATTAATTATAAAAATAACTAAATAACTCTTTTAATTTTTTAATTTCTACCAAGTATTTTTTTCTAAATTTTCTGATTTTATTATAATTTTCTTTTATTTTCTCCTAAATGTATTTCATATTCTCCTTAATTTTAATTAGCATATTTTTAGTTTTTGTGTTTTATAAATGGCTTAATAATAAATAAAAATTTATTTGATATTAATTACAAAATAATTAAATATATTTTTTTTATTTTCTTGTTTTTTGGCTAACTTTTTAAATTTATATTATACTTTAAAATATTTTTTTTCATTTTCTTCATAAAAAATTTCCTCCAAATCCACATAATCACTGGCACATCGCATAATCACCGCCACATCAGTTTTTTTTTTACAAATCAGCCGCTTAGGTGTCATTTTCGTTTAAAGTCAAAGGACTTAACAGTTTATTTAACTTTGTATTAGAAAAATCGATTTATGACACCTCCAAAATAGGTATACATTACCCATTCTGAGTCACCAAATACATGGTGCATAATTCAAATACAAACTTAATTAATACAACTGTCGTGTAAATACGACAAAACATAGCTGGGTTTTTACACGAATATTATCTCATAGACAATATCCAAGCTTAAATTCAATCCTCATTACATTTATTATCACACTAAATAGTGAGGACTACTAAAACAACCATCTCGGACCGTCACTCCATTCTCCGGCTAGTCTTGGTTACGTTCTCATTTCCTGAAGAGAACAATGAAAGCAAAAGGATGAGCTCAACTAGCCCAGTAAGAAATATTATGACTAAGATAATGCAGAATAAATTATCGTTAGCCTTCAACAGTGTTAAATAATAAACAACAAGTTTAACTGCAGCGAAATAAGCAATCCATTAGAAGAGTCAAGTAGAGCATGATATCTACTATCTTATATGATTTAAAAAGTTTATCATCAACTTTATAACTAAGACTCAGCTTAACAAATAATCCACATCACTAAATTATTCAAGCACTACGGGCCAAGGATATTCATTAGTATCACGTCCACGAATTATTCATGCACTACGGGCCAAGGATATTCGTGTAATCACTAATGGTCATGATCATACCAGCAACTGTCCATCAATGCACTACGGGTCAATGAGAACTTTTATAACATTATTTATAACAATACGGGTCATGATAATACCGATTGATCCCTGGTCATAATCATACCAATCAACAGTCCATCTATGCACTATGACCACAGATGACTTTTATCGCAATATAAGCATGAGGATGATAACAATGATATAAGAATTCAATTAAATGAAAGCAAATGATAAATTTTAAAGATTTATAATTTAATTTATTCAGAATTCAATAATGTCCAAATTGTTAACATGATACTGTTTTGTGGAGTAAAATTCAATAATAATATTGTATCAAAAATGATTTAGACCGAAATTTTTTTTTTTTGTCATAAATAGTACTCTTGGTGAATAGTACTTGAGTGAATAGTACCTATGAATAGTACTTCAAAAATATTATCCCGTAAATAGTACCCGTGAATAGTACTTCGTGAATAATACTTTGTCAATAGTACTCGTGAATAGTACTTCGTGAATAATACCCGTAAATAGTACTTTATGAATAGTACCGTATAAATGAATATTACCCATGAACAGTACTCCGACATGAAAAGCTTAAAATTTAACAAGAATGTGCAGAAAAATATCTTTGTGAAACGATACTAGATGAAGCGTAAATTTTAAGCATATTTTACTAATTTCACGGAGTATAGAAGCAATATTTTAACAAAATGAGGGTATAATCAGGAATACGAGAAGAAATAATATTATTTACATACTACAGAGTATGGAAGAAAATATTATTTCATACGAATATTGAACAAAATAATATCCCTTACCTTAGAAGAAGACTAGATATTAGAATAGTGAAGTAGCAGAATACTCTTCTTCTTCCTCTCTATAGTTTCTCTCTCTATAATTGCTCTTGTGAGTCTTAGTGAATTAGTGAGAATGAAAGAAGAATGAACTTCTATTTATAGGAAAATGTAGTTTCGATAATTGTACAATTAGGGGCTCGAATTATTACAGTATATTACCTTCATCTATACCTATACTTTTAATTTAGTCCTTTAAGTATTATCAATCTTGCACCACCTCTCCTAATAGTACATACATGTGAATTATTAATTCCATACATGTGAACCAACAGTAATTTACATGTGAACTAATAACAATTAATTACTCATTTATTCGATTAATTATCCGATTGGTCAATTTAACATCCAAAAATTAATTATTATCAAAATAAATGTCGATTTCCACTAATACAAATAATTTCAACACAATAGAAATATTTTTATCAACAATTTCATCTTTAATCAACACGAACGTATTCATCATTAATATTATAACTCACAATATTTAACAACCAGATCATTTCCAGGAAAGAGGGGGCTTTCCGATAAGGTTTTCTCCGTATTGGCACGCAATTAGGTGACCAAACTATTTTTCTCGACAGAACTTTTTAGACATAGTCAATAATATAAATAATAATATGAATAACTTTGTAATCTCAATTATTGATTTAATAATATTAAAATATTATGCAGATGATACTATGATAATATTTGAATCAATAATATGAGAGATATTATGCAGTAATTACTATAGCAATAATTGAGTATAACTGAGTGACTTCTCACATAAGTATCAATAATCAATATCGTGTGCTACTATGCAACCACGCGTATTACTGTACTTTTACCACTGAGTAGTTCAACAGTTTAAAAGTAAAACATTCGTCGTTATTTTTATAAAAAAATATTTTTGTTATTTTCTAACTCTGAAAATAATTTTGTTGTGGGGTCCATCAATAATTGTGTCGTCGTACGAATATTCCCTATTAAAACGAATATTCTCCGACCAATCGAATATTTTATAACAATTTGCTTACTTTGCAAAATTTATAAATATTACCCACAACTATAACATTATATCAAATCCACACCATAATATTTAAAAATATATTTCGAAAAAAAAATTAATCTTTATTCATAAAAGTTGGGGTCTTACACGAGTACAGTTAGTTGATTGTAAGAAAAAAAATTTCAGTTATCCATTTGTAAGTTGGCCTATAGTATAATAACTAAAAAAGCATTTAACCCTATGTTTATGATTTTATTAAGAACTAAAATCATACAACTTATTTTTAATATGAGTTATATGACTTATAACCATATAATTATGGGTTCCAACTCATTTTTTAAATTTCAACATTACTATTGTTTTGGCCCATACGTGCTCTCAATTTTTTTTCTCATACATTCTTTCTCCCTTTAAAATTTTTTATATATTTAATTTTTTTGTGACGCCTCCAAAATAGGTATACATCACCCATTCTGAGTCGCCAAATACATGGTACAGAAATAAATACAACTTCAGTAATATAATTATTGTGCAAAATACGATAACACATATATTGTGAGTTTGAATACAAATATAGTCTAATAGAGATTATACAAACTCAAAAGGAGTCCTCATTACAATTATTGATACACTATTTTACAAAATAGTGAGTACTACTAATACATCTATCCTGAACCATCACTCCATACCCCGGCTAGTTCCTGCTACGTTCTTACCTCCTTGGAAGAAAAATAGAACAAAAAGGAAAAGGGTGAGCTCAACTAGCCCAGTAAAAAATATTATGACTAAGATAATATATAACAAATTATCATTAGTATTCAACAGGAAAAAATCTGATAGAATATAATAGACAACAAGTTTTATATCAACAAATGCAGCAGAAACAGCAAACATTAGAAGAGTCGAGTAGAGAATGAGTTCTACTATCTTCTAAGATTTAAAAGTCCATCTTCAATATTTTATCCCTGTAACAACAATCAATAACCATCTTTAATCAAATATTCATCTTTGCACTACAGGCCAAAGATATTCATTTGTATCACCAGTCGGTCATGTTCAACTCAACACCTGTTCATCTTTGCACTACAGGCCAAAAATATTCATCAGTTAATCATTCATCTTTGCACTACAGGCCAAAGATATTCATTTATATCACCATTTAGGACTGAGGATGATGAAAAATTAAAACATGAATTAAACTTTAAGAATAAGTGTCACAAGAGATAATTTGGAAGATTTTTTTTTCTTTTGTGAACAGTACCCGTGAACAGTACCCATGAACAGTAACTGTGAACAGTACCCGTGAACAGTAACTCTGAAACAGTACCCCGTGAACAGTAACTGTGAACAGTACCCGTGAATAGTACCCAATCATGAAAAGTTTCAAATTTGATAAAAAGTTCAAACCAATATTCCTATGAAATGATATTAGATGAAACGAAATTTTTAACCATTTCAGGAATTATAGAAGCAATACTTACCATAGTAAGTTCAAATTTAGAGAATACGAAATAAAATAATATTCCTTCCATACTATGGAGTATGAAAGAAAATAATATTTCTTACGAGTATTGAAATAAAATAATATCCTTTACCTTGGTAGAAACTGAATTTGACTGGACTATCGGATATTATTCTGAGAAAATCTTGCAGAAAAACTTATCTCAAAATATTCGTATACTCAAGAAAAAATACTCACAATACTATGGAATAAGAATTTCTGAATTTAGAAATGGTATGATGAGGAAGGAGGGGTTACCCCCTATTTATACTAAAATTCGGACGAAGGCAATTGCTTAATTTCTTTCCTGCCTAACCTTTTGCCTAACTTTCTCTTATTTCAATGGTTGGGGCCACATAATGACTTTGCAGACATTTTATTTCCAAACATCCTAACTCTTATTGGTTGAGGGCCCATGACATAGGAAATATGTAATGAGTTTGCAGGAGAAACAAATGAAATCAGTACATGGTTTTGAAAAAGAAGAAATGTAATACCCGATTTTTGAAAAACAAGGAGATCAAAGCCAAGCTTCTCACTTTTCAATGCTTAACATAGCAATTAATCACAATTGGTAAGGTCCACCCTTTGGAATAAATTTTGCAGATAACATCTTCCGGCCACCATTTCAATATTACAACAAAGTATTCAAATATTAACCACATGCGTATATATTATAATAATATTATTATTAAACAATTATTATAATATTATATATGAATGAATATTTTATCAGAGAAATAATTGTAATTCCATAGAAAATATGTTAAACGTTCAACAATTATTTCATGCTAAAAATCCTTCATTTATAACAACATAAAATAAATAAATCCATCATTAATATCCACAATAAATATTTCCTTATAATATAAATCAATAATTTAATTATTCACAAATAATATTACAGAATCACAATTATGACAACCAGGCCGTTCCCAGGAAAGAGGGGGCTTTCCAATAAGAATTTCTCCTTACTGGCGCGTAATTAGGTGACCAAACCTCTCATTGACAGAACTTTCTAGACATTGCCAATAATGCTATCTAAAAATATTATTCAAATAATATGAATTATTAATCTGATAATGGGAAATACTGTGCAGTGACAATTATTGAAATAACAATAATATAAAATATCAACGCAGCAATTATTGAATCAATAAAATAAAATATTGAACAGTAACTACTGTAACAATTATTGAGTAGTGCCTTCTTATGTAAGAATCAATAATTCAACAATACTGTGCAATACCGTGTTCTACTGTGCAACCATGCGTATTACTGTATTTTAACCACCAGGTAATCCAACAGTGTTAACGGTAACAACTACGCCGTTATTTATAAAAACGCAAACTTGTCGTTTTCTTCACCCGACAGTTATTCTGTTATGGGCCCCACAATTGACTGTGCCATCGTACGGATATTCCCGACAAGAAGAATATTCTACGACCAAACGAATATTCCCCGACAGCAATAATTATTTTATAACCACTTATTTATTTTATAAAATTTGCACATTTCACCCATATCCAAAGTATTATATCAAATTATCACCTTACTATTCCAAGATAATAAATAGGGAAATTTAATTTTATTTATAATAAGTTGGGGTCTTACAACCTCCCCTCCTTATGAAATTTCGTCCTCGAAATTGACGTACGTACCTGGTGTTTCGAACAGGTGAGGGTACCTTGCTTTCATTTCTGATTCTAACTCCCAGGTCATTTCTTCAATAGCATGATTCCTCCACAAAACCTTAACTTGTGGTATAACCTTGGTGCGTAGGACATGCTCTTTCCTATCCAAGATCTTAACAGGTACCTCTTCGTACGTTAAATCTTCGGCTATCTCGTTTGGTTCTAACGCAATAATATGGTTCGGGTCTTTCACATATTTACGAAGTATGGATATGTAAAAAATATTATGAACACGAGACATACTTGGAGGTAATGCGAGTCTATAGGCCACATTTTCTATTCGGTCAAGAATCTCAAATGGACCAACAAATCTTGGATTGAGCTTTCCTCTCTTTCCAAATCTTGTAACTCCCTTCCATGGAGCAACACGTAACAGTACATGATCTCCAATATTAAACTCCACGTCCTTTCTATGAAGATCAGCATAACTCTTTTGTCGATCTTGTGAGGTTTGAATACGTTGTCGAATCATTTGGATCTTTTCTGTAGTCATGCGTACTAATTCTGGTCCCAACAACGTTGCTTCTCCCACCTCGTCCCAGCATACTGGAGAGCGATATTTTCTTCCATACAACGCCTCGAATGGAGTCATGCCTATACTTGCTTGATAACTATTATTGTAGGAGAATTGCACCAATGGTAGGTACTTATCCCAACTCCCTTTGAAACCTAAGACACAGAGTCTTAATAGATCTTCAAGAGTTTGAATAGTCCTCTCTGATTGTCCGTTCGTTTGAGGATGGTATGCTGAACTAAATCGTAAATCCATGCCCATAGCTTTCTGCAAGCTAACCCAAAATCGTGAAGTGAATCTTGGGTCACGATCCGAAACTATGGATACTGACATGCCATGCAATCTTACAATCTCATTCACGTACATACGAGCAAGACGTTCAAGGGAATAAGTCTCACGTATCGGCAAGAAATGGGAAGACTTGGTTAATCTATCAACAATAACCCAAATCGCATCTATACCTTGAGAAACTTTGGGAAGACCTGTAACAAAATCCATGGTAATGTGTTCCCACTTCCATTTCAGAATCTCAAGTGGTGGCAATGGACCCGTTGGCACTTGATGCTCCGCCTTTACACGTTGACGTGTTAAACACCTCGAGATAAACTCCGCGATCTCTCTCTTCGTATTATTCCACCAAAATGTATGTCGAATATCATGATACATTTTGGTACTCCCAGGATGGATTGCAAACGGGGTGTTGTGTGCCTCCATCATGATTCTATGCTTCAAGTCAGAATCGCTAGGAACACAAAGTCTGGAGTTGAATCTAAGTATTCCTTCTTCATCGATTCTTGCTTCCGGAATAGCTCCTTCTTGCACTTTCTTCTTCATACGCATCAACCCCAGGTCCGTAGCTTGAGCAGCTTTAACTTTATCGATTAAAGTTGGTTCTACTCGTATGTTTGATATCATCACGTGGGTATTTGGAGCCTTCATCTCTATCTCCATTTTTTGCAAGTCATACAACATGGGCCTTTGCATTGACAATATCGCACTCGTACTCGCATACGATCTTCTACTCAATGCGTCAGCTACTACGTTCGTTTTTCCAGGATGATATTGAATAGTGTGATCGTAATCTTTTAATAGTTCAAGCCAACGTCGTTGCCGCATATTGAGTTCTTTTTGGGTGAAGAAATATTTGAGGCTTTTATGGTCCGTATAAATCTCCACTTTCTCCCCATACAAGTAGTGTCTCCAAATTTTCAATGCGAATACGACTGCTGCCAACTCCAGATTATGAGTAGGATAATTCCTCTCATATTCTTTGAGTTGTCGTGAGGCATAGGCTATGACTTTCCCATGTTGCATGAGAACACATCCTAACCCTTTGCCTGAAGCATCGCTGTAGATAACAAATCCATCCGTACCAGATGGTATTGCCAGAATAGGTGCCGATATGAGTCTCCTCTTGAGCTCTTGGAAACTCTTCTCGCATCCCTCGCTCCATACGAATTTTGTATCTTTCCGAGTCAGCTGAGTTAACGGAGTAGCGATTCGAGAAAATCCTTTCACGAATCTCCGATAATAACCAGCTAAGCCCAGAAAGCTGCGTACTTCGGTCACCGACTTCGGTTGCTCCCAACTTTGTATGGCTTCAATCTTCGCCGGGTCAACAGATACTCCATGTTTTGACATCACGTGCCCAAGGAATGCTACTTCCTCAAGCCAGAACTCGCATTTCTTCAGCTTGTCATAAAGCTTGTTTTCACGAAGCCTTTCAAGTATCAGCTTCAAATGGTGCTCATGATCTTCACGGCTTTTGGAATAGATGAGGATGTCATCAATAAAGACAACAACGAACTGATCCAAATATTCCTTGAATATTCTATTCATCATATCCATGAAAGCAGTTGGAGCATTAGTCAATCCGAACGACATGACTAAGAATTCATAATGCCCGTACCGAGTTCTGAAGGCAGTCTTTAGAATATCCTCAGTTTTAATCTTCAGCTGATGATATCCAGAACGAAGGTCGATCTTTGAAAAGAATTGTGCTCCTTGCAACTGGTCGAACAGGTCATCAATGCGAGGTAACGGATACCTATTCTTGATGGTGACATGGTTCAATTCTCGGTAGTCAATACAAAGTCGCATACTCTCGTCTTTCTTCTTTACGAATAAAACAGGAGTACCCCAAGGAGATGTACTAGGACGAATGAAACTGATGTCTAATAACTCCCGCAGTTGGACTTTTAACTCCTGAAGTTAAATAGGAGCCATTCGATATGGGGTTTTAGAAATGGGTTTTGTATCCGGTTCAAGGTCAATAAAGAATTCAACATCACGTTCTGGGAGTAGACCGGGAAGTTCTTCTGGAAATACATCAGGAAATTCTCTAACAACAGAAATATTATTCAAATCTGACTTGCCTTTATTCAAATCCATAACATGGGCTAAGAAAGCTTGACATCCGTTTTTCAATAAACGAATAGCTTTGTGGCTTGATATGACAGTGACTGATTTCAGTGGTTTAGTAGTTTGAATTCGTATGACAGGTTGGCTAGGAATATGAAAACTAACAACCTTACGAAAACAATCAATTTTAGCATGATGAGTGGTTAACCAATCAATTTCTAAAATCACATCAAAAGCAATTATCTTTAAAGAGATAAGATCAATAGGTAATGTGATAGTGCCAACTTGAATCATGCAAGATTTATAAACTGTAGATGTAACGAAGGTTTCACCCAACGGAGTTTCGACAGATAAGTCAAAGTCCAATTTCTCCGGAGTCAAGTTTAAACGTTGAGCACAAGCAGGAGAGATAAAAGAATGGGTAGAACCGGTATCTAGTAAGGTATAAACTTCGCAAGAGTTCAAGATTAGCTTACCCGTGATCACCTCGTTTGGGTTCCTCGCGTTTTGTGCCGTCACGACAAACGCCCTTCTAGGAACCACCGACTTTGACTTGTCCTGGACAGCCTTTGGAGTCACCATCCCTGTTGAACTTGGTTTCACGACTAGACAATCTCTAGCTATATGACCTTCTTTTCCATAGTTATAACACACCTTGGATTGTTGTGGGCAGTTTGGGCTGATGTGTCCCTCTTTCCCGCATTTGTAACAAACGATCGGTGCTCGTTCTCCTCCCCTAGAAACAGTTGATGTTTGTGCTGACGTTTTCACGTTATCATTATTATACCTTCTCTTTTTGAAATCTCCTCCCGACTCGCTCCTTCTATTATCACGGTCACGATTACCACCAGAGTGGTTACCGCTTTTGTCCGAATATTTTCCTCCCTGCTGGTTTTCATTACTCTGATGACTGCCGCCACCGGTATGACCCTGGTTGTGGTCCATTGGTTGAACATACTCATTATCTCGCTCTAATAATTGAGCCCTATTTACAACATCTGAATATAAAGAAAATTTATGAGAGATAAGATATTGTCGAATCTCGGGCTTTAGACCTCTCAGAAACATCCTCGTCATTCGTTCCTCATTCTCGACCAAATGAGGTACAAACCTGGATAACTCTGCAAACTTCACCTCGTACTGGGATACCGTCATGTTATTTTGTTCCAGTCTGATAAACTCCACCTCCTTCATATGACGAATACTTTCAGGAAAGTACTTGTCATTAAATAGTTTCTGAAACGTTTCCCAAGACATGCTGAGTGCGGCCGGCTGGGTACACTTCACAGACTCCCACCAGTAGTCTGCCTCACCGCGAAACATAAAGGTGGAGAATGGAACCTTCTGTTCCTCCGTGCATCCCAAGACATCGAATATCTTTGTAATTTGCTTAACCCACGTTTCCGCCATGATCGGATCCGGCTTTCCCTTAAATTCTGGTGGTCCCAACTCCTTGAACTGCTTAGCTGTGACAAGCCGCACATTGCTAGCATTTCCACCCGTATTTTGTGCATGAGTTTCCCTCGTCTGGTTTTGCATGAACTGCAAAAAGCTCCTAAACATTCCATCGTTCATCGTTTGCTCGGTAGTGTTGTTTACAGGAGGAATATTGCCTTCCTGTTGTACGTTCTCCTGGTTTGTGACTAAAGGTTGTTCCACAGTTTCATATACTCCATTGTTAACGTTCTTAGCAGCCATTCTTAAATACTGCCATAAAACATGGGTTAATTAAACAATTCACATATCACATAATATCCCTATATTATAACCGACCAACAAATAAGTTTAGTTATGACACACTAGCGAATGATTTACTCATCTCTCCCCTCCTAGTTCTATTCTCTGATCTCCTCCAGAGACCATATCCCTAAGCTTTGATACCAACTGTGACACCCCCCAAAATAGGTATACATCACCCATTCTGAGTCGCCAAATACATGATACAAAAATAAATACAACTTCAGTAATACAATTATTGTGCAAAATACGATAACACATATACTGTGAGCTTTAATACAAATATAGTCTAATAGAGATTATACAAACTCAAAAGGAGTCCTCATTACAATTATTGATACACTATTTTACAAAATAGTGAGGATTACTAATACATCTATCCTGAACTATCACTCCATACCCCGGCTAGTTCCTGCTATGTTCTCACCTCCTGGGAAGAAAAATAGAACAAAAAAGAAAAGGGTGAGCTCAACTAGCCCAGTAAAGAATATTATGACTAAGATAATATACAAAAAATTATCATTAGTATTCAAAAGGGAAAAATCTGATAGAATATAATAGACAAGTTTTAGATCAACAAATGCAGCGGAAACAGCAAACCATTAGAAGAGTCGAGTAGAGAATGAGTTCTACTATCTTCTAAGATTTAAAAGTCCATCATCAATATTTTATCCCTGTAACAACAATCAATAACCATCTTTAATCAAATATTCATCTTTGCACTACAGGCCAAAGATATTCATTTGTATCACCAGTCGGTCATGTTCATCTCAATACCTGTTCATCTTTGCACTACGGGCCAAAGATATTCATCAGTTAATCATTCATCTTTGCACTACAGGCCAAAGATATTCATTTATATCACCATTTAGGACTGAGGATGATGAAAAATCAAAACATGAATTAAACTTTAAGAATAAGTGTCACAACAGATAATTTGGAAGAATTTTTTTTTTCTTTTGTGAACAGTACCCGTGAACAGTAACTGTGAACAGTACCCGTGAACAGTAACAATGAACAATACCCGTGAACAGTAACTGTGAACAGCACCCGTGAATAGTACCCAGTCATGAAAAGTTTCAAATTTGATAAAAAGTTCAGACCAATATTTCTATGAAATGATATTAGATGAAACGAAATTTCTAACTATTTCAGAAATTATAGAAGCAATACTTACCATAGTAAGTTCAAATTTAGAGAATATGAAATGAAATAATATCCCTTCCATACTATGGAGTATGAAAGAAAATAATATTTCTTACAAGTATTGAAATAAAATAATATCCTTTACCTTGGTAGAAACTGGATTTGACTGGAATATCAGATATTATTCTGAGAAAATCTTGCAGAAAAACTTCCCTCAAAATATTCGTATACTCAAGAAAAAATACTCACAATACTATGGAATAAGAATTTCTGAATTTAGAAATGGTGTGATGAGGAAGGAAGGGTTACCCCCTATTTATACTAAAATTCGGACGAAGGCAATTGCTTAATTTCTTTCCTGCCTAACCTTTTGCCTAACTTTCTCTTATTTCAATGGTTGGGGCCACATAATGACTTTGCAGACAATTCATTTCCAAACATCCTAACTCTTATTGGTTGAGGGCCCATGACATAGGAAATATGTAATGAGTTTGCAGGAGAAACAAATGAAATCAGTACATGGTTTTGAAAAGGAAGAAATGTAATACCCGGTTTTTGAAAAACAAGGAGATCAAAGCCAAGCTTCTTACTTTTCAATGCTTAACATAGCAATTAATCACAATTGGTAAGGTCCACCCTTTGGAATAAATTTTGCAGATAACATCTTCCACCCACCATTTCAATGTTACAACAAAGTATTCAAATATTAACCACATGCGTATATATTATAATAATAATATTATTAAACAATTATTATAATATTATATATGAATGAATATTTTATCAGAGAAATAATTGTAATTCCACAGAAAATATGTTATATTTTCAACAATTATTTCATGCTAAAAATCCTTCATTTATAACAACATAAAATAAATAAATCCATCATTAATATCCACAATAAATATTTCCTTATCATATAAATTAATAATTTAATTATTCACAAATAATATTACAGAATCACAATTATGACAACCAGGCCGTTCCCAGGAAAGAGGGGGCTTTCCAATAAGAATTTCTCCTTACTGGCGCGCAATTAGGTGACCAAACCTCTCCTTGACAGAACTTTCTAGACATCGCCAATAATGCTATCTAATAATATTATTCAAATAATATGAATTATTAATCTGATAATGGAAAATACTGTGCAGTGACAATTATTGAATCAGTAAAATAAAATATTGAACAGTAACTACTGTAACAATTATTGAGTAGTGCCTTCTTACGTAAGAATCAGTAATTCAACAATACTGTGCAATACCGTGTGCTACTGTGCAACCATGCGTATTACTGTATTTTAACCACCAGGTAATCCAACAGTGTTAACGGTAATAACTACGCCGTTATTTATAAAAACGTAAACTTGTCGTTTTCTTCACCCGACAGTTATTCCGTTATGGGCCCCACAATTGACTACGCCGTCGTACGGATATTCCCGATAAGAAGAATATTCCACGACCAAACGAATATTCCCCGACAGCAATGATTATTTTATAACCACTTGCTTATTTTATAAAATTTACACATTTCACCCATATCCAAAGTATTATATCAAATTATCACCTTACTATTCCAAGATAATAAATAAGGAAATTTAATTTTATTTATAATAAGTTGGGGTCTTACATTTTTACACTCTAAAATTTTTATTCTCTAAAATTTTTTTTACACTTAATCTGTTTGTTTGCTTTTCTCTCCTCTCTCTCTGAGTGTAAATATATATTTCCCTATATGGGAAATGATCAATAACATCTATTTGTTATGGATTAAAAAGTGGCATATAACATTTTAACCATCCATTAAAAACATGAAGAGCTGGGATTTAATATGGACATACTCTGTCCGCTAGAAGTACTAGCGGACTTGATTAATAAAATTTTTAGACAAAAATACCCATAAATCCGCTAGTACTTCTAGCGGATTTAATGGATGTCATCCATACTAGTCCAATCTTCATAAATTTTGTTTTGGCCTTTGGCAGATAAAGAAAATCATTTATTTATTTATTTGTAGAAAACAGACTAATGCTAATATACCGAACGAACTAAAAATTTAATCATATGATCACCCCTTTCTAGTGGCAGAACCAGAACGTGTTTATAGAGGGGTCAAAATACATTAATAAAAAAAATTTATTTATTGACGCTTGAAGAGCTTCTTTCGGTTGTACGAGTGAGAGGAGACAACTGTATCCTGCGAGTCTGAATAGTTTAAAAATATCTCAAAATTTGTTCGTTCTCAATTGTTGAAAAAATATCCTTTTTAATATAAACTATCAGACTGCCATTCATCCACTCGTCTCCCATTTTATTACGCAAGTTAGTCTTGCCAATTATTATCGCAGAGAATACCCTTTCAACAGTAGCAGTTGCAACTGGTAAAACCAAAGCCAACTCGATCAATCGATATACCAATGTAAAAGTCATATTTCTTCTTGTTTCAATCAGCTTCTTAGCAAGACTTTCCAAACCCAAATTTTTGATCCCAAAAAATTGACTATCGCATCGCATATCATATATGTAATTTTCAAGGTGATCCCCAAGTATCATGCGATCAATCAATGAGAAGTCTTCTGGATAAAGCTCAGCAAGATGGAGTATTTATTTTTGTCAAATTGAGAAAACGAATCCCTTGAATCAAGGCATTATATGCATAAAAGTAACTCTGTGCATGCTTCTGAAAAATGATTGTTCATTGTTGGTTGATTTTGCAATCAAAGAATACGTGCAAGTATACACGGTCAACAAGTAATAAAGTGATAAAATAGAGTGTCGATCCCACAGAGAATTCTAATTAATAAATTCTAACTACTAGCACTATATCAATCCAATTTTATTTAAACAAAGATAAATTATGATTTTCTAAAATATTGAAGCTAAATTAAACAATTAAAGATATTATCCTAAAGAAAACAGATAAACTAAAATATGATTTGAATGAACTCCGATAAATAAGGATTAAGACTTCAATATCCCCAATTATGACTTTATAAACCAATTATCCACTTATCCCAATTATTATGTCTACTGAATTGTTAACAAGAATTCTCTACAGCCAAAAGCCCTTTTCCAAGTAAACAATTGACTTCTATTTAACTCAATTTAATCTTGTTATATTCCTATGCAAGACAAGTGAATTAAACTCCTTTAATCCCATTTCCTTATGTGTTACATACGGTAAATATATATTTTCATTCCATTCACAAACCTAATTATTCACTTTGCAAATAATTAAGTCACATGCCACCATGCCTAGTTCTAACCCTAGAGTTCCTTTTTCAATTCAATATAGAGTAACAAGGTAATTATAGGCCAAATAAATAATCAATAGATGCAAGGCATGATAAATAATTCACTTCAACATAAATAATTGGAATAATCTGAATAACTAATTTATAGCCATAAAAGGTTCAATTGAAATCCTAATTAAAGAATTAGTTCATAACGGAAATAAAAATCAACAATCGTTTGCAAAACATCCTTAAAGAATTACAAATTGAAAATAAGGAGAAGAAGAAAACTCTGAGCCAATCCTTAGTCTTCAAGTAATCTTTTGTGTAGCCTCCAATGAATGAATGAATAGATGAATCATAAGATCCCTAATTTCAGCACTTAATCTCTTTTTATAGCTTGCCACAATCCTAATCCAACTAGGCTTCAAATAACCTTCAATAATCAAGTTAGCCGAAAAGTCAACGCTCGCGTCTCGGTCAATGAGCAGCTCGACCCAGCGCCCCGGCGCTGGTATTAACACTATGTATAGCGCCCCGACGCTGATGGTCAGCGAAATTACCATCTTGCCCTTATCAGCTAAAATTCCCAATTTGTCCCCGCAGCTCCCGAATCTGCAAAACAACAACTAAACACAATAAAAATACTTCTAAATCACTTGAAAATACAATAATTTAAGTCCAAATATATCCAATTCATGGGTATATTACCCAATCATTAAACGCCACCAAACTTAAATCGTTGCGTGTCCTCATGCAATGAAACATGAAATAATACTAAACAATATGAAAACGACAAATCATGCAAATGCAACTAACTAAATGATCGTAATTCCAGCAATCCAATAACTCACGTATATGCATAGGCCTCAGAAAAATCACAAAAACATGCTAATACATCATGTTATAGCAAATAAATAATATCCCAACAATCAATGAATCTGAATTTGTTATAACCGATATTGTGAGTGTGTGTTCAACAACCATGCTAACCCATGAACGGCAGAAATATGAAAGATAATAGTTTTCTTAGTAGGCCTCATACAGTGTAAACTTGAGAACTCATCAAATATACTTGTTTCAACTGAAATCAAACAATCACCCGAATTCAGGAGTCAAAATGGAATACTTATGCTTTTCTTTTCTCTTTTTTTTATAACGGGGGCTTTTTGCACTTTTCCCGCTTGATTTTTTTTTATGACTATGCATTGTCTTATTCCCTTAGGCTTTTCAATGTTACCTTAACGAGCTTTCGACCAACGACTCCCAGACCATTAAGACCTTAGAGCGCTAGGTGTAAAGACAATCCCCTCGGGCTTACTTACCCAAGTAACAAAGGCCACAAAACTAGCCAAGCATGCCACTTTATTTATTTATTTATTTTTTATTACCTTATATATTCCAAATATTTTTCCACCCAAACTTGAGTTTTTTTCTAACTTCAGTCTTCTCTAGCTACTCAAATTGTCCTTGCATTTCACTAGCAATCATCCTTTAGAACTCTATTATCTATCCATTTAAACTATCATAGCCAACATGGTCGTTTTTCAAAGTGCTTTCCTATAATATCAGTGTCAAACAGATAAAGATTCAAATCATGTCAAGAAAATCATATCACTGACTCAACAATCCTTACTAGACTTGTTCATGCAATTCTAATTTCATCATTGACCCCCAAATATACGCACTATCAAAAGCTGGAATTAACATGCAATCCTAAATGCAACATTAAACTAACAATAACAAACCAAATTCACAAACTATTAACAACTACAACTAAAAATTAACTGTGACAATCCTAAAATAGGTCCATTCCATCCAACCTATTCTGAGTCGCCAAATACATGGTACAGAAAATAACTACAACTTTATTACAACAATTGTCGTGCAAAATACAACAACACATATGCTGTGAGTTTGGATACAAATATATATCAAATGTGACTCATATCCCAACCGTGGATAGCACCTCATAATGACACCTTACATAAAGATATAGTCAAAAACTGTTTTAGAAATTAGAATATTTGGGAAGTGCTCAAGGAAACCTTCGTACATGGGAGGCCATGCGTCTAGGTTATGATAGATATCATATGGCCACAGAATTATCCTTGGTTGACCCAATAGACCCCAAAGAAAAACGAGAAGATTACTATCATATTCTTCCCAATGGTGAGTCTTCTCTTGACTTATCATTATCTCCACTGTCTCTAACAGAGAATTATACTTCAAACAAACACCAAGATTATATAGGTAGTGCTCGTGTAAGACCCCAAATTATTAATAAATGAAATTTAAATTCCTCAATTTATTATTTTGAAATAGTAAGGGTTGATTTGATTAATGTGGTTAGTTATGGGTAAAATGCGTAAATATTTCAAATAAGCAAGTGATCCTAAAATATTCATTGTTGTCGGGAAATATTTGCTTGGTCGTGGAATATTCTTGTTGTCGGGGAATATTCGTACGACGGCGCAGCCTTGTGTGGGCCCCATAACAGAAAGCGATTGGATGAAGAAAACGACAAAAATAAGTTGTTTATAAATAACGGCGTAGTTGTTACCGTTAATACTGTTGGAATACCCGGTGGTTAAACACAGTAATACGTGTTGTTGCACAGTAGCACACTGTATTGCACCAATTATTGATTCTTACGTAAGAAGGCACTACTCAATAATGGTTACAGTAATTACTGTTCAGTATTTTATTTTATTAATAATTGCTGCGTTGATATTTTATATTACTGTTGTTTTAATAATTGTCACTATACAATATTTTCTATTATCGGAGCAATAATTCATATTATCTGAATAATATTATTAGATAACATTATTGGTAATGTCTAGAAAGTTCTGTCTAAGGAGAGGTTTGGTCATCTAATTGCGCGCCAGTAAGGAGAGATCCTTATTGGAAAGCCCCCTCTTTCTTGGGAACGGCCTGGTTGCTAGTACTGTGATTCTGTAATATTATTTGTGTATAATTAATTATTAATTTATACGATGAGGAACATATTGATTTTATGTGGATATAGATGGAGAAAATGTTTAATGTGACAATTGTTGAAAATTAATATTTTATCTTTTTTTGAAAAATATATTCATTTAAATATATTATTTTAATAATATATTGATGGTGATATTTTTACAATGAATGTGGGATATATGAGTATATGAGGAGGAAGAGTATTTTTGTGGCATTAAATGATTAACACATGTTTTGTGTGTTGGTGGACACAATTCTTGACCGAAAATTTATTATTGACTGTAAAATCGCCCGTTTATGGATTTCGGTCAATTTCTGTTTGGAATTTGGAAAAATTTTCTTCTGCAAAGTTGTAGAGAATTGAATTTTCTATAAAAACTTGCGAGATTCGAATTTTCTGATAAAAGGGCTATTTACTATGAATTATTGAAGTTCTGAAGTTCTGAAATAATTGATTTTTGGAAGTTTTAATTATTATTTAAAAAAAAAACGTTTTTTGCAAATTAGTGGGCTCAACATGTGATAAGAATGGGCTGAATTCAGATCTTATAAGGTGGGCTTGATAATTTTATAAATATAATATTATTATATTTAATTTTCTGCTTTGGTGTTCTAAGCATTTTCCTATAAATAGGGTGCTTAGGTTAGAATTGAAAATCACACCAGAAACTGAGATCTTCTCTCTTTCTCTCTCTATATTAGTGAGCATATTCTTGTGAGTATTCTAATACTTTGAGTATTGCTATACGGTGCAAGTTCAAGTCATAGCCTATATCCGGTGTTTAAACTAGAAGTACTGTTTTTGCTGAGGTAAGGGATGTTATTTCTTCTTAAATGATATTATTTTCTTCAATATCATTATGCCGAAGTATTGATCTAAACTTTTTATCAAATTTGGAACTTTTCATGTCGGGGTTACTATTCACGAGTTACTATTCACCGAAAAATGAAATTTTTTTCTTTTCGTCCAAAATATCTATTATGGATACTAGCTTTGATTGTATCCATGTTTTGATCATTCTTGAATTTTACTCCACTATGATTCTTTATGAGGTATTTTTTGGCATGGATAAACTGTAATACGAATCCCTAATATTTGTTCTTTTGCTTCACTGGATTCGTTTTCTTTAAAATATTTTTCATCATCCTCAATCTTAAATGATGATATAACTGAATATCTTTGGCCTGTAGTGCAAAGATGAATGATTTCTGTTGAATATTTTTGGCCCGTAGTGCAAAGATGAACAGGTGTTGAGGTGAGCATGACCAACTGATGAATATCTTTGGCCTGTAGTGCAAAGATGACTATTTGATTCAAGATATTTATTGATTGATGTTACAGGGATAAAATGTTGATGATGGGCTTTTAAATTCATAGATAATCGTAGATTTCATTCTCTACGTAACTCTTCTATGAATTATTATTTTCCGCTGCGAATATTGAATTAAAACTTGTTGTCTATTGTATTCTATTAAATTTTTCCCTGTTGAAGACTAACGATAATTTGATGTATATTATCTTAGTCATAATATTCTTTACTGGGCTAGTTGAGCTCACCTTTTTCCTTGTTGTTCCATTTTTCTTCTCAGGAGGCGAGAATGTAGAGAGTACTAGTCGGGGTATGGAATGATGGTTCAAGACAGTTATTTTAGTAGTCCTCACTATTTTGTAAAATAGTGTATCAATAAGTATAATGAGGACTTAATTGAGTATGAATACTGTCTAGATGATAATATTTGTATTTAAACTCACAGTATATGTGTTGTCGTATTTTGCACGACAATTGTAATAATAAAGTTGTAGTTATTTTCTGTACCCTGTATTTGGCGACTCAGAATGGGTTGGATGGATTGGACCTATTTTGGGGGCGTCACAGTTGGTATCAGAGCTTAGGGATATGATCTCTGGCTGAGATCGGGGAATAGAACTAGGAGGGGAGAGACGAGTAAATCCTTCGCTAGTGTGTCTTACCTAAGCTTATTTGTTGGTCGGTCATAATATAGGGGTATTATGTGACATGTTAATTTCTTTAATTAACCCTTGTTTTATGGCAGTATTTGAGAATGTCGATTGAGAATGTTAATTAGTGGAGTAAATGAAACCGTGGAGACGATTGTAATCACCAACGAGGAGAACGTGCAACAGGCTGACAATGTTCCTCCTGTGAACAACACCACTGAGCAGACGATGAACGATGAGATGTTTAGAAGCTTTTTGCGATTCATGCAAAATCAGACCAAGGAGATTCCTGTTCAAAATATAGGTAGAAACAATGGCAACGCACAGCTGGTCATAGCCAAACAGTTCAAAGAGTTGGGACCACCAGAATTCTGGGGAAAGCCAGATCCGATTAAGGCGGAGACATGGGTCAAGCAAATTACCAAGATATTTGATGTCTTGGGATGCACGGAGGAACATAAGGTTCCATTCGCCACCTTTATGTTCCGTGGCGAGGCAGACTACTGGTGGGAATCTGTGAAGCGTACCCATCTAGCCGCACTCAGCATGTCTTGGGAAATGTTTCAAAAACTTTTCAACAAAAAATACTTTCCTGAAAGTATTCGCCATATGAAGGAGGTAGAGTTTATTAGACTGGAGCAGAATAACATGACGGTGTCCCAGTACGAGGCGAAATTTACAGAGTTGTCCAGGTTTGCACCTCATTTAGTGGAGAATGAGGAACGTATGACGCGGATATTTCTGAGAGGTTTGAAACCCGGCATACGTCAATATTTCATTTCTCATAAATTTTCTCTCTATTCAGATGTTGTCAACAGGGCTCAATTATTAGAGCGAGATAACGAGTATGGTCAATCGAGGGACCACAACCAGGATCATACCGGTGACAACAGTCATCAGAACAATGATAACCAGCGGAGAAAGAAAAATACAGACAAGAACGGCAACCACTTTGGTGGTAATCATGGCCATGAGAATAGAAGAAGCGAGTTGGGAGGAGATTTTAAAAAGAGGAGATTCAACAATGACAATACGAAGACGTCAGCACCAGCAGCAACTGGTTCCAAGGGAGGAGAACGACCACCGGTCATATGCTATAAATGTGGAAAAGAAAGACATATCAGCCCAAATTGTCCACAACAGTTTAAGGTATGTTATAACTGTGGAAAAGAAGGACATATCACTCGAGATTGCACTATAGCGAAACCAAGTCCAACGGGGGTGGTGACTCAAAAAGTTGTCCCATAAAAGTCAAAGTCAACGGTTCTTGGAAGAGCGTTTTTTGTGACTGGTCAGAATGCGAGGAACCCGAACGAAGTTAGCACGGGTTAGTTAATTATAAATTTTTGCGAAGTCTATACCTTATTAGATACCGATTCTACCCATTCATTTATCTCTCCTGCTTATACTCAATGTTTAAACTTGGCTCCAGAGAAAATTAGACTTTGACTTATCTGTTGAAACTCCGTTAGGAGAAACTTTCGTTACATCCACTGTTTATAAATCTTGTTTGATCCAAGTTGCCACCATCACATTACCTGTTGACCTTATCTCTTTAAAGATACTTGCTTTTGATGTGATTTTAGGAATTGATTGGTTAACTACTCATCATGCCAAAATTGATTGTTTTCGTAAGGTTGTTAGTTTTCATATTCCTAAGCAATCTGTTATTCAAATTCAAGCAACCAAACCATTGAACTCAAACTCTTTCATATCAAGCCGTAAAGTCATTAGTTTATTAAAAAACGGATGTCAAGCTTTCTTAGCCATGTCATGGACTTGAACAAAAATACGTCAGATTTGAATGATATTTCTGTTGTTAGTAAAAATTTTGACGTATTTCCTGAAGAATTTCTTGGCTTACTCCCAGAGCGTGATATTGAATTTTGTATCGACTTTGAACTTAGTACAAAACCCATTTCTAAAATCTCATATCGAATGGCTCCTATTGAACTTCAGGAGTTAAAAACCCAACTATAGAAGTTGATAACCGAGTCTCTATCTAGTGATTTCCTTTGTGGAATGCTTTGAAGCCAGACTCTTCGTAGGGGATGCCATATTCGTATGGTAGTAAACTGATAGGTGCCATCGTACTATCCAAGATTGGGATATGAGTCACAGTTGAGAGCAACCTAAGTCAGTAATCGAAATACATAGCTTTCTAGGCTTAGCTGGTTATTATCGCAGATTTGTAAAAGGATTTTCTAGAATCGCTACTCCATTAACTCAGCTGACTCAAAAAGATACAAACTTCTAATGGATCGAGGAATGCGAGAAGAGCTTCCAAGAATTCAACATGCGACACCGACGTTGGCTCGAGCTATTGAAAGATTTCGATCATACCATCCAATACTATCCTGAAAAAGCGAACGCGGTAGCTGACGCATTGAGTAAAAGATCATATGAAAGAATGAGTGCGATGATGTCAAGTATACGCGTAGAATCAACTTTAATCAATAAAGTTAAAGTTGCTCAAGCCACAGACCCGGAGCTGATGCGTATGAAGAAGAAAGTGCAAGGAGGTGTTATTCTAAAAGTAAGAATCGATGAAGAAGGAATACTTCGAGTCCACTCCAGACTTTGTGTTCCTAACGATCCTGATTTGAAGTACAAGATCATGATGGAGGCACACAATACACCATTTGCAATTCATCCTAGAAGTACCAAGATGTATCGTGATCTTTGACATACATTTTGGTGGAACGATATGAAGATGCAAAGTTTATTTCGAGGTGTTTAACTTGTCAACGTGTAAAGGCGGAGCATCAAGTGCCAAAGGGTCCATTGCAACCACTTGAGATTCCAAAATGGAAGTGGGAACACATTACCATGGATTTCGTTACGGGTATTCCCACGGTTTCTCAAGACATAAATGCTATTTGGGTTATAGTTGATAGATTAACCAAGTCTGCTCATTTCTTGCCGATACGGGAGACTTATTCCCTTGAACGTCTTGCTAGTATGTACGTGAATGAGATTGTGAGGTTGCATGGCATGCCAGTATCCATAGTTTCGGATCGTGACCCAAGATTCACTTCCAGATTTTGGGTTAGCTTACAAAAAGCAATAGGCACGGATTTACGATTTAGTTCGGCATACCATCCTCAAACGGACGGGCAATCAGAGAGGACTATTCAAACTCTTGAAGATCTATTAAGACTTTGTGTCCTAGATTTCAAAGGGAGTTGGGATAAGTACCTACCATTGGTGAAATTCTCCTACAATAACAGTTATTAGGCAAGTATAGGTGTGGCTCCATTTGAAGCATTGTATGGACGAAAGTGCCGCTCTCTAATATGTTGGTATGAGGTGGGTGAAGCAACATTGTTGGGACCCGAGTTGGTACGTATGACTACGAAAAAGATCCAAACGATTCGACAACGTTTACAAACGGCACAGGATCGACAAAAGAGTTATGCGGATCTTCATCGAAAGGACGTAGAATTTGATATTGGGGATCATGTATTGTTGCGAGTTACTCCATGGAAGGGAGTTACAAGATTCGAGAAGAGAGAAAAGCTCAATCCACGATTTATTGGTCCATTTCAGATTCTTGACCGAGTAAGAAATGTGGCCTATAGACTCGCGTTACCTCCAAGCATTTCTCGTGTTCATAACGTTTTTCACATATCTATGCTTCGTAAATATGTGAAAGACCCAAACCACGTTATTGAGTTAGAACCAGACGAGATAGCCGAAGACTTAACGTACGAGGAGGTACCTGTCAAGATCTTGGATAGGAAGGAGCATGTCCTACGCACGAAGGTCATACCACAAGTTAAAGTTTTGTGGAGAAACCATGCTATTGAGGAAATGACCTGGGAGTTGGAAACAGAAATAAAAGCAAGGTATCCTCATCTTTTCGAAACACCAGGTACGTATGTCAATTTTGAGGACGAAATTTCATAAGGAGGGGAGGTTGTAAGACCCCAAATTATTAATAAATGAAATTTAAATTCCTCTATTTATTATTTTGAAATAGTAAGGGTTGATTTGATTAATGTGGTTAGTTATGGGTAAAATGCGCAAATATTTCAAATAAGCAAGTGGTCCTAAAATATTCATTGTTGTCGGGGAATATTTGTTTGGTCGTGGAATATTCTTGTTGTCGGGGAATATTCGTACGACGGCGCAGCCTTGTGTGGGCCCCATAACATAAAGCGATTGGATGAAGAAAACAACAAAAACAAGTTGTTTATAAATAACTGCGTAGTTATTACCGTTAATACTGTTAGAATACCCGGTGGTTAAACACAGTAATACGTGTTGTTGCGCAGTAGCACACTGTATTGCACAAATTATTGATTCTTACGTAAGAAGGCACTACTCAATAATGGTTACAGTAATTACTGTTCAGTATTTTATTTTATTAATAATTGCTGCGTTGATATTTTATATTACTGTTGTTTTAATAATTGTCACTATACAGTATTTTCTATTATCGGAGCAATAATTCATATTATCTGAATAATATTATTAGATAACATTATTGGTAATGTCTAGAAAGTTCTGTCTAAGGAGAGGTTTGGTCATCTAATTGTGCGCTAGTAAGGAGAGATCCTTATTGGAAAGCCCCCTCTTTCTTGGGAACGGCCTGGTTGCCAGTACTGTGATTCTGTAATATTATTTGTGTATAAATAATTATTAATTTATATAATGAGAAAAATATTAATTTTATGTGGATATAGATGGAGAAAATTTTTAATGTGACAATTGTTGAAAATTAATATTTTATCTTTTTCTGATAAAATAATTTATTTAAATATATTATTTTAATAATATATTGATGGTGATATTTTTATAATAAATGTGGGATATATGAGTATATGAGGAGGAAGAATATTTTTATGGCATTAAATGATTAACACATGTTTTGTGTGTTGGTGAACACAATTCTTGGCCGAAAATTTATTATTGACTGTAAAATCGCCCGTTTGTGGATTTCGGTCAATTTCTGTTTGGAATTTGGAAAAACTTTCTTCTGCAAAGTTGTAGAGAATTGAATTTTCTATAAAAACTTGTGGGATTCAAATTTTCTGATAAAAGGTCTATTTATTATGAATTATTGAAGTTCTGAAGTTCCGAAATAATTAATTTTTGGAAGTTTTAATTATTATTTTAAAGAAAAACATTTTTTGCAAATTAGTGGGCTCAACATGTGATAAGAATGGGCTGAATTCAGATCTTCTAAGGTGGGCTTGACAATTTTATAAATATAATATTATTATATTCAATTTTCTGCTTTGGTATTCTAAGCATTTTTCTATAAATAGGGTGCTTAGGTTAGAATTGAAAATCACACCAGAAACTGAGATTTTCTCTCTTTCTCTCTCTATATTAGTGAGCGTATTCTTGTGAGTATTCTAATACTTTGAGTATTGCTATACGGTGCAAGTTCAAGTCATAGCCAATATCCGGTGTTTCAACTAGAAGTACTGTTTTTGCTGAGGTAAGGGATGTTATTTCTTCTTAAATGATATTATTTTCTTCAATATTATTATGCCGAAGTATTGATCTGAACTTTTTATCAAATTTGAAACTTTTCATGTCGGGGTTACTATTCATGAGTTACTATTCATGAGTTACTATTCACGAGTTACTATTCACCGAAAAATGAAATTTTCTTCTTTTCGTCCAAAATATCTATTATGGATACTAGCTTTGATTGTATCCATGTTTTGATCATTCTTGAATTTTACTCCACTATGATTGTTTATGAGGTATTTTTGGGCATGGATAAACTGTAATATGAATCCCTAATATTTGTTCTTTTGCTTCACTGGATTCGTTTTCTTTAAAATATTTTTCATCATCCTCAATCTTAAATGATTATATAACTGAATATCTTTAGCCTGTAGTGCAAAGATGAATGATTTCTGTTGAATATTTTTGGCCCGTAGTGCAAAGATGAACAGGTGTTGAAGTGAACATGACCAACTGATGAATATCTTTGGCCTGTAGTGCAAAGATGACTATTTAATTCAAGATATTTATTGATTGATGTTACAGGGATAAAATGTTGATGATGGGCTTTTAAATTCATAGATAATCGTAGATTTCATTCTCTACGTAACTCTTCTATGAATTATTATTTTCCGCTGCGAATATTGATTTAAAACTTGTTGTCTACTGTATTCTATTAAATTTTTCCCTGTTGAAGACTAACGATAATTTGATGTTTAGAACGATAGGTGTCATTGTGACGTACTATCCAAGATTGGGATATGAGTCACAGTTGAGAGCAACCTAAGTCAGTAATCGAAATACATAGCTTTCTAGGCTTAGCTGGTTATTATCGCAGATTTGTAAAAGGATTTTCTAGAATCGCTACTCCATTAACTCAGCTGACTCAAAAAGATACAAACTTCTAATGGATCGAGCAATGAGAGAAGAGCTTCCAAGAATTCAACATGCGACACCGACGTTGGCTCGAGCTATTGAAAGATTTCGATCATACCATCCAATACTATCCTGAAAAAGCGAACGCGGTAGCTGACGCATTGAGTAAAAGACCATATGCAAGAATGAGTGCGATGATGTCAAGTATACGCGTAGAATCAACTTTAATCAATAAAGTTAAAGTTGCTCAAGCCACAGACCCGGAGCTGATGCGTATGAAGAAGAAAGTGCAAGGAGGTGTTATTCTAAAAGCAAGAATCGATGAAGAAGGAATACTTCGAGTCCACTCCAGACTTTGTGTTCCTAACGATCCTGATTTGAAGTACAAGATCATGATGGAGGCACATAATACACCATTTGCAATTCATCCTAGAAGTACCAAGATGTATCGTGATCTTTGACATACATTTTGGTGGAACGATATGAATATGCAAAGTTTATTTCGAGGTGTTTAACTTGTCAACGTGTAAAGGCGGAGCAACAAGTGCCAAAGGGTCCATTGCAACCACTTGAGATTCCAAAATGGAAGTGGGAACACATTACCATGGATTTCGTTACGGGTATTCCCACGGTTTCTCAAGACATAAATGCTATTTGGGTTATAGTTGATAGATTAACCAAGTCTGCTCATTTCTTGCCGATACGGGAGACTTATTCCCTTGAACGTCTTGCTAGTATGTACGTGAATGAGATTGTGAGGTTGCATGGCATGCCAGTATCCATAGTTTCAGATCGTGACCCAAGATTCACTTCCAGATTTTGGGTTAGCTTGCAAAAAGCAATAGGCACGGATTTACGATTTAGTTCGGCATACCATCCTCAAACGGACGGGCAATCAGAGAGGACTATTCAAACTCTTGAAGATCTATTAAGACTTTGTGTCCTAGATTTCAAAGGGAGTTGGGATAAGTACCTACCATTGGTGAAATTCTCCTACAATAACAGTTATTAGGCAAGTATAGGTGTGGCTCCATTTGAAGCATTGTATGGACGAAAGTGCCGCTCTCTAATATGTTGGTTTGAGGTGGGTGAAGCAACATTGTTGGGACCCGAGTTGGTACGTATGACTACGGAAAAGATCCAAACGATTCGACAACGTTTACAAACGGCACAGGATCGACAAAAGAGTTATGCGGATCTTCATCGAAAGGACGTGAAATTTGATATTGGGGATCATGTATTGTTGCGAGTTACTCCATGGAAGGGAGTTACAAGATTCGGAAAGAGAGGAAAGCTCAATCCACGATTTATTGGTCCATTTCAGATTCTTGACCGAGTAAGAAATGTGGCCTATAGACTCGCGTTACCTCCAAGCATTTCTCGTGTTCATAACGTTTTTCACATATCTATGCTTCGTAAATATGTGAAAGACCCAAACCACGTTATTGAGTTAGAACCAGACGAGATAGCCGAAGACTTAACGTACGAGGAGGTACCTGTCAAGATCTTGGATAGGAAGGAGCATGTCCTACGCACGAAGGTCATACCACAAGTTAAAGTTTTGTGGAGAAACCATGCTATTGAGGAAATGACCTGGGAGTTGGAAACAGAAATGAAAGCGAGGTATCCTCATCTTTTCGAAACACCAGGTACGTATGTCAATTTCGAGGACGAAATTTCATAAGGAAGGGAGGTTGTAAGACCCCAAATTATTAATAAATGAAATTTAAATTCCTCTATTTATTATTTTGAAATAGTAAGGGTTGATTTGATTAATGTGGTTAGTTATGGATAAAATGCGCAAATATTTCAAATAAGCAAGTGGCTCTAAAATATTCATTGTTGTCGAGGAATATTTGTTTGGTCGTGGAATATTCTTGTTGTCGGGGAATATTCGTACGACGGCGCAGCCTTGTGTGGGCCCCATAACAGAAAGCGATTGGATGAAAAAAACGACAAAAATAAGTTGTTTATAAATAACGGCGTAGTTGTTACCGTTAATACTGTTGGAATACCCGGTGGTTAAACACAGTAATACGTATTGTTGCACAGTAGCACACTGTATTGCACCAATTATTGATTCTTACGTAAGAAGGCACTACTCAATAATGGTTACAGTAATTACTGTTCAGTATTTTATTTTATTAATAATTGCTGCGTTGATATTTTATATTACTGTTGTTTTAATAATTGTCACTATACAGCATTTTCTATTATCGGAGCAATAATTCATATTATCTGAATAATATTATTAAATAACATTATTGGTAATGTCTAGAAAGTTCTGTCTAAGTAGAGGTTTGGTCATCTAATTGCGCGCCAGTAAGGAGAGATCCTTATTGGAAAGCCCCCTCTTTCTTGGGAACGGCCTGGTTGCCAGTACTGTGATTTTGTAATATTATTTGTGTATAATTAATTATTAATTTATATGATGAGGAAAATATTGATTTTATGTGGATATAGATGGAGAAAATTTTTAATGTGACAATTGTTGAAAATTAATATTTTATCTTTTTCTAATAAAATAATTCATTTAAATATATTATTTTAATAATATATTGATGGTGATATTTTTACAATGAATGTGGGATATATAAGTATATGATGAGGAATAGTATTTTTGTGGTATTAAATGATTAACACATGTTTTGTGTATTGGTGGACACAATTCTTGACCGAAAATTTATTATTGACTGTAAAATCGCCCGTTTGTGGATTTCGGTCAATGTTTATTTGGAATTTGGAAAAATTTTCTTCTGCAAAGTTGTAGAGAATTGAATTTCCTATAAAAACTTGCGAGATTCGAATTTTCTGATAAAAGGGCTATTTATTATGAATTATTGAAGTTCTGAATTTTCGAAATAATTGATTTTTGGAAGTTTAATTATTATTTTAAAGAAAAACGTTTTTTTGCAAATTAGTGGGCTCAACATGTGATAAGAATGGGCTGAATTCATATCTTCTAAGGTGGGCTTGACAATTTTATAAATATAATATTATTATATTCAATTTTCTGCTTTGGTGTTCTAAGCATTTTTCTATAAATAGGGTGCTTAGGTTAGAATTAAAAATCACACCAGAAACTGAGATCTTCTCTTTTTCTCTCTCTATATTAGTGAGCGTATTCTTGTGAGTATTCTAATACTTTGAGTATTGCTATACGGTGCAAGTTCAAGTCATAGCCTATATCCGGTGTTTCAACTAGAAGTACAGTTTTTGCTGAGGTAAGGGATGTTATTTCTTCTTAAATGATATTATTTTCTTCAATATCATTATGCCGAAGTATTGATCTGAACTTTTTATCAAATTTGGAACTTTTCATGTCGGGGTTACTATTCATGAGTTACTATTCACGAGTTACTATTCACCGAAAAATGAAATTTTCTTTTTTTCGTCCAAAATATCTATTATGGATACTAGCTTTGATTGTATCCATATTTTGATCATTCTTGAATTTTACTCCACTATGATTGTTTATGAGGTATTTTTGGGCATGGATAAACTGTAATACGAATCCCTAATATTTGTTCTTTTACTTCACTTGATTCGTTTTCTTTAAAATATTTTTCATCATCCTCAATCTTAAATGATGATATAACTGAATATCTTTGGCCTGTAGTGCAAAGATGAATGATTTCTGTTGAATATTTTTGGCCCGTAGTGCAAAGATGAACAGGTGTTGAGGTGAACATGACCAACTGATGAATATCTTTGGCCTGTAGTGCAAAGATGACTACTTGATTCAAGATATTTATTGATTGATGTTACAGGGATAAAATGTTGATGATGGGCTTTTAAATTCATAGATAATCGTAGATTTCATTCTCTACGTAACTCTTCTATGAATTATTATTTTCCGCTGCGAATATTGATTTAAAACTTGTTGTCTATTGTATTCTATTAAATTTTTCCCTGTTGAAGACTAACGATAATTTGATGTATATTATCTTAGTCATAATATTCTTTACTGGGCTAGTTGAGCTCACCCTTTTCCTTGTTGTTCCATTTTTCTTCTCAAGAGGCGAGAATGTAGCGAGTACTAGTCGGGGTATGGAATGATGGTTCAAGACAGTTATTTTAGTAGTCCTCACTATTTTATAAAATAGTGTATCAATAAGTATAATGAGGACTTAATTGAGTATGAATACTGTCTAGATGACAATATTTGTATTTAAACTCACAGTATATGTGTTGTCGTATTTTGCACGACAATTGTAATAATAAAGTTGTAGTTATTTTCTGTACCATGTATTTGGCGACTCAGAATGGATTGGACCTATTTTGGGGGCGTCACAGCTCGTATATATACTCAGCAAGTGGATGAGCACATCCCTGTCTTATGATGACACGAGGTTGTATGTCGTTAGACATCTTGTATGATAGTAGCAAAACACCCTTCCAACGTTGGGTACACCTTACCCTATTGGATTCACCAAATAAAACTACTAAATGAACTTTTCTATACTGCTTCGGGAGAACCTCCACAGCTAGAGATCACCGTTCTATTTCCCCGTTACCCTTGCTCGACCCAGCTACACTCGTATTACCTGAAAGGAATAGTGAAACAAAAGGGTGAGCACAACTAGCTCAGTAAAGAATATCATGACTAAAGATAATTAAATTATTAATAGCCTTCATCAATAATAAATCAGAGATTTAAAACATATGGTAAATGATAAAAATTTCAACCATAGTTGCAACGGAACGAGCAATCCATTAGAAGAGTCAAATAGACTATAAAGTCTATTATCTTCTCCATGTTAAAAATCCACCAACAATATTTTATCCCTATAACATCAATCAACAATTCTGGTCCACAATCATATGAATAACTCATAATCATAACTGTAGTTCTAAATTCCTCTTCTCATCCAGGACGAAGATAATTTTCATCACCTATGTTTACCTGAAACATCAAAGATCATGGTTACACCATCACATTTCCTGTTCATAATCATACTAATAACTTCATCTTTGCACTACGACCAAAGATATTCATTTATATCACCAGTTGGTCATGTTCATTTCAACATCTATTCATCTTTGCACTACTGGCCAAAGATATTCAACAACATGTCATCTTTGCACTACGGGCCAAAGATAATCATCAACAATTTATCTTTGCACTACAGGCAAAAAATATTCCTCAACAGTTCATATTTGCACAACAAGCTAAATATATTCATCAACAGTTCATATTTGCACTACAGGCCAAATATATTAATATCTCAAAGAAATATATAATCATTTATATAAACAATAATTATAACCATGTTGATCATTTCACCTTTGCACTTAAGCTAAAGACATTCAATTATAAATTCAATGGTCATGATTATACTAGTCAATAATTTAACTTTGCACTACTGGCCAAAGAGAACCCAAAGTCATGATCATACCAATAATCTACCCATCTTTACACTCAAGTGAAAGAGAATTTCAACATCAAGGTTATAAAAAATATTATATATGATAATAAAAATAATATGATCAACATATAGATTTAATCTCAAGAATAATATTCATAAATCAACTATAATTTGGTTAGAAAAAGAAACCAATTTTTTCGTGAATAGTAACTCGTGAATAGTAACTCATGAATAGTAACTCGTGAATAGTAACTCGACACAAAAAGGTAGAAATTTCACAATAAAATACATACCAATATTTCGGTATAATGATATTGAAAGAATAATATTTCTTAAGCTTATAAATAATTTATTTTAATTGTTTACACTTTACTAAATAATGCATTTAATCATCCAAAAATGCCAAACTCATAAGATTTCATCACCAATAACCAAAAACTCTCATCAAAAAGCTGCATATACCTCATATAGGATTCTCAAGCCATAAAATCCTATTTTCTAATTTTTTTACTTTACACACATATTTAATTCATTTACTCATAACTAGTCTATTTTCATGAAAAATACCAAGTCAGTTCTAAAAATATTTCTTTTCTGGGATTTAGCAGACTATAGTCCCATATTGAACATATATTTTTCTCAGAATTTTTAAAACTCATTTACTATTTTTCATACGGCCAAAACTGCCGAATATTTAGACATTTATCATAAATTATACTTTTGTCCAAAAATTCTAAAATTTACAGAGTATACTTCTATCATATACATGTACTCCCAATAAAAATTTCATCAATTTTGGAGTTAACCACAAGGAATTATAAGCGGTTACTTTTAAAATAGTTTTTTCTCATAAAATTCATAACTCTCAATCTATACATCCAAAAATCACCATTTTTGAACACAATCAAGCAAACTCATCAAAATATCATTTTAAATTTTTTCAAAATTTTTGAAGGTCAAAAAAATTACGAAACTGGAAAATATAACAACCCTTAAAATCCCTTACACCTTACCTCAAAAGAGCAGTATTTCTGACTGGAATGCAAAGCCGAAGGAAACTTGCACTGAATAGCAACTCTCAAAATATCTAAATACTCATAAAATATGCTTCATAATATATAGATAGAAAGAGAGAAAGCTTATGTTTCTGGTGTAATTTTCAATTCTAAGTTAGCCCTCTATTTATAGGAAAATGTTAGCACGCCGAAGCAGACTTAACATGCAACCTGATGCCTTTACCTGTTACTATTCAAGCCTACCACATTTGAATAAAAATCTCAGCACATTTCTTCACCAACTAAGAGTGGGGACCACCAATTCTAGAATTTTCCAACAAAATCATTAATTCCGAAAATTCAACAATTTCTGAACCAGTTATCTCGTAAAATTCATAACAAATCATACGTTCATTTTTAACGGTTCAAAATTTATGGACATATACTCAACTTATATATGTATAACATATCCAAAAATCACAACGATCCAACGGTCGGATTAAAAATTATAACCCTCGCAAAATATCTTAAAAACCCTAATGTGATTTTCAATACCTCAGTTCCGACAAAAATACAGATAAAACACCTCAACATTAACTCCTTCATTCTAACCACAAAAATATATCCCTCATTTATATCCACATAAAATAAATATTTCCTTATGATATGAATCAATAATTAATTATTCATAAATAATATTACAGAATCACATTTATGACAACCAGACCATTCCTAGGAAAGAGGAGGCTTTCCAATAAGAATTTTTCCTTACTGGCGCGTAATTAGGTGACCAAACCTCTCCTTAGACAGAACTTTCTAGACATTACAAATAATGTTATCTAATAATATTATTTCGATAATATGAATTATTGCTCCGATAATGGAAAATATTGTGTAGTGACAATTATTGAAACAATAGTAATATAAAATATCAACGCAACAATTATTGAATCAATAAAATAAAATATTGAACAGTAATTACTGTAACAATTATTGAGTAGTGCCTTCTTCCGTAAGAATCAATAATTTCAAAAATACTATGCAATACCGTTTGCTACTGTGTAATAATGCGTATTACTGTATTTTAACCACCGGGTATTCCAACAGTGTTAACGGTAACAACTACGCTGTTATTTATAAAAATTCAAATTTGTCATTTTCTTCACCCGACAGTTATTCTGTTATGGGGCCCACGAATGGCTGCGCCGTCGTACGAATATTCCCCGACAGAAAGAATATTCCACGACCAAACGAATATTCCCCGACAACAATGAATATTTTATAACCACTTGTGTATTTTAAAAAAAAAAAATCATATATCACCCTTAACTTTAACATTTATCAATTTAACCATTTACTGAATAGAAAAATTAAATACTTTTATTTCATAAAATTCGGGGTCTTACAATCTCCCCTCCTTATGAAATTTTGTCCTCGAAATTTACGTACCTGGTATTTCAAAGAGTTGAGAATACCTTCCTTTCATTTCAGATTGCATCTTCCCTGTCATCATAATTTCTCCATTTCTCATCTCTTGTATTTCAAATATCATTCTAGAATACAGCTTCAAAACAAATGTTAATTTAACAAATTAACATATCACATAATATCCCGATAATATGACCGACCAACAAATAAGCTTAGGTAGGACACACAAGCGAATGATTTACTCGTCTCTCCCCTCCTAGTTATATTCTCCGATCTCCGCCAGAGATCATATCCCTAAGCTCTGATACCAACTGTGACAACCCCAAAATAGGTCCATTCCATCCAACCTATTCTGAGTCGCCAAATACATGGTACAAAAAATAACTACAACTTTATTACAACAATTGTCGTGCAAAATACAATAATACATATGCTGTGTGTTTGGATACAAATATATACCAAATGTGACTCATATCCCAACCGTGGATAGCACCTCATAATGACACCTTACATAAAGGTATAGTCAAAAACTGTTTTATAAATTAGAATCTTTGGGAAGTGCTCAAGGAAACCTTCGTATATGGGAGGCCATGCGTCTAGGTTATGATAGATATCATATGGCCACAGAATTATCCTTGGTTGACCCAATAGACCCAAAAAAAAAGAGAAGATTACTATCATATTCTTCCCAATGGTGAGTCTTCTCTTGACTTATCATTATCTCCACTGTCTCTAACTGAGAATTATACTTCAAACAAACACTAAGATTATATAGGTAGTGCTCGTATATATACTCAGCAAGTGGATGAGCACATCCCTGTCTTATGATGACACGAGGTTGTATGTCGTTAGACATCTTGTATGATAGTGGCAAAACACCCTTCCAACGTTGGGTACACCTTACCCTATTGGATTCACCAAATAAAACTACTAAATGAACTTTTCTATACTGCTTCGGGAGAACCTCTACAGCTAGAGACCACCGTTCTATTTATCCGTTACCCTTGCTCGACCCAGCTACACAATTATTACCTGAAAGGAATTGTGAAGCAAAAGAGTGAGCACAACTAGCTCAGTAAAGAATATCATGACTAAAGATAATTAAATTATCAATAGCCTTCATCAATAATAAATCAGAGATTTAAAACATATGGTAAATGATAAAAATTTCAACCATAGTTGCAGCGGAACGAGCAATCCATTAGAAGAGTCAAATAGACTATAAAGTCTATTATCTTCTTCATGTTAAAAATCCACCAACAATGTTTTATCCCTGTAACATCAATCAACAATTCTGGTCCACAATCATATGAATAACTCATAATCATAACTGTAGTTCTAAATTCCTCTTCTCATCCAGGACGAAGATAATTTTTATCACCTATCTTTACCTGAAACATCAAAGATCATGGTTACACCAAATCACATTTCCTGTTCATAATCATACTAATAACTTCATCTTTACACTACGACCAAAGATATTTATTTGTATCACCAGTTGGTCATGTTCATCTCAACATCTGTTCATCTTTGCACTACTGGCCAAAGATATTCAACAACATGTCATCTTTGCACTACGGGCCAAAGATATTCATCAACAATTTATTTTTGCACTACAGGCCAAAAATATTCCTCAACAGTTCATATTTGCACAACAAGCTAAATATATTCATCAACAGTTCATATTTGCACAACAGGCCAAATATATTAATATCTCAAAGAAATATATAATCATTTATATAAACAATAATTATAACCATGTTGATCATTTCACCTTTGCACTTAAGCTGAAGACATTCAATTATAAATTCAATGGTCATGATCATACTAGTCAATAATTCAACTTTGCACTACTGGCCAAAGAGAACCCAAAGTCATGATCATACCAATAATCTACCCATCTTTACACTCAAGTGAAAGAGAATTTCAACATCAGGGTTATAAAAAATGTTATATATGACAATAAAAACAATATGATCAACATATAGATTTAATCTCAAGAATAATATTCATAAATCAACTATAATTTGGTTAGAAAAAGAAACCAATTTTTTTGTGAATAGTAACTCGTGAATAGTAACTCATGAATAGTAACTCGTGAATAGTAACTCGACACAAAAAGGTAAAAATTCTACAATAAAATACATACCAATATTTCGGTATAATGATATTGAAAGAATAATATTTCTTAAGCTTATAAACAATTTATTTTAATTGTTTACACTTTACTAAATAATGCATTTAATCATCCTAAAATGCCAAACTCATAAGATTTCATCACTAATAACCAAAAACCCTCATCAAAAATCTGAATATACCTCATATAGGATTCTCAAGCCATAAAATCCTATTTTTTAATTTTCTTACTTCACAAACATATTTAATTCATTTACTCATAACTAGTCTATTTTCATGAAAAATACCAAATCAGTTCCGAAAATATTTCTTTTCTGAGATTTAGCAGAATATAGCCCCATATTGAACATATATTTTTCTCAGAATTTTTAAAACTCATTTACTATTTTTCATATGGCCAAAACCGCCGAATATTTAGACATTTATCATAAATTGTACTTTTGTCCAAAAATTCTGAAATTTACAGAGTATACTTCTATCATATACATGTGCTCCCAATAAAAATTTCATCAATTTTGGAGTTAACCACAAGAAATTATAAGCGGTTACTTTTAAAATAGTTTTTTCTCATAAAATTCATAACTCTCAAACTATACATCCAAAAATCACCATTTTTGGACACAATCAAGAAAACTCATCAAAATATCATTTTAAATTTTTCCAAAATTTTTGAAGGTCAGAAAAATTACGAAACTGGAAAATATAACAACCCTTAAAATCCCTTACTATCCCTTACTATCTCTTACCTCAAAATAGCAGTATTTCTGACTGGAATGCAAAGCCGAAGGAAACTTACACTGAATAGCAACTCTCAAAGTATCTAAATACTCATAAAATATGCTTCATAATATATAGATAGAAAGAGAGAAAGCTTATGTTTCTGGTGTGATTTTCAATTCTAACTTAGCCCTCTATTTATAGGAAAATGTTAGCACGCCGAAGCAGACTTAACCTGCAACCTGATGCCTTTACCTGCAACTATTCAAGCCTACCACATTTGAATAAAAATTTCAGCACATTTCTTCACCAACCAAGAGTGGGGCCCACCAATTCTAGAATTTTCCAACAAAATCATTAATTCCGAAAATTCAACAATTTCTGAACCAGTTATCTCGTAAAATTCATAACAAATCATACGTTCATTTTTAACGGTTCAAAATTTATGGACATATACTCAACTTATATATGTATAACATATCCAAAAATCACAACGATCCAACGGTCGGATTAAAAATTATAACCCTCGCAAAATATCTTAAAAACCCTAATGTGATTTTCAATACCTCAGTTCCGACAAAAATACAGATAAAACACCTCAACATTAACTCCTTCATTCTAACCACAAAAATATATCCCTCATTTATATCCACATAAAATAAATATTTCCTTATGATATGAATCAATAATTAATTATTCATAAATAATATTACAGAATCACATTTATGACAACCAGACCATTCCTAGGAAAGAGGAGGCTTTCCAATAAGAATTTTTCCTTACTGGCGCGTAATTAGGTGACCAAACCTCTCCTTAGACAGAACTTTCTAGACATTACAAATAATGTTATCTAATAATATTATTTCGATAATATGAATTATTGCTCCGATAATGGAAAATATTGTGTAGTGACAATTATTGAAACAATAGTAATATAAAATATCAACGCAACAATTATTGAATCAATAAAATAAAATATTGAACAGTAATTACTGTAACAATTATTGAGTAGTGCCTTCTTCCGTAAGAATCAATAATTTCAAAAATACTATGCAATACCGTTTGCTACTGTGTAATAATGCGTATTACTGTATTTTAACCACCGGGTATTCCAACAGTGTTAACGGTAACAACTACGCTGTTATTTATAAAAATTCAAATTTGTCATTTTCTTCACCCGACAGTTATTCTGTTATGGGGCCCACGAATGGCTGCGCCGTCGTACGAATATTCCCCGACAGAAAGAATATTCCACGACCAAACGAATATTCCCCGACAACAATGAATATTTTATAACCACTTGTGTATTTTAAAAAAAAAAATCATATATCACCCTTAACTTTAACATTTATCAATTTAACCATTTACTGAATAGAAAAATTAAATACTTTTATTTCATAAAATTCGGGGTCTTACAATCTCCCCTCCTTATGAAATTTTGTCCTCGAAATTTACGTACCTGGTATTTCAAAGAGTTGAGAATACCTTCCTTTCATTTCAGATTGCATCTTCCCTGTCATCATAATTTCTCCATTTCTCATCTCTTGTATTTCAAATATCATTCTAGAATACAGCTTCAAAACAAATGTTAATTTAACAAATTAACATATCACATAATATCCCGATAATATGACCGACCAACAAATAAGCTTAGGTAGGACACACAAGCGAATGATTTACTCGTCTCTCCCCTCCTAGTTATATTCTCCGATCTCCGCCAGAGATCATATCCCTAAGCTCTGATACCAACTGTGACAACCCCAAAATAGGTCCATTCCATCCAACCTATTCTGAGTCGCCAAATACATGGTACAAAAAATAACTACAACTTTATTACAACAATTGTCGTGCAAAATACAATAATACATATGCTGTGTGTTTGGATACAAATATATACCAAATGTGACTCATATCCCAACCGTGGATAGCACCTCATAATGACACCTTACATAAAGGTATAGTCAAAAACTGTTTTATAAATTAGAATCTTTGGGAAGTGCTCAAGGAAACCTTCGTATATGGGAGGCCATGCGTCTAGGTTATGATAGATATCATATGGCCACAGAATTATCCTTGGTTGACCCAATAGACCCAAAAAAAAAGAGAAGATTACTATCATATTCTTCCCAATGGTGAGTCTTCTCTTGACTTATCATTATCTCCACTGTCTCTAACTGAGAATTATACTTCAAACAAACACTAAGATTATATAGGTAGTGCTCGTATATATACTCAGCAAGTGGATGAGCACATCCCTGTCTTATGATGACACGAGGTTGTATGTCGTTAGACATCTTGTATGATAGTGGCAAAACACCCTTCCAACGTTGGGTACACCTTACCCTATTGGATTCACCAAATAAAACTACTAAATGAACTTTTCTATACTGCTTCGGGAGAACCTCTACAGCTAGAGACCACCGTTCTATTTATCCGTTACCCTTGCTCGACCCAGCTACACAATTATTACCTGAAAGGAATTGTGAAGCAAAAGAGTGAGCACAACTAGCTCAGTAAAGAATATCATGACTAAAGATAATTAAATTATCAATAGCCTTCATCAATAATAAATCAGAGATTTAAAACATATGGTAAATGATAAAAATTTCAACCATAGTTGCAGCGGAACGAGCAATCCATTAGAAGAGTCAAATAGACTATAAAGTCTATTATCTTCTTCATGTTAAAAATCCACCAACAATGTTTTATCCCTGTAACATCAATCAACAATTCTGGTCCACAATCATATGAATAACTCATAATCATAACTGTAGTTCTAAATTCCTCTTCTCATCCAGGACGAAGATAATTTTTATCACCTATCTTTACCTGAAACATCAAAGATCATGGTTACACCAAATCACATTTCCTGTTCATAATCATACTAATAACTTCATCTTTACACTACGACCAAAGATATTTATTTGTATCACCAGTTGGTCATGTTCATCTCAACATCTGTTCATCTTTGCACTACTGGCCAAAGATATTCAACAACATGTCATCTTTGCACTACGGGCCAAAGATATTCATCAACAATTTATTTTTGCACTACAGGCCAAAAATATTCCTCAACAGTTCATATTTGCACAACAAGCTAAATATATTCATCAACAGTTCATATTTGCACAACAGGCCAAATATATTAATATCTCAAAGAAATATATAATCATTTATATAAACAATAATTATAACCATGTTGATCATTTCACCTTTGCACTTAAGCTGAAGACATTCAATTATAAATTCAATGGTCATGATCATACTAGTCAATAATTCAACTTTGCACTACTGGCCAAAGAGAACCCAAAGTCATGATCATACCAATAATCTACCCATCTTTACACTCAAGTGAAAGAGAATTTCAACATCAGGGTTATAAAAAATGTTATATATGACAATAAAAACAATATGATCAACATATAGATTTAATCTCAAGAATAATATTCATAAATCAACTATAATTTGGTTAGAAAAAGAAACCAATTTTTTTGTGAATAGTAACTCGTGAATAGTAACTCATGAATAGTAACTCGTGAATAGTAACTCGACACAAAAAGGTAAAAATTCTACAATAAAATACATACCAATATTTCGGTATAATGATATTGAAAGAATAATATTTCTTAAGCTTATAAACAATTTATTTTAATTGTTTACACTTTACTAAATAATGCATTTAATCATCCTAAAATGCCAAACTCATAAGATTTCATCACTAATAACCAAAAACCCTCATCAAAAATCTGAATATACCTCATATAGGATTCTCAAGCCATAAAATCCTATTTTTTAATTTTCTTACTTCACAAACATATTTAATTCATTTACTCATAACTAGTCTATTTTCATGAAAAATACCAAATCAGTTCCGAAAATATTTCTTTTCTGAGATTTAGCAGAATATAGCCCCATATTGAACATATATTTTTCTCAGAATTTTTAAAACTCATTTACTATTTTTCATATGGCCAAAACCGCCGAATATTTAGACATTTATCATAAATTGTACTTTTGTCCAAAAATTCTGAAATTTACAGAGTATACTTCTATCATATACATGTGCTCCCAATAAAAATTTCATCAATTTTGGAGTTAACCACAAGAAATTATAAGCGGTTACTTTTAAAATAGTTTTTTCTCATAAAATTCATAACTCTCAAACTATACATCCAAAAATCACCATTTTTGGACACAATCAAGAAAACTCATCAAAATATCATTTTAAATTTTTCCAAAATTTTTGAAGGTCAGAAAAATTACGAAACTGGAAAATATAACAACCCTTAAAATCCCTTACTATCCCTTACTATCTCTTACCTCAAAATAGCAGTATTTCTGACTGGAATGCAAAGCCGAAGGAAACTTACACTGAATAGCAACTCTCAAAGTATCTAAATACTCATAAAATATGCTTCATAATATATAGATAGAAAGAGAGAAAGCTTATGTTTCTGGTGTGATTTTCAATTCTAACTTAGCCCTCTATTTATAGGAAAATGTTAGCACGCCGAAGCAGACTTAACCTGCAACCTGATGCCTTTACCTGCAACTATTCAAGCCTACCACATTTGAATAAAAATTTCAGCACATTTCTTCACCAACCAAGAGTGGGGCCCACCAATTCTAGAATTTTCCAACAAAATCATTAATTCCGAAAATTCAACAATTTCTGAACCAGTTATCTCGTAAAATTCATAACAAATCATACGTTCATTTTTAACGGTTCAAAATTTATGGACATATACTCAACTTATATATGTATAACATATCCAAAAATCACAACGATCCAACGGTCGGATTAAAAATTATAACCCTCGCAAAATATCTTAAAAACCCTAATGTGATTTTCAATACCTCAGTTCCGACAAAAATACAGATAAAACACCTCAACATTAACTCCTTCATTCTAACCACAAAAATATATCCCTCATTTATATCCACATAAAATAAATATTTCCTTATGATATGAATCAATAATTAATTATTCATAAATAATATTACAGAATCACATTTATGACAACCAGACCGTTCCTAGGAAAGAGGAGGCTTTCCAATAAGAATTTTTCCTTACTGGCGCGTAATTAGGTGACCAAACCTCTCCTTAGACAGAACTTTCTAGACATTACAAATAATGTTATCTAATAATATTATTTCGATAATATGAATTATTGCTCCGATAATGGAAAATATTGTGTAGTGACAATTATTGAAACAATAGTAATATAAAATATCAACGCAACAATTATTGAATCAATAAAATAAAATATTGAACAGTAATTACTGTAACAATTATTGAGTAGTGCCTTCTTCCGTAAGAATCAATAATTTCAAAAATACTATGCAATACCGTTTGCTACTGTGTAATAATGCGTATTACTGTATTTTAACCACCGGGTATTCCAACAGTGTTAACGGTAACAACTACGCTGTTATTTATAAAAATTCAAATTTGTCATTTTCTTCACCCGACAGTTATTCTGTTATGGGGCCCACGAATGGCTGCGCCGTCGTACGAATATTCCCCGACAGAAAGAATATTCCACGACCAAACGAATATTCCCCGACAACAATGAATATTTTATAACCACTTGTGTATTTTGAAAAAAAAAAATCATATATCACCCTTAACTTTAACATTTATCAATTTAACCATTTACTGAATAGAAAAATTAAATACTTTTATTTCATAAAATTCGGGGTCTTACAATCTCCCCTCCTTATGAAATTTTGTCCTCGAAATTTACGTACCTGGTATTTCAAAGAGTTGAGAATACCTTCCTTTCATTTCAGATTGCATCTTCCCTGTCATCATAATTTCTCCATTTCTCATCTCTTGTATTTCAAATATCATTCTAGAATACAGCTTCAAAACAAATGTTAATTTAACAAATTAACATATCACATAATATCCCGATAATATGACCGACCAACAAATAAGCTTAGGTAGGACACACTAGCGAATGATTTACTCGTCTCTCCCCTCCTAGTTATATTCTCCGATCTCCGCCAGAGATCATATCCCTAAGCTCTGATACCAACTGTGACAACCCCAAAATAGGTCCATTCCATCCAACCTATTCTGAGTCGCCAAATACATGGTACAAAAAATAACTACAACTTTATTACAACAATTGTCGTGCAAAATACAATAATACATATGCTGTGTGTTTGGATACAAATATATACCAAATGTGACTCATATCTCAACCGTGGATAGCACCTCATAATGACACCTTACATAAAGGTATAGTCAAAAACTGTTTTATAAATTAGAATCTTTGGGAAGTGCTCAAGGAAACCTTCGTATATGGGAGGCCATGCGTCTAGGTTATGATAGATATCATATGGCCACAGAATTATCCTTGGTTGACCCAATAGACCCAAAAAAAAATGAGAAGATTACTATCATATTCTTCCCAATGGTGAGTCTTCTCTTGACTTATCATTATCTCCACTGTCTCTAACTGAGAATTATACTTCAAACAAACACTAAGATTATATAGGTAGTGCTCGTATATATACTCAGCAAGTGGATGAGCACATCCCTGTCTTATGATGACACGAGGTTGTATGTCGTTAGACATCTTGTATGATAGTGGCAAAACACCCTTCCAACGTTGGGTACACCTTACCCTATTGGATTCACCAAATAAAACTACTAAATGAACTTTTCTATACTGCTTCGGGAGAACCTCTACAGCTAGAGACCACCGTTCTATTTATCCGTTACCCTTACTCGACCCAGCTACACAATTATTACCTGAAAGGAATTGTGAAGCAAAAGAGTGAGCACAACTAGCTCAGTAAAGAATATCATGACTAAAGATAATTAAATTATCAATAGCCTTCATCAATAATAAATCAGAGATTTAAAACATATGGTAAATGATAAAAATTTCAACCATAGTTGCAGCGGAACGAGCAATCCATTAGAAGAGTCAAATAGACTATAAAGTCTATTATCTTCTTCATGTTAAAAATCCACCAACAATGTTTTATCCCTGTAACATCAATCAACAATTCTGGTCCACAATCATATGAATAACTCATAATCATAACTGTAGTTCTAAATTCCTCTTCTCATCCAGGACGAAGATAATTTTTATCACCTATCTTTACCTGAAACATCAAAGATCATGGTTACACCAAATCACATTTCCTGTTCATAATCATACTAATAACTTCATCTTTACACTACGACCAAAGATATTTATTTGTATCACCAGTTGGTCATGTTCATCTCAACATCTGTTCATCTTTGCACTACTGGCCAAAGATATTCAACAACATGTCATCTTTGCACTACGGGCCAAAGATATTCATCAACAATTTATTTTTGCACTACAGGCCAAAAATATTCCTCAACAGTTCATATTTGCACAACAAGCTAAATATATTCATCAACAGTTCATATTTGCACAACAGGCCAAATATATTAATATCTCAAAGAAATATATAATCATTTATATAAACAATAATTATAACCATGTTGATCATTTCACCTTTGCACTTAAGCTGAAGACATTCAATTATAAATTCAATGGTCATGATCATACTAGTCAATAATTCAACTTTGCACTACTGGCCAAAGAGAACCCAAAGTCATGATCATACCAATAATCTACCCATCTTTACACTCAAGTGAAAGAGAATTTCAACATCAGGGTTATAAAAAATGTTATATATGACAATAAAAACAATATGATCAACATATAGATTTAATCTCAAGAATAATATTCATAAATCAACTATAATTTGGTTAGAAAAAGAAACCAATTTTTTTGTGAATAGTAACTCGTGAATAGTAACTCATGAATAGTAACTCGTGAATAGTAACTCGACACAAAAAGGTAAAAATTCTACAATAAAATACATACCAATATTTCGGTATAATGATATTGAAAGAATAATATTTCTTAAGCTTATAAACAATTTATTTTAATTGTTTACACTTTACTAAATAATGCATTTAATCATCCTAAAATGCCAAACTCATAAGATTTCATCACTAATAACCAAAAACCCTCATCAAAAATCTGAATATACCTCATATAGGATTCTCAAGCCATAAAATCCTATTTTCTAATTTTCTTACTTCACAAACATATTTAATTCATTTACTCATAACTAGTCTATTTTCATGAAAAATACCAAATCAGTTCCGAAAATATTTCTTTTCTGAAATTTAGCAGAATATAGCCCCATATTGAACATATATTTTTCTCAGAATTTTTAAAACTCATTTACTATTTTTCATATGGCCAAAACCGCCGAATATTTAGACATTTATCATAAATTGTACTTTTGTCCAAAAATTCTGAAATTTACAGAGTATACTTCTATCATATACATGTGCTCCCAATAAAAATTTCATCAATTTTGGAGTTAACCACAAGAAATTATAAGCGGTTACTTTTAAAATAGTTTTTTCTCATAAAATTCATAACTCTCAAACTATACATCCAAAAATCACCATTTTTGGACACAATCAAGAAAACTCATCAAAATATCATTTTAAATTTTTCCAAAATTTTTGAAGGTCAGAAAAATTACGAAACTGGAAAATATAACAACCCTTAAAATCCCTTACTATCCCTTACTATCTCTTACCTCAAAAGAGCAGTATTTCTGACTGGAATGCAAAGCCGAAGGAAACTTACACTGAATAGCAACTCTCAAAGTATCTAAATACTCATAAAATATGCTTCATAATATATAGATAGAAAGAGAGAAAGCTTATGTTTCTGGTGTGATTTTCAATTCTAACTTAGCCCTCTATTTATAGGAAAATGTTAGCACGCCGAAGCAGACTTAACCTGCAACCTGATGCCTTTACCTGCAACTATTCAAGCCTACCACATTTGAATAAAAATTTCAGCACATTTCTTCACCAACCAAGAGTGGGGCCCACCAATTCTAGAATTTTCCAACAAAATCATTAATTCTGAAAATTCAACAATTTTTGAACCAGTCATCTCGTAAAATTCATAACAAATCATACGTTCATTTTTAACGGTTCAAAATTTATGGACATATACTCAACTTATATATGTATAACATATCCAAAAATCACAACGATCCAACGGTCGGATTAAAAATTATAACCATCGCAAAATATCTTAAAAACCCTAATTTAATTTTTAATACCTCCGTTCCGACAAAAATACAGATAAAACACCTCAATATTAACTCATTCATTTTAACCACAAAAATATATCCCTCATTTATATCCACATAAAATAAATATTTCCTTATCATATGAATCAATAATTAATTATTCACAAATAATATTACAGAATCATATTTATGATAACCAGGCCGTTCCCAGGAAAGAGGGGGCTTTCCAATAAGGATTTTTCCTTACTGGCGCGCAATTAGGTGACCAAACCTCTCCTTAGACAGAACTTTCTAGACATTGCCAATAATGTTATCTAATAATATTATTCCGATAATATGAATTATTGCTCCGATAATGGAAAATATTGTGTAGTGACAATTATTGAAACAATAGTAATATAAAATATTAACGCAACAATTATTGAATCAATAAAATAAAATATTGAACAGTAATTACTGTAACAATTATTGAGTAGTGCCTTCTTACGTAAGAATCAATAATTTCAAAAATACTATGCAATACCGTTTGCTACTGTGCAATAACGCGTATTACTGTATTTTAACCACCGGGTATTCCAACAGTGTTAATGGTAACAACTACGCCGTTATTTATAAAAACTCAAATTTGTCGTTTTCTTCACCTGACAGTTATTCTGTTATGGGGCCCACAAATGGCTGCGCCGTCGTACGAATATTCTCCGACAGAAAGAATATTCCACGACCAAACGAATATTCTCCGACAACAATGAATATTTTATAACCACTTGTGTATTTTGAAAAAAAATTCATATATCACCCTTAACTTTAACATTTATCAATTTAACCATTTACTGAATAGAAAAATTGAATACTTTTATTTCATAACATTCGGGGTCTTACATTAACTACCCCCAAACTAATCTAGAGCAATGTCCTCATGCGAAAAATAAGGCAAAATAAAACAGCTTCCCTGACGAGCTTATTTTTCGGGTGAGGCATCGTCATCCTCGCTCATCTCTTGATCGGAAGGGGGGAATACAGGTAAAACAGGAGCAGTTGGGAACTGGCTAAGGTAAACGCCCGGATGTAATTGGACGGTCAGTGCATTCTGTGCAACAAATTGGTCAACTAAAAATTTGAAAATCACGTCTTGACGTTCAGACAAACGTACATTCTGGGACTCCATGTTGTAAAATCAGCCGTCTATTTCCCACTGGACAGCTTCGGGAACTATACCATGATGAGCTGCTGCAGATGGGCCATAAGTAGGTGGAGCCTGAGATGGTGGGGCTTGTGTAGGTGCAACTTGGGGAAGTATGAAACCCAATCCCCTAGGGTGATTAGCCCCACCTGTCCACACTTTATACCCGCTGATCAACTTGTGGTCCAACACGGCCATAGGTGTTTGAATCATCTCATCCGATTTCCATTTAACTCCGAACTTAGCACACAAAACGTAGATGAGAGACGGATGTGGTAACCCGCCCGTGGTCCCTCCTCGGGATGCTCGGAGAATAGACTGCTGAATGACGTGCCCGACATCTATTTACAAGCCTTGAATAATGGAATATAGCAGCACCGCTCTTTCTTTGGTGACATGGCTCACATGTGTGCATGGCATGAGTTTGGCATAGATAAAGGCATACCACGCCTTCCCATATAAACTGAGGTGAGAATGGGGGAAGGTCATGCTGCCACGTTCATGCACTGTCCATGTGGTACCCGGTTGACAAAGCTCTCGGATTATTTTCTCATAGTCTGGACCTTGGCTCAAAAGACCGACATACCCATCGTTAAGATCCTCCAAATTCAGTTGATAACACCCATTGATGTCCTCTTCTCCGATTTCCACGGGTTTTCCCCTCACAAACACTCCATAGTGATCGTGCTCTGAAACGTTGGCGTAGAATTCCTTCACGACTGCTATCACTGCCGGATCAGGTTGTTCGGTTAGGGAGAACTAGTTTCTTTCAGCAATCATTACCGCTATTTCCCCATCTTTGGATTGATCGGGCCGTAAACCACGTTCGGGGATGAGAGAGCGGGTTGCCATCTTATTGTAGCGATCTTGTGCTGCGGCGGAGACAAATCTTCGGCTATCAAATTTTGGCAGAGCCGAGATGGAACCAGAATCTTCACTGCATTCACGTTTGGAAGCCATGTATAGAAATCTGCATAAATTCACAAGCATATGTATTAGACTTGATTGTATGGTGAATATGTAAAACTTACCCACATGACCACCCCCAACTACAAAACCAACAGGTGTGACGTGCGTGAGAAACCCACGAGATGTGGCGTGTAACAATTAGAGCAAGCAAGTACATATTCACCATGGATATACATGCCTTAACAAGAGAAATAGCATTCAATTTTATTGAGGCAATACATTAGACATCTAGTATGCGTGATGTAAATCTCTGGATTGTCATGTATAGGGGTCATCATAAAAATTCATATGTAGAGTAGCAACAACAATGCAACCAACATCTAGTTCAGATCCCAATTGCGTCATACACAAAAATTAGGAATGGGCATAACTTGAATGTGTATACATAGACCCCGAACACAACCCCCAAACTTCGCGTTATGTGCACATGGAATACATGATTGGGGGCGTGTCACAACACAGTGAACCGATAAATTTTAAGAATTTTAATCGTGTAAATGCAATTCCAACAACAACTGAATCCTATGAAAAACATTTAATTCGACATACGCATCCATACAGGTTCAAACCCCCATACTAAAGATATCGACGTAGTCCTACGGTAGTGGGATGGTTAGAATTATATGCATGAACGTTAAGTCAGACAAAACATCAAACACGTTGTGTGCAATTTATATAATGCTGGACTCACTCCTTAGTTGTCAAATCATTTAATCCCTAAATATGCAATTACCATGAGAATAACATAGACATGTTATTCAGAATTCATTAGCGTCATTCGTAGGGAAGAAGGAGTAGAAGTAGATCGAGTAAAACCCTATACATACCTTTGATGGAGAAGACGAGAACGAAATCAAGTAGATTAAATAATACCAATTGAAATACAAAACTTGATTTTACTATGTAGGTAATGTAAGCTATTTAACCATGAATAGGAAGGGTAGTTACACGATCGTGTATATCAAGTGTTAAGTGGTGCACGTGTGTAGTAGTTAAAAGGAGTTTAGGAGTGTGCAAAGCCACGGTTTTAAGTCGGTTGGGTTTCTAAAACGCGCCTCAGCGCCAGGGCGCTGAGTAGAAGCTTGTTTTGTGCGTCGGGGCGCTGAGCTCCAGAAGGTCATTATAGTCCTCAGCACCGGGGCGCTGAGTTCCTTTGGTTTTTGAGCGCCGGGGCGCTGAGACGTTCTTACAGCTTCTGCCTTTCAGCGCCGGGGCGCTGTGAACCTATGTGTTTGGAGCGCCGGGGTGCTGAACCTGGTTGCTCTTCACTCTGACTTCTGCTGTATGACCTGTACGAGTGATACATATGTTAACTTTTGGCATCAAAATCTTCTTCTAATTAAATCAAAGGGAATAACATAATGAAAATAAAGTACAAATAAATCAATTAAACTAGAAACTCCTTGGGTTGCCTCCCCATAGCGATTGGTTTATAGTCGTCAGCCCAACTTTTCGGTGTTGATCATTTGGTCGCTGGATCGGAGAAGTACATGACCGTAGCTTAACGTTCGATGGGTCCACTCCAGTAATGTTTAAGTCGTTGACCGTTTACCTTAAATTTTTGTTTTGAATTTGGTTCTTCGACCCCAATGTTTCCGTGTGGTGCGACAAATATAATCACGAATAGCCCGGACCACCGGGATTTCAATTTCCTAGGGAATAAACGTAAGCGTGAGTTGAACAGTAATACTTGTTGGCCCGGTTCAAATGTTCTATCGAGAATTTTTTTATCGTGCCAGGCTTTGACTTTCTCCTTGTAGAGCTTAGCGTTTTCATACACATGGAACCGAAATTCGTCCATCTCGTTCAACTGAAGTAACCTTTTCTCACCGGCTGCTTGTAGATCGAAGTTAAGTTTTCGTATGGCCCAGTGTGCACTGTGTTCTAATTCCACCGGGAGGTGACACGCCTTTCCATATACCATTCTGTAAGGTGACATGCCGATTGGATTTTTGTACGCTGTTCGATACAATCTTTTCGTGACGGATTGACCACTTTTTCCAGAATTCGCTTGACCTCCCTATTCGAGACCTCCGCTTGACCATTGGTTTGGGGATGATACGCAGCTGCAATTTTATGACGAACTCCATATTTTGTAAGCAACTTTATGAATTATTTATTGCAGAAGTGAGTCCCCTCATCACTTATTATTGCTCTCGGCGTCCCAAATCGTGTGAAAATATTTTTCTTTAAGAATCGGAGAACCACATTGGCATCATTTCTGGGTAAAGCTGCGGCTTCTACCCATTTGGAAACGTAATCAACCTCCAACAAAATGTACTGATTGTTGAAAGATGATGGGAAAGGTCCCATAAAATCAATTCCCCAGACGTCGAATAGTTCAACCTCCAGAATTGTGTTGAGTGGCATTTCATTGTGCTTGGAGATGTTACCTACGCGTTGGCACCGATCACATTTCAGCACATAGAGGTAAGCATCTTTAAATAGAGAAGGCCAAAAAAATCCCGATTGTAACACTTTTGCTGCTGTTCGATCGCCGGAATAATATGACCTCCATAATCTGAGGAGTGACAATGGCCTAATATGTTGTCCATTTCTTCATGAGGCACACAACGTCTTATCATTTGATCTGCACAAGCCTTAAACAGAAATGGTTCATCCATATAATATTGCTTCACATCGTGGAGGAACTTCTTTCGTTGTTATGAGGTTAAATCCGATGGTAACACTTTGGCAACTACGTAATTCACATAGTCAGCATACCAAGGCAATATTGTGGTTACTCGGAACAGTTTTTCATCCAGAAATTTTTCATTAATCAATATGTTGTCTTCCTTCTGTACCTTCGCGTTTTCCAACCGAGAAAGATGATCTGCCACTTGATTTTTTGTACCTTTTCTGTCCCGGATCTCTGGATCAAATTCTTGTTACAACAGTATCCATTGTATTAATCGCGGTTTGGCATCATTCTTCTCAATCAGATATTTAATGGCAGAATGATCAGTGTAGACAATTACCCTGGTGCCAATGAGGTATGATCTGAATTTGACGAAGGCAAACACAACTGCAATTAACTCCTTTTCGGTGGTTGTGTAGTTCAACTGGGCGTCCGTTAACGTCTTGCTAGCGTAATAGATAGTGTGAAAAATCTTGTCGTGACATTGACCCAACACTACTTCCACTACGTAGTCACATCCGTCGCACATCAATTCGAACGGTAAAGACCAATCGAGCGCCACAATAATTGGAGCAAAGATCAATTTCTTCTTTAATACCTCAAATGCCTCAATACATGACTGATCCATCTTGAACGACACATCTTTCTCTAAGAGTGAACATAGGGGTTTCGAGATTTTTGAAAAATCTTTAATGAAGCGTCTGTAGAAGCCCACATGTCCCAAGAAACTCCGAATTCCTTTTACAGATGATGGAGGAGGCAGTTTCTCAATTGTCTCAATCTTTGCTCTATCCCCCTCTAATCCGGATGCGGAAACCTTATGTCCCAAAATAATCCCTTCTTGCACCATAAAGTGACATTTTTCCCAGTTGAGCACCAGGTTAGTTTCCACACATCTTTTTAACACCAAGATCAGATTCTTCATGTAAGACCCCAACTTTTATAAATAAAGATGAATTTTCTATAAATATCATTTTTGAATATTATGGAGTTAATTTGATATAATGTTATAGTTGTGGGTAATATTTATAAATTTTGCAAAGTACGCAAGTTGTTATATAATATTCGATTGGTCGGGAAATATTCGTTTTAACAGGGAATATTCGTACAACGGCACAATCATTGGTGGACTCCATAACGGAATTATTGTCGGATTGAGAAAACGATAAAAATATTTTATTAAAAATAACGGCGAAAGTTTTACCATTGATACTGTTGAACTACTCGGTAGTAAAAGTACAGTAATACGTGTGATTGCATAGTAGCACACGGTATTGATTATTAATGCTTATGTGAGAAGTCACTCAATTTGATTCAATTATTGTCAGTTAATAATATGAATTATTTAGCGATAATGAAGTTTTATTTTATTCGTATTATTAACGTAATAAAACAGAAACATCTTTTTATATAAAATAGAATACTTTATTAAAGTTATTCTATAAATAGAATATATTATATTTTATTTAAAATATTTTTCTTTAAATATGGACCGTCAGATTAAAGTAATCAATCTGGATCGTTCATGGATTAGTTACTATGCATTCTATTTTTCTATAAATAACAGCTCATTCTTTCATTATTTCTTACGAATTCACTGAACTCTAGAGAGAGAAACTATAGAGAGAAACTATAGAGAGAGAGAAGAAAAGTATTCTGCTACTTAACTACTTCTTTATTTCAGTTCTTCTTTAAAACGGTAAGGGGTGTTATTCTTTCTTATTCATGAAGAGAACTGTTGTTATTCCATTTCTTATTATTCTGTTGGAATAACCTGTATACGCTGTCTACCTTATACCTGGTGACATTCTTCTATTATTCTGTTGGAACATCCTGTCTGTGTGTTTTACACCGGACCTGGTTCCGTCCTTATTATTATTCTGTTGGAACATCCTGTCTGTGTGTTTTACACCGGACCTAGTTCCGTCTTTATTATTATTCTGTTGGAATATCCTGTTTGTGTGTTTTACACCAGACCTGGTTCCGTCTTTATTATTATTCTGTTGGAACATCATGTCTGTGTGTTTTACACCGGACCTGGTTCCGTCTTTATTATTATTCTGTTGGAATATCCTGTCTGTGCGTTTTACGCCGGACCTGGTTCTATTATTTATTATTCTGTTGGAGTAACCTGTCTGTGCGGTCTATCGCATGCATGGTGATTTCTTTTGTTATTCCATTCTTTATTATACTCAGTTGGTTAAGTTTTGACTTCTATACTCTATGAAATTTGTGGAATATCCTTGATAATTGCGTTTCATGCAGTATCTTTTCATGAAAATATTCTTCTAAGCATTCTTGAATTTTACTCCACAAAGCAGTATCATGTTGACAATTTGGACGTTGTTAATTCTTGGATAAATTAATTCTTGAACTTGTTTTATTGAATTCTTATATCATTGTCATCATCCTCATGTTTATAAAATGTTGAAAGTTATTTGTGGCCTGTAGTGCATAGATGGACTTGGTATGATTATAACCAGGGATTATTCGGTATAATCATGACCGTAATGTTACAAATGATATGGTAAAAGTCCTAATTGGCCCATAGTGCATTGATGAAAAGTTGTTGGCATGATCATGACCATTAATGAATACACAAATATCCTTGGTCGTAGTGCAGGGGTGATTCGATGATGTGGATTATTTTATTAAGCTGAGTCCCAGCGATAACAGTGTTGAAAAACCTTTTAAATCATAGAAGATAGTAGATTTTATTTTCTATTTGACTCTTTTAATGGATTGCTTGTTTCGCTGCAGTTAAACTTGATGTTCGTTATATTTTATCAGTTTAACACTGTTGAAGGCTAATGATAATTTATTCTGCATTATCTTAGTCATAATATTTCTTACTGGGCTAGTTGAGCTCACCCTTTCTTTCACTGTTCTCTTCAGAAAATGAAAATATAGCTGGGACGAGTCGGGAAACGGAGTGATGGACCAGATGATAGTATTAGTAGTCCTCACTATTCTGTTAAATAGTGTGACAATAATTGTAATGAGGACTCTTTTGAGTTAGTATAGTCTCTAGTAGACAATAATTGTATTCAACCTCACAGTTATGTTTTGTTGTATTGTACACGACAGTTGTATTAGTAAGTTGTATTTGTATTCTGTACCATGTATCTGACGACCCAAGATGGGTGATGTATACCTAATTTTGGGGGCGTCATAGTTGTTATCAGAGCTTAGGGATATGATCCCTGACTAAGATGTGAGAATAGAACTAGGAGGGGAGAGACGGAGAATTCCTTCGCTAGTATGACCTACCTAAGTTTATTTGCATGATATTTAATTGGTCGGTCAGAATATAAGGATAATATATGACATATCAATTAACTTTTGTTTTGTGGCAGTATCTGAAAATGGCATCCGAGAATGTTGAGAATAGCAATGGAGCACAGGCGACTGTTGATTCACCACATATCAATAATCAGGATAATGTGCATCAGGAAGGCGATAATCCTCATGCAAACAACAATACTGACCAAATGATGAATGATGGAATGTTTAGAAGCTTTATGCAGTTCATGCAACAGCAGGCGAGAGCGGCTCCTGTTCAAAATGTAGGTGGAAACATTGAAAACTCTCGGACGGTCATCGCTAAACAGTTCAAGGAGCTGGGACCACCGGAGTTTAAGGGAGAGCCAAAACCACTTATAGCGAAAATATGGATAAAACAGATCACCAAGATATTTGATGTCTTGGGATGCTCCGAGGAGCAAAAGGTTCCCTTTGCCGCCTTTATGTTGCGAGGAGAGGCAGATTACTGGTGGGAATCGATTAAGCGTACTCAACCTGCCGCACTGAAGATGTCTTGGGAGAAGTTCCAAGAGCTGTTCAATGACAAATACTTTCCCGAAAGTGTTCGACACATGAAGGAGGTGGAGTTCATCAAATTGGAGCAGAATAATATGACCGTGTCGCAGTATGAGGCTAAATTTGCTTAGTTGTCCCGGTTTGCGTCCCACTTGGTGGATAATGAAGAGCGAATGACGCGAATATTTTTGCGAGGTTTGAAACCTGAGATACGTCAACATCTTATTTTTCATAAACTGTGTTTGTATTCAGATATTGTGAATAGGGCTCAGTTAGTGGAGCACGACAACGAGTCAACGCAACCAAAAGAGAGCAGTCGGCACAATGATAATACCAGTGAGAGCAGTCATCGAAGCGGTGACAACAAGCGTGGTGGGAATCAACATGCCAAAAATGGTAACCACTTCGGTGGTAATCAAGGCCAAAACAATAAGAATTGTCATTTCAAGAAGAGGAGATTCAACAATGATGGAAAGACGTCAGCACCAGCACCCGTTGTTAAGGAAAGAGAACGACCACCTATCATATGTTTCAAATGCGGAGGGGAGGGGCACATCAGTCCAAACTGCGTGATGTCGTCTAAAGCATATTATAATTATGGAAGAGAAGGTCATTTAGCTCGATTTTATCGTTTACCAAAAATAAGTTCAGCCAGGATGAAGGCACCAAAGGCCGTCCCAGAAAAGTTAAAACCGTTAGTGCAAGGGAGAGCGTTTGTTGTGACCTCCCAGAAAATAAGGAACCCGAATGAGGTCATCACGGGTAAGCTTATCATAAACTCTAACAAAGTATATACTTTATTTAATACCGGTTCTACCCATTCTTTTATTTCTCCTGCTTGCGCTCATCGATTAAATTTGACTCCGAAGAAATTAGACTTTGACTTATCTGTTGAAACTCTATTGGGAGAAACCTTCATTACATCCACGGTTTATAAGTCTTGTTTGGTTCAAGTTGGTACCCACACATTACCTGTCGATCTGATTTCATTAAAAATACTTGCATTTGACGTAATTCTAGGGATTGATTGGTTAACTACTCATCATGCAAAAATTGATTGTTTTCGTAATGTTGTTAGCTTTCATATTCCTAATCGACCTATTATGCGAATTCAATCAACCAAACTATTAATATCAATCGTTGTCATCTCAAGCCATAAAGCTATTCGTTTATTGAAAAATGGATGTCAAGCTTTCTTAGCTCATGTCACGGATCTAAACAAAAATACGTCAGTTTTGAATAATATTTCTATTGTTAATAAATTCCTTGACGTATTCCCTGAAGAACTTCCTGGCCTACCCCAGAGCGTGAAATTGAATTTTGTATCGACCTTGAACCCGGTACAAAACCCATTTCCAAAGCCCCATATCGAATGGCTCTTATTGAACTTCAGGAGTTAAAGATCCAACTGCAGAAATTGTTAGACATTGACTTTATTCGTCCTAGTACTTCTCCTTGGGGTGCTCCTGTTCTATTCGTGAAGAAGAAAGATGCAGGTATGCGACTTTGTATTGATTATCGGGAGTTGAATCATGTCACCATCAAAAATAGGTACCCATTGCTACGTATTGATGACCTGTTTAACCAGTTGCAAGGAGCATAATTCTTTTCAAAGATCGATCTTCGTTCTGGATATCATCAGCTGAAGGTTAGAACTGAGAATATTCCAAAGACTGCTTTCAAAACTCAGTACGGGCATTATGAATTCCTAATCATGTCCTTTGGATTGACTAATGCTCCTGCTGCCTTCATGGATATGATGAACCGGGTATTCAAGGAATATTTGGATCACTTTGTGGTCGTCTTTATTGATGACTTCCTTATTTATTCCAAAAGTCGTGAAGATCATGAGCAACACTTGAGGCTGGTACTCCAAAAGCTTCGTGAATACAAGCTTTATGCCAAGTTGAAGAAATTCGAGTTCTGGCTGGAGGAGGTAGCATTCCTTGGGCACGTAGTATCAAGTCGTGGAATATCTGTTGACCCGGCAAAGATTGAAGCTATTCAAAGCTGGGAGCAACCTAAATCAGTAACCGAAGTACGTAGCTTTCTCGGTTTAGCTGGTTATTATCGGAGATTCGTGAAAGAATTTTCTCGAATCGCTATTCCACTAAATCAGCTGACTCAGAAAGATACAAAGTTCGCTTGGAGCGAAGAATGTGATAAGAGTTTTCAAGAACTCAAGAGGAGACTCATTTCAGCACCTGTTCTAACAATACCATCTGGCTCGAAGGGATTTGTCATCTACAGTGATGCTTTGAGCAAAGGGTTGGGATGCATTCTCATGCAACATGAAAAAGCCATAGCCTATGCATCAAGACAACTCAAGAAATATGAGAGGAATTATCCTACTCATGATCTAGAGTTGGAAGCTGTTGTCTTTGCACTTAAAATTTGGAGACATTACTTGTATGGGGCGAAGGTGGAGATCTTTACGGATCATAAAACCCTCAAATATTTTTTCACTCAAAAGGAACTCAACATGCGACAACGACGTTGGCTTGAACTGTTGAAAGATTATGATCATACCATTCAATACCATCCTGGAAAAGCGAACGTGGTAGCTGACGCATTGAGTAGAAGATCATATACAAGTACGAGTGCGATATTGTCAACACAAAGGCCCATTTTGTGTGACTTGCAAAGGATGGAGATAGAGTTAAAGACTCCAGGGACCCATGTGATGATGGCGAATATACGAGTAGAACCGACTTTAATCGACAAAGTTAAAGCTGCTCAAGCTACAGACCTGGAGCTGATGCGTATGAGGAAGAAAGTGCAAGAAGGTGCTATGCCGGAAGCAAGAATCGATGAAGAAGGAATACTTCGAGTCAACTCCAGACTTTGTGTTCCTAACAACCCTGATTTAAAGTATGAAATCATGATGGAGGCGCACAACACACCATTTGCAATCCATCCTGGGAGTACCAAAATGTATCATGATCTTCGTCATACATTTTGGTGGAGCAATATGAAGCGAGAGATAGCGCTGTTTATCTCAAGGTGTCTAACTTGTCAACGAGTCAAGGCGGAGCATCAAGTACCAAAAGGTCCATTACAACCACTTGAAATTCCAAAATGGAAGTGGGAGCACATTACCATGGATTTCGTTACCGGTCTTCCTAAGGTTTCTCAAGGTATTGATGCGATTTGGGTCATTGTTGATAGATTGACCAAGTCTGCTCATTTTTTACCGATACGAGAAACTTATACACTTGAACGTCTTGCTCGTATATACATAAACGAGATTATAAGACTGCATGGTATGCCAGTATCCATAGTTTCTGACCGAGACCCAAGATTCACTTCACGATTTTGGGTTAGCTTATAAAAAGCTATGGGCACGGATTTACGATTTAGTTCGGCATATCATCCTCAGACGGAAGGACAATCAGAGAGGACTATTCAAACTCTGGAAGATTTATTAAGACTCTGTGTCCTTGACTTCAAGGGAAGTTGGGACAAGTTCTTATCATTGGTAGAGTTTTCCTACAACAACAGTTATCAAGCAAGTATTGGCATGGCTCCATTCGAAGCATTGTATGGAAGAAAGTGTCGTTCTCCAGTATGCTGGGATGAGGTGGGTGAAGCAACGTTGTTGGGACCGGAGTTGGTACGTATGACTACAGAAAAGATTCAAACGATCCGGCATCGTATAAAAACCTCACAAGATCGACAAAAGAGTTATGCTGATCTTCATCGAAAGGACGTGTAATTTGATATAGGAGATCATGTGTTCTTACGTGTTGCTCCATGGAAAGGAGTTACGAGATTTGGAAAGAGAGGAAAGCTCAATCCTCGATTCATCGGTCCATTTTTAATCCTCGATCGAGTAGGAACTGTGGCTTATAGACTCGCTTTACCGCCAAGTATGTCTCGTGTTCATAACGTTTTTCACATATCCATGTTACGTAAATATGTGGAAGACCCGAACCACATTATTGAGTTAGAACCGGACGAAATAGCGGAGGATTTGACGTATGAAGAAGTTCATGTTCAAATCTTGAATAAGAAGGAACATATTCTACGCTCCAAGGTTATACCTCAAGTCAAAGTTTTGTAGAGAAATCACGATGTTGAGCAAATGACTTGGGAGTTAGAATCTGAAATAAAGTCAAGGTATCCTTACCTCTTCGACATACCAGGTACGTACCCTAATTTCGAGGGCAAAATTTCATAAGAAGGGGAGGTTGTAAGACCCCAACTTTTATAAATAAAGATGAATTTTCTATAAATATCATTTTTGAATATTATGGACTTAATTTGATATAATTTTATAGTTGTGGGTAATATTTATAAATTTTGCAAAGTACGCAAGTTGTTATATAATATTCGATTAGTCGGGGAATATTCGTTTTAACAGAAAATATTCGTATAACGACACAATCATTGGTGGACCCCATAACAGAATTATTGTCGGATTGAGAAAACGACAAAAATATTTTATTAAAAATAACGGCGGAAGGTTTACCATTGATACTGTTGAACTACTCGGTAGTAAAAGTACAGTAATACGTGTGGTTGCATAGTAGCACACGGTATTGATTATTAATGCTTATGTGAGAAGTCACTCAGTTTGATTCAATTATTGTCAGTTAATAATATGAATTATTTAGCGATAATGAAGTTTTGTTTTATTCGTATTATTAATGTAATAAAACAAAAACATCTTTTTTATATAAAACAGAATACTTTATTAAAGTTATTATATAAATAGAATATATTATATTTTATTTAAAAGATTTTTCTTTAAATATGGACCGTCAGATTAAAGTAATCAATCTGGACCGTTCATGGATTAGTTACTATGCATTCTATTTTTCTATAAATAGCAGCTCATTCCTTCATTATTTTTTACGAATTCACTGAACTCTAGAGAGAGAAACTATAGAGAGAGAGAAGAAAAGTATTTTGCTACTTAACTACTTCTTTATTTCAGTTCTTCTTTAAAACGGTAAGGGGTGTTATTCTTTCTTATTCATGAAGAGAACTGTTGTTATTCCATTTCTTATTATTCTGTTGGAATAACCTGTATACGCGGTCTACCCTATACTTGGTGACATTCTTCTATTATTCTGTTGGAACATCCTGTCTGTGTATTTTACACAGGACCTGGTTCCGTTTTTATTATTATTCTGTTGGAACATCCTGTCTGTGTGTTTTACACCAGACCTGGTTCTGTCTTTATTATTATTCAGTTAGAACATCATATCTGTGTGTTTTACACTGGACCTGGTTCCGTCTTTATTATTATTCTGTTGGAATATCCTGTCTGTGCGTTTTACGCCGGACCTGGTTCCATTATTTATTATTCTGTTGGAATAACATGTCTGTGCGGTCTATCGCATGCATGGTGATTTCTTTTGTTATTCCATTCTTTATTATACTCAGTTGGTTAAGTTTTGACTTCTATACTCCATGAAATTTGTGGAATATCCTTGATAATTACGTTTCGTCCAGTACCTTTTCATGAAAATATTCTTCTAAGCATTCTTGAATTTTACTCCATAAAGCAGTATCATGTTGACAATTTGGGCGTTGTTAATTCTTGGATAAATTAATTATTGAACTTGTTTTATTAAATTCTTATATCATTGTCATCATCCTCATGTTTATAAAATGTTGAAAGTCATCTGTGGCCTGTAGTGCATAGATGGACTTGGTATGATTATGACCAGGGATTATTACGTATAATCATGACCGTAATGTTACAAATGATGTGGTAAAAGTCCTCATTGGCCCGTAGTGCATTGATGGACAGTTGTTGGCATGATCATGACCATTAATGAGTACACAAATATCCTTGGCCGTAGTGCAGGGGTGATTCGATGATGTGGATTATTTTATTAAGCTGAGTCCCAGCGATAACAGTGTTAAAAAATCTTTTAAATCATAGAAGATAGTAGATTTTATTTTCTACTTGACTCTTTTAATGGATTGCTTGTTTCGCTGCAGTTAAACTTGATGTTCGTTATATTTTATCAGTTTAACACTGTTGAAGGCTAATGATAATTTATTCTGCATTATCTTAGTCATAATATTTCTTACTGGGCTAGTTGAGCTCACCCTTTCTTTCACTGTTCTCTTCAGGAAATGAGAATAAAGCTGGGACGAGTCGGGGAACGGAGTGATGGACCAGATGATAGTATTAGTAGTCCTCACTATTCTGTTAAATAGTGTGACAATAATTGTAATGAGGACTCCTTTTGAGTTTGTATAGTGTCTAGTAGACAATAATTGTATTCAAACTCACAGTTATGTTTTGTCGTATTGTACACGACAGTTGTATTAGTAAGTTGTATTTGTATTCTGTACCATGTATCTGACGACCCAAGATGGGTGATGTATACCTAATTTTGGGGGCGTCACACTTCAAACACAAGTCGAAACTATCTCCGAACACGGAGAAGTCATCCATAAATACCTCCAAATTCTGTTCGACCATATCAGAGAAGATTGCCATCATACATCGTTGAAAGGTCGCCGGCGCATTACATAAACCAAAAGACATATGTCGGAATGCAAACGTACCGAATGGACATGTGAACGTGGTCTTTTCTTGATCTTCCAGAGCTATGACAATTTGATTATACCCGGAATATCCATCCAGCAGACAGTAGAATTGATGTCCCGCTAACCTGTCCAACATCTGATCAATAAACGGTAAAGGGAAGTGATCCTTGCGTGTGGCTTTATTCAACTTGCGGTAATCCATACATACTCTCCAACCTGTAACAGTTCTAGTCGGGAAGAGCTCATTAGCGTCGTTCATCACAACCGTTATACCCCCTTTCTTGGGTACGCACTGTACATGACTTACCCATGAACTGTCTGAGATTGGGTAAATAATACCGGCATCCAACCATTTTATAATCTCCTTTTTCTCCACATCTTTCATAATGGGGTTTAACCTTCTTTGCATCTCAATGGTTGGTTTTGACCCCTCTTCCATTAAAATCTTATGCATACAGAAAGATGGGCTAATACCTCGAATATCCGCTATAGTCCACCCAATCGCTGTTTTGAATTCTCGCAAAACCCGTAGCAGTTTCTCCTTTTGCGTGTCAGTTAACTCCGTAGAAATAATAACGGGTAGAGTCGAATCTTTCCCCAGATAATCACACTCAAGATGAGAGGGAAGTGACTTTAATTCCAACAATGGTGGCTCTTCTATTGAGGGTTTACACTTTTTACCTTCCGTTTCAGACTTAGCAAGGGTATCGAATGGTTTATTGTTTTTCTGGAAGAACGATGCTGTATCTAGCCATTTGACATGCTCAATGTCGTCTTCAATATTGTAGTCATCTATGCCGAACAACATGGATTCTATCGGGTCCTCTAAGTAGTTTTCGCAGAACTTGTGATTAACTAACTCATCCATTAAATCCACCCGCAAACACTCACCTTTTTCCTTTGGATAAGACATTGACTTAAAAACATTAAAAGTGACCTGTTGATCTTCAACTCGCATCGTCAATTCTCTTTTCTGTACATCGATCAATGTTCTCCCCGTTGCTAAAAATGGTCGTCCGAGAATGATGGGAATTTCCTTATCTGCTTCACAATCTAAGATAACGAAATTTGCTGGGAAGATGAATTTATCCACCCTTACTAATACGTCTTCAACGATTCCTCGTGGATATGTAACTGATCGGTCCGCCAATAATAAACTGATATTTGTCGGTTTTGGTGCCTTGAGTCCAAATTGACTGTGGACTGATAATAGCATCAAATTTATACTGGCCCCCAAATCACATAATGCTCTTCCCGAAAACTGGTTACCAATGTCGCACAGAATAGTAAAACTACCTGGATCTTTCAACTTCGAAGGCAACTTGTTCTGGATTATTGTGCTGCATTCTTCGGTTAGCATTACTATTTCAAAATCACCCAGTTTCCTTTTCTTTGACAACACATCCTTCATGAACTTAGCGTAGCTCGGCATTTGTTCTAAAGCTTCGGCAAATGGGATGTTGATATGCAATTTCTTGAAAATATCAAAAAATCTGGAAAATTGCTTATCTAACTAGATTTCTGAAACCTCTGCGGATACGGTATGGGCGGCATTGTGATAGGCTGTTCCGGTGCATTCTGCTTTGCGATCTCATCTTTATGTTTCCCGATTTCCACAACTTCTTCTCTTTCAGCAGTTGCGTTGTCCCCCTTTCCCTTTTCCTTAACTGTTTCTTGCAAATCCTTCCCACTGCGTAAAGTTACAGCTTTGCAATGCTCGTTTCTGCCCGGATTTATTTCTGTATCACTCAGGAGTGTTCCTTGGGGACGGTTATTCAATGCATGTGCTATTTGCCCTATTTTATTCTCCAGATTCTTTATCGATGCACCTTGGCTTTGCATATTCAGCTCTATTTGATTCAATTTTTTGTCTTGTTCATCGTTCCTTTTGTCAGATGCTCTAATGAATTTTTCTAAGGCTTCTTCCCAACTCGATTTCCTCTCTGGTTGTTGTTGAGTCTGATTTTGAAATCCGGATGTGTTTTGTTGTCTAGGTGCTTGGGCTGCTGCTTGATTGTTACTCCATGAAAACCCCGGATGATTTCTCCAACATGGATTATATGCATTTTGAGTCGGGTTCGGTTGAGTTGATCGATTATAGCTTCCTACGAACTGTGTTGATTCAGAATTTATGGCACATTAATCCGTAGCATGACTCCCAGCACTCAATTCACACACCATTGAAACCTGTTGTGCGGTTTGTGGAAGCCATATTTCCATGTTCTTAGCCATTGCGGCCACTTGTGCTGTTAATGCTGTCATCGCATCCACTTCATACTTTCCCAATGCTTTCGGAGGATTCGATCTAGTCATGGGCCACTGATAATTGTTGGTGGCCATTGTTTCTAACAACTAATATGCCTCATCAAAACTCTTAGACATGATTGCTCCCCCTGCTGCTGCGTCAATACTAGCCCTCGTGGACGCGTGCAAACCATCACAAAATATTCCCAATTGCATCCACTGCGGAATTCCATGATGAGGGCACTTGCGGAGCATATCCTTAATGTAAGACCCCGAATTTTATGAAATAAAAGTATTCAATTTTTCTTATAATTACTATTCAGTAAATGGTTAAATTGATAAAAGTTTAAAGTATTGGGTGAAATATGAATTTTTTTTTTCAAAATAAGCAAGTGGTTATAAAATAATCATTGTTGTCGGGGAATATTCGTTTGGTCGTGGAATATTCTTTCTGTCGGGGAATATTCGTACGACGGCGCAGCTATTTGTGGGCCCCATAACGAATAACTGTCGGGTGAAGGAAAACGACAAATTTGAGTTTTTACAAATAACGACGTAGTTGTTACCGTTAACATTGTTGAAATACCCGGTGGTTAAAATACAGTAATACGCGTTATTGCACAGTAGCACACGGTATTGCATAGTATTTTTGAAATTATTGATTCTTACGTAAGAAGGCACTACTCAATAATTGTTACAGTAATTACTGTTCAATATTTTATTTTATTGATTCAATAATTGCTACGTTGAAATTTTATATTATTGTTGTTCAATAATTGTCACTGCACAGTATTTCTCATTATCAGATCAATAATTCATATTATTTGAATAGTATTATTAGATAGCATTATTGGCAATGTCTAGAAAGTTCTGTCTAAGGAGAGGTTTGGTCATCTAATTGCGCGCTAGTAAGGAGAAATCCTTATTGAAAAGCCCCCTCTTTCCTGGGAACGGCCTGGTTATCATAAATGTGATTCTGTAATATTATTTGTGAATAATTAATTATTGATTCATATGATAAGAAAATATTTATATTATGTGGATATAAATGAGGGATATATTTTTGTGGTTAAAAATGAAGGAGTTAATGTTGAGGTTTTTATCAGTATTTTTGTCGGAATGGAGGTATTAAAAATCAGGATTTTTGAGATATTTTGCGGGGGTTATAATTTTTAATCCGACCGTTGGATCGTGGTAATTTTTGGATATGTTATACATATATAAGTTGAGTATATGCCCACAAATTTTGAACCGTTAAAAATGAACGTATGATTTGTTATGAATTTTAAGAGGTGGCTGATTCTGAAATCAGGTTATAAATTATTTTTGGTGGAAAATTCTAGAATTGGTGGGCCCCACTTGTGGTTGGTGAAGAAATGTGCTGAATTATATTTCAAATGTGGTGGGTGGGAATAGTAGCAGGTAAAGCCATCAGGTTGCAGGTCAAACCTACCAAAATTTTCCTATAAATAGAGGGCTAAGTTAGAATTGAAAATCACACCAGAAACATAAGTTTTCTCTCTTTCTCTCTCTAGATTATTGAGTGTATTTTGTGAGTATTTAGATACTCTGTGAGTTTCTATTCATCAGTGCAAGTTTCCTTCAGCCTTATACCGATCAGAAGTACTGCTCTTTTGAGGTAAGGGATAGTAAGGGATATTAAGGGATTTTAAGGGTTGTTATGATTTTCAGTTTCGTAATTTTTTTGATCTTCAAAAATTTTGGAAAAATTTGAAATGATATTTTGATGAGTTTTCTTGATTGTGTCCAAAAATGGTGATTTTTGGATGTATAGATTGAGAGTTATGAATTTTATGAGAAAAGACTATTTTAGAAATAACCGCTTATAATTCCTTGTGGTTAACTCCAAAATTGATGAAATTTTTATTGGGAGTACATGTATATGATAGAAGTATACTCTGTAAATTTCAGAATTTTTAGACAAAAGTACAATTTTTGATAAATGTCTAAATATTCGGCTATTTTGGCCATATGAAAAATAGTACATGACTTTTAAAAATTCTGAGAAAAATATATGTTCACTATGGGACTATATTATGCTAAATCCCAGAAAAGAAATATTTTTAGAACTGATTTGGTATTTTTCATGAAAATAGTCTAGTTATGAGTAAATGAATTAAATATGTTTTGTGAAGAAAGAAAATTGGAAAATAGGATTTTATGGCTTGAGAATCCTATATGAGGTATATGCAGATTTTTGATGAGGGTTTTGGTTATTGATGATAAAATTGTAAGAGTTGGCATTTTATGATGATTAAATGCATTGATTAGTAAAGTGTAAACAATTAAAATAAATTGTTTATAAATTTAAGTAATGTTATTCTTTCAATATCATTATACCGAAATATTGGTATGAATTTTATTGTAGAATTTTTATCTTTTGTGTCGGGGTTACTATTCATGAGTTACGAATATTACTCTTGAGATTAAAACTATATGTTGATCATATTATTTTTATCATCATATATAACATTTTTATAACCCTGATGTTGAAATTCTCTTTCACTGGAGTGTAAAGATGGGTAGATTATTGGTATGATCATGACTAGGGTTCTCTTTGGCCTGTAGTGCAAAGTTGAATTGTGACTGGTATGATCATGACCATTGAATTTACAATTGAATATCTTTAGCTTAAGTGTAAAGATGAATTGATTAACATGGTTATAATTATGGTGTATATAAATTTTGAAATGATTATATATTTCTTTGAGATATGAATATATTTGGCCTGTAGTGCAAATATGAATTGTTGATGAATATCTTTGGCATGTAGTGCAAAGATGGCCTGTTGATGAATATCTTTGGCCCGTAGTGCAAAGATGATTTGTTGATGAATATCTTAGGCCCGTAGTGCAAAGATGAATTTGTTAGTATGATTATAAACAGGAATTGTGATTTGGTATAACCATGATCTTTGATGTTTCAGGTAAAGACAGGTGATGAAAATATTCTTCGTCCTGGGTGAGGCGAACCCAACGTTGGAAGGGTGTTTTGTTACTATCATACAAGATGTCTAATGACATACAACCTCGTGTCATCATAAGACAGGGTTGTGCTCATCCACTTGCTGAGTATATATACGAGCACTACCTATATAATCTTGGTGTTTGTTTAAAGTATAATTCTCAATTAGAGACAGTAGAGATAATGATATGTCAAGAGAAGACTCACCATTGGGAAGAATATGATAGTAATCTTCTCGTTTTTCTTTGGGGTCTATTGGGTCAACCAAGGATAATTCTGTGGCCATATGATATCTATCATAACCTAGACGCGTGGCCTCCCATGTACGAAGGTTTCCTTGAGCACTTCCCAAATATTCTAATTTCTAAAACAATTTTTGACTATACCTTTATGATAGGTACCACTGTGAGGTGCTGTGGTTGAAGCACCATGAGAGTCACAGGTGGTATCAGAGCCATAAGTAAAGAGCCCCGAGCCTCTCGCTGGTGACTTCCTGTTGATGGGGGATGCACCGAAGCCAGACTCTCCGTAGGGGACGCCGTTCTGCGGTGGCAAACTGATAGGTATCAATGTAAGGTGCTGACATAGGTTGGTGTCCAGAGTTACATTTGGTATCAGAGCTTGGGGATATGATCTCTGGCGGAGATCGGGGAATGTAACTAGGAGGGGAGAGATGAGTAAATCCTTCGCTAGTGTGTCCTACCTAAGCTTATTTGTTGGTCAGTCATAATATCGGGATATTATGTGATATGTTAATTTGTTAAATTAACCCTTGTTTTGAAGCTGTATTCTAGAATGATATATGAAATACAGGAGATAAGCAATGGAGAAATTATGATGACAGGGAAGATGGAATCTGAAATGAAAGCAAGGTATTCTCAACTCTTTGAAATACCAGGTACGTAAATTTCGGGGACGAAATTTCATAAGGAGGGGAGATTGTAAGACCCCGAATTTTATGAAATAAAAGTATTCAATTTTTCTTATAATTACTATTCAGTAAATGGTTAAATTGATAAAAGTTTAAAGTATTGGGTGAAATATGAATTTTTTTTTTCAAAATAAGCAAGTGGTTATAAAATAATCATTGTTGTCGGGGAATATTCGTTTGGTCGTGGAATATTCTTTCTGTCGGGGAATATTCGTACGACGGCGCAGCTATTTGTGGGCCCCATAACGAATAACTGTCGGGTGAAGGAAAACGACAAATTTGAGTTTTTACAAATAACGACGTAGTTGTTACCGTTAACACTGTTGAAATACCCGGTGGTTAAAATACAGTAATACGCGTTATTGCATAGTAGCACACGGTATTGCATAGTATTTTTGAAATTATTGATTCTTACGTAAGAAGGCACTACTCAATAATTGTTACAGTAATTACTGTTCAATATTTTATTTTATTGATTCAATAATTACTACGTTGAAATTTTATATTATTGTTGTTCAATAATTGTCACTGCACAGTATTTCTCATTATCAGATCAATAATTCATATTATTTGAATAGTATTATTAGATAGCATTATTGGCAATGTCTAGAAAGTTCAGTCTAAGGAGAGGTTTGGTCATCTAATTGCGCGCTAGTAAGGAGAAATCCTTATTGAAAAGCCCCCTCTTTCTTGGGAACGGCCTGGTTGTCATAAATGTGATTCTGTAATATTATTTGTGAATAATTAATTATTGATTCATATGATAAGAAAATATTTATATTATGTGGATATAAATGAGGGATATATTTTTGTGGTTAAAAATGAAGGAGTTAATGTTGAGGTTTTTATCAGTATTTTTGTCGGAATGGAGGTATTAAAAATCAGGATTTTTGAGATATTTTGCGGGGGTTATAATTTTTAATCCGACCGTTGGATCGTGATAATTTTTGGATATGTTATACATATATAAGTTGAGTATATGCCCACAAATTTTGAACCGTTAAAAATGAACGTATGATTTGTTATGAATTTTAAGAGGTGGCTGATTCTGAAATCAGGTTATAAATTATTTTTGGTGGAAAATTCTAGAATTGGTGGGCCCCACTTGTGGTTGGTGAAGAAATGTGCTGAATTATATTTCAAATGTGGTGGGTAGGAATAGTAGCAGGTAAAGCCATCAGGTTGCAGGTCAAACCTACCAAAATTTTCCTATAAATAGAGGGCTAAGTTAGAATTGAAAATCACACCAGAAACATAAGTTTTCTCTCTTTCTCTCTCTAGATTATTGAGTGTATTTTGTGAGTATTTAGATACTCTGTGAGTTTCTATTCATCAGTGCAAGTTTCCTTCAGCCTTATACCGATCAGAAGTACTGCTCTTTTGAGGTAAGGGATAGTAAGGGATATTAAGGGATTTTAAGGGTTGTTATGATTTTTAGTTTCGTAATTTTTCTGATCTTCAAAAATTCTGGAAAAATTTGAAATAATATTTTGATGAGTTTTCTTGATTGTGTCCAAAAATGGTGATTTTTGGATGTATAGATTGAGAGTTATGAATTTTATGAGAAAAGACTATTTTAGAAATAACCGCTTATAATTCCTTGTGGTTAACTCCAAAATTGATGAAATTTTTATTGGGAGTACATGTATATGATAGAAGTATACTCTGTAAATTTCAGAATTTTTAGACAAAAGTACAATTTTTGATAAATGTCTAAATATTCGGCTATTTTGGCCATATGAAAAATAGTAAATGACTTTTAAAAATTCTGAGAAAAATATATGTTCACTATGGGACTATATTATGCTAAATCCCAGAAAAGAAATATTTTTGGAACTGATTTGGTATTTTTCATGAAAATAGTCTAGTTATGAGTAAATGAATTAAATATGTTTTGTGAAGAAAGAAAATTGGAAAATAGGATTTTATGGCTTGAGAATCCTATATGAGGTATATGCAGATTTTTGATGAGGGTTTTGGTTATTGATGATGAAATTGTAAGAGTTGGCATTTTATGATGATTAAATGCATTGATTAGTAAAGTGTAAACAATTAAAATAAATTGTTTATAAATTTAAGTAATGTTATTCTTTCAATATCATTATACCGAAATATTGGTATGAATTTTATTGTAGAATTTCTATCTTTTGTGTCGGGGTTACTATTCATGAGTTACGAATATTACTCTTGAGATTAAAACTATATGTTGATCATATTATTTTTATCATCATATATAACATTTTTATAACCCTGATGTTGAAATTCTCTTTCACTGGAGTGTAAAGATGGGTAGATTATTGGTATGATCATGACTAGGGTTCTCTTTGGCCTGTAGTGCAAAGTTGAATTGTGACTGGTATGATCATGACCATTGAATTTACAATTGAATATCTTTAGCTTAAGTGTAAAGATGAATTGATTAACATGGTTATAATTATGGTGTATATAAATTTTGAAATGATTATATATTTCTTTGAGATATGAATATATTTGGCCTGTAGTGCAAATATGAATTGTTGATGAATATCTTTGGCATGTAGTGCAAAGATGGCCTGTTGATGAATATCTTTGGCCCGTAGTGCAAAGATGGTTTGTTGATGAATATCTTTGGCCCGTAGTGCAAAGATGATTTGTTGATGAATATCTTAGGCCCGTAGTGCAAAGATGAATTTGTTAGTATGATTATAAACAGGAATTGTGATTTGGTATAACCATGATCTTTGATGTTTCAGGTAAAGACAGGTGATGAAAATATTCTTCGTCCTGGGTGAGGCGAACCCAACTTTGGAAGGGTGTTTTGTTACTATCATACAAGATGTCTAATGACATACAACCTCGTGTCATCATAAGACAGGGTTGTGCTCATCCACTTGCTGAGTATATATACGAGCACTACCTATATAATCTTGGTATTTGTTTAAAGTATATTCTCAATTAGAGACAGTAGAGATAATGATATGTCAAGAGAAGACTCACCATTGGGAAGAATATGATAGTAATCTTCTCGTTTTTCTTTGGGGTCTATTGGGTCAACCAAGGATAATTCTGTGGCCATATGATATCTATCATAACCTAGACGCGTGGCCTCTCATGTACGAAGGTTTCCTTGAGCACTTCCCAAATATTCTAATTTCTAAAACAATTTTTGACTATACCTTTATGTAAGGTGTCATTGTGAGGTGATGTCCACGGTTGGAACATGAGTCACATTTGGTATATATTTGTATCCAAACTCACAGCATATGTGTTGTTGTATTTTGCACAACAATTGTTGTAATAAAGTTGTAGTTGTTTTCTGTACCATGTATTTGACGACTCAGAATGGGTTGGGTGGAATGAACCTATTTTGGGGTCGTTACACTTAAACCTTTCCCAAGCCTCATATAACGATTCTGAATCAAATTGTGCGAAAGTGTGAATATCGTTCCGTAATTTTGCCGACTTCGCTGGTGAAAAGAACTTAGCTAAAAATTTTTTAGCTAAGTCATCCCAAGTGGTGATTGAGCCAGGGGGCAAAGAGTGTAACAAACTTCGTGCGTTATCTTTCAAAGTAAATGGGAACATCCTCAACCTTGTAGCATCTTTCGATACATTGTTAAATTTGAAGGTATCACAAACTTCTAAGAAACTCAAGATATGCTCATTAGGATCATCTATCGAATTACCCCCAAACTGACATGTATTCTGTAGCATCTGAATTGTTCCCGGTTTTATCTCAAAAATGTTCGCATTGATTGCCGGCCTCCTAATACTCGACTGTATATTCGTGACATTCGGCATGGCGTAATCCCTAAGTGATTTCTGTTCGTTCCCTGCCATGTTCACGGGTATTTCCTGGTCTGCCAGTTCTTCTTCCAAATGTATAACCTCACTATTCAACCGTAATTTTTAGAATTTCCTTTTGATGTCGTCTGTATACGAAAAAAGTTCCTTTTTAGCTTTCGATCTAGTGTGCATACACTCACAAGAATTCTTGTCAATCCAAGAAGAAAAATAAGTAACGTTTAAATTAAGACCGGATTGATTATAACTAATATGAAATTAATATTAATAAAAATTCTCCAGCAACGGCGCCAAAAACTTGTTGGTTGATTTCGCAATCAAAGAATACGTACAAGTATACACGGTCAACAAGTAATAAAGTGATAAAATAGAGTATCGATCCCACAGAGAATTCTAATTAATAAATTCCAACTACTAACACTATATCAACCTAATTTTATTTAAACAAAGATAAATTATGATTTTCTGAAATATTGAAGCTAAATTAAACAATTAAAGATATTATCCTAAAGAAAACAGATAAACTAAAATATGATTTGAATGAACTCCGATAAATAAGGATTAAGACTTCAATATCCTCAATTATGACTTTATAAACCAATTATTCACTTATCCCAATTATTATGTCTACTAAATTGTTAACAAGAATTCTCTACTGCCAAAAGCCCTTTTCCAAGTAAACAATTGACTTCTATTTAACTCAATTTAATCTTGCTATATTCCTATGCAAGACAAGTGAATTAAACTGCTTTAATCCCAATTCCTTATGTGTTACATACGGTAAACAGATATTTCCATTCCATTCACAAACCTAATTATTCACTTTGCAAATAACTAAGTCACATGTCACCATGCCCAGTTCTAACCCTAGAATTCCTTTTTCAATTCCTTCTAGAGTAACAAGGTAATTATAGGCCAAATAATTAATCAATAGATGCAAGGCATGATAAACAATTCACTTCAACATAAATAATTGGAATAATCTGAATAACTAATTTATTGCCATAAAAGGTTCAATTGAAATCCTAATTAAAGAATTAGTTCATAACAGAAATAAAAACCAACAATCGTTTGCAAAACATCCTTAAAGAATTACAAATTAGAAATAAAGAGAAGAAGAAAACTCCTGAGCCAATCCTTAGTCTTCAAGTAATCCTTTGTGTAGCCTCCAATGAATGAATGAATAGATGAATCATAAGATCCCTAATTTCAGCACTTAATCTCTTTTTATAGCTTGTCAGGCTTCAAATAACCTTTAATAATCAAGTTAGCCGAAAAGTCAACCTTTAACACTATGTATAGCGCCCCGGCGCTGATGGTCAGCGAAATTACCATCTTGCCCTTATCAGCTAAAATTTCCCAATTCGTCCCCGCAGCTCCCGAATCTGCAAAACAACAACTAAACACAATAAAAATACTTCTAAATCACTTGAGAATACAATAATTTAAGTCCAAATATATCCAATTCATGGGTATATTACCCAATCATCATTCATCTCTTGAACAATTGAATCAACAACCTACATTGTATTAATGAAAAATAAAAAAGATAACTTTTTAGATAGGAATAATGAAAAAAGATTTATAGAGATTATACCTGACAAAAAATCTCAACACGATAATGATGAAAATTAGTAATAATTTTTCCATTACGCCTGCTACGACCGCGGGGTCTCATGTTGTCTTCCATATTAATTATTGGGATCGTGCTCTTCTCACAAAATATATTGACTTCCTTCAAAAAATTCTCCCATTCCGCCTCCCTAAAATCTTGTAGTCGATCTTTCATTACCCCAATCAATCTCACAGCATGTACAATATTTTTATCTTTTTGTTGTAAGGCAAGTGACAAATCATTTGTGATTCCCAATAAATATTTCATCAAATGCATCACAAATACAAATTCATAATTCTCCATCTTATCAATCAAACTTATGGCTATACCGCTATTATCATCAGAAGCACCATCATCATGCACATTTTCAAGCACTTGTAATACGGAAGTCCACATAGACATAAGACAGATTATTGTTATGTAATGTGACCCCCAACGAGTATCTCCTGGTCATCTTAAACTGATTTCTTGATTTTTTTTCCTTTACCACTAACTATCTCTCCCTTTTCCAAACACTCCACGATCTTATCATGTTCAAGCTGTCTAAGTTTATCTTTCCTTTTACATAATGCTCCAGCCACATTCACAATCATAGTAACATATTAGAAAAAATCACTCACAATACGGTTGCTCTTGGCAACAACAACAACAACTAATTGGAGTTGGTGAGAAAAGCAATGGACATACCTTACATATGGATTTTCTTTTAAAATAAGAGCCTTCAATCCATTGAACTCGCCTCACATATTTGAAGCCCCATCATATCCTTGACCTCTCAATCTCGATAATGACAATTTATGCTTTGCAAATAATTCATCAATAGCATTCTTCAAAGAAATAGATGAAGTGTCAGGCACATGTACCACACCAAGAAACCTTTCAATCACATCTCCATGGTTGTTTACATATCTCAAAACAACTCCCATTTGCTCCTTTATTGAAACATCTCGAGACTCATCAACCATAATAGAAAATATGTTGTCCCCAATATCATTAATGATGGCAAGTGTAGTTTCCACAGCACAGGCACTTGTTAGTTCTTTTTGAATTTTTGGAGAAGTCATTTGATTGTTTCTAGGAGCATTCTCATTAACTACCTTGCCTACCTCTTCATTTCGTAAGTTGTACCACTCAAACAACTAAAGAAAATTTTCCTTATTTGATGAAGTCGATGACTCATCATGTCCACGAAAAGGCAAACCTTGCTTCAAAAGAAGGCGTGTGACATCTAAAGTCGCTCCCGTTAAACGGGTGTGATAAGCAACCTCCATCTCTTGCCCTTGTGCTAGTAGTATATGTAACACACTCTGCCTTTGATTTTTAAAACCTTGAAGTTGTATTCTAGCATCATTATGAGCACTATTTGAAGCACCCACATGTTCTTGAAATTTTTCAATTGCCTTTTTCCAGTTGCTGAACCCTTTTTTTGTAAAAGCATCTACTCTGTTTGAATTGCTAAATAGATAGCAGTAAAAGCGAAAGGTCGCATCCTTTGAAATGTTATACTCCAACCATTCAAAATTTTTAAACCAAGCGGGCCGAAAGTTTCTCTTCACATTAGAAGAGTATTTTTGGGGATAATTATGGGCAATTGGTTGACATGGACCTCTAATCAGATAATTTCTTCAAACTTGATCTCTAATCACAATATCAAAGTCTTCAATTGATTTATGTAACCCCGGATCACTAACAATATCATTCGGATTGAACTCCACACGTGAATTATTAATATCACCACTTGCTTCAAAACTTGGTAATTGATTATTAGAATAATCAACAGTTCTTTGTCGCTTAATCAAGTATTTATCCATAATCTAATATAAATAAAAACATCAATTGCTAATCAAAAATTTTATCAATTTAAACATTTCATAATAATTTCATTATTCATCAATTCAATTATTCTAACATTTCATCATAATTTCATCAATTAACCTAATTTAATAATTTCAATTAACCTAATGAGATTATGAGAAATAAATTAAGTACCAACACACTAACAAAAACAATACAAGTATATAATTTGAAAGACATTAAATTACAAAAAGATTAAAGTAACAATTTTGAAAACTAAATTACTCCAATTGGCAATTACTAAAAGATTAAAGATTAAAGTAACAATTACTAAAAGATTAAAGATTGCTCCAACAGTAACAATTCTGAAAACTAAATTACTAAAAGATTAAAGATGTAAACATTAAATTATTAAAATTCATCAAAATTCTTTTGCCAAACAATGGTAAAAGAAAGGAAAAATTAATTTGAAATAATTAGAAAAATTAAAGCAAACCTAAATTAAAGAAAAAATTAAATATTATAATTACAACAATCAAAAAAATTAATAAATTAAAACTACAATAATCGAAAAATTTAAAGAGATCATCTTGATTCTTAACATGAAATAATATAATTTAAAGATATAACCTAAATTAGAATTTAGAAATTACCAAAGTCCAAAGGAAGGACCAAGCACTAGCAGCTGCAGGATCGGAGAAGCAGGCAGAGGCGGAACTAAGAGCAGCGACTGCTGGCAGGCGGAGAGGCACCGGGCGCGGGCCACGTGACAGTCGACAGAGGAGGTAACTAGGCAGGAGCAGTCTTCAGTCGGCAAAAGAGGCGAAGAGCAGAGCAGTTAGTGAAAAGAGGTCCTAAATGAAATCGCCTAATTCCTACCTGATAAGATAATAGAAATTTATTTTTATTATTTTTAATAAAACGACGTCATTTCATGTGACTAGAAAAAATAAAATAAAAAACCTGTGTTGCAGACGAGACCGAAGAAGAAGTAGTAGCCGTCGTTGAAGCCTGAAGGAGTCGCCGGAAGGCCGAAGGCCCGGAGCAGTGGCTCCCCCCCAAGTTCCGCCTCTACCCCTTTCTAATGATAATTCTAATCATCATTTTCTATCTTTATCTCTTCATTCTCTACTCGTTCCTTTTCTATCTTTATCTCGATCTTCATTTAAAGTAAAATTATTTTGTTATTTCCATAGGTCGATTACATTTTAGATATCTTTACAATTTTTTCTTTTAATTTATATCAAAGTTTACATAACCCATAACACGTGTAGCATGCCTAATAAACATGTTGGACCACCTCTTTATCTAAAAGGTTAACTTATTAGGTTGAGACTCTACCATACTTATTAACACATCTACATGAATTTATCCAATATAAAATTTATGTGAAATATCTCAACAATACACTTAATCTAACGTTAATGTGAGAAGGGATATTATGGAACCAACAAAATAATATTTTGAAAGGAACAGTCTAGAATTAATTAATTAATATAACCATGCACAAAGAAAACTCATTATATTGTGTTCCAAAGGAATAAAAGACTAATGACTTAACCCCAAACTATTTTCCTCCAAGAAGAACGCATTCTTAGATGATAAATAATTTTTCCAAACTACCTCATTAATTTATTTATTTTTAAAAAAAAATTCTGATTTTTGAGTTACCAGAAGTTGGCTAGAAATGACATGCTTGATCAACAAATAATTAGACCGCAACACCAAATATTTATCTAACACTTAGGTAGTTAAGAGTCTTTTGCTTGTACAGTACTACTATTTCTTTAATTAGCTATATACAAATAGAGATACGTTGGACTACGTTCAAAAATAATTCATTCTACCCATCATTATATATATATATATATATATATATATATATATATATATATATATATATATATTGTTGTAAAAATTTTCTTTTGTAGTAAGATATAGAACACCAATATTTCTACCTGAATCGAATGGTTGACCACTCTTTCCTTAAGACTATATTCGCCCCTTACTTTTTGCTACACAGGGTTACTGCGAATTAGTCTCCCAAGATAAGACAGGCCCATAATTTTATTATGTACTAGAATTTGTTGTGTAAGAACAAATCTAGTGCTAAACTATAAATGAAATAAGAAAATTATAATAGGAAAATATTTAGAATAATAATTTTCCTAACTTGAGAAGGATTGAATAATTTGAAGTGTGTTGAATTTGGTGGATTTTTGATCTACTTATAGGTTTGTCGTATCCCAATTATGGGATATGTCGTATCCTATAAATTGGGTCGTATCCCAATTATGAGATATGTCGTATCCTTAAATTGGGTCGTATCCCAAATATGTAATAGATCGCATCCTATAAATTGGGTCGTTTCCCAATATTCCAATACTCCCGCCAACTTACCGTTGGAAATATATATTACCGTTGGCTTTGGAAATATTATCGTTGTTGGCTTACACGGTTGGCCTTTTATAATTTTATTAAAAATAAATAAATATATATATATATATATATATATATATATATATATATATATATATATATGGGGAATGATCCATAGCATCTATTTGCTATGGATCAAAAAGTGACATATAGAATCTATACCTTTCATTAAAAAAATAAAGGGCTAAGATTAAAAAAAAGACAACGTCGTCCGCTAATACTTCTAACGGACGTGGTAAAAACATGTTTTGGCCAATTATGCCCTTCCTGGTCCGCTAGAAGGACTAGCGGATGAAACAAAATAATTGATTATGGGTGGTTGAGATCAGGGTTCCAAGTAGGGAAGTTAGAGAGAGAGACTCCTCCTTCTCTCTACATTTTTCCCCCTCACCCTCCTCCTTCTTCCGTCACCTCCATCTATCCTCTCATTTGGCCCACCCGATTCTCCTCCCTTACTCCTTCTCCTCTTCGGCCCACCATTTCTCCATTTCCCTTTGACCCATTATCAAGCTTGGATCAAATTTTGGCCTTACCGGCGGCGGAATGGGATCTTTCCCGAAACTCTCCTTCTTCGATCTATTTAGCAAAGTTTGGGGGCTTTAGATCGTGGTTTTTCACTGTTCTGATGAGTAGGGGGTTTGACATGGGTGGGTTTTGGTTTTGGAGGTATGATCTGAAGTGGGGCTTCGCTTGTGGCTTGGCTTTGGAGTCTCAGATCAGAATGATTTGCTGGGTTTAGGGTTCTCGGGAGGGGATTTTGTTCTGCCAGTGGGTGTTTTACCGGTGGTCCTTCTTGCTCAGATAGTTTTTTCTTTTATCCGTGTATTTTTCAATCAGATTGTATGCTTTCACTAATTATCGTTTATTCTTCCGATTTGGATGTTTATTAATGGATTTTGGGTTTTGATTTAGATACCAAATTTTGGATCTTCCAATTATGTTAGTTCATATCATCGGCACAACCTGTTATCTTTTTGTGAGGTCTAACCATCTCATTTCATATAAAGGGCTTTGATTTTTTTGTTTAAAGAAGCAGTTGACTTGTTAATTTGCTTAAATTTCAATGAGTCAGAGTCTTCATACAACTGATTGTAAGTTTTAGTTCTTTCACGGTGGACTAGCCTTGAAACTTTAGTAAGCTGTGGGCTTTGATTGTTGTTTTGATTTGGATTTCAAATATGATTCGTAAAGATTTGAAAATTTTGATGTATTGGGGATGTGATGTTGCTTAACTGGAATTCGTGTTGTATTGCAATTGAATTGATAGTACAGGAATTCATGTTGTATTGCAATTGAATTTATAATGGGCAATTGAATTGATAGTGCATGAATTCGAGTTGTATTGCAATTGAATTTATAATGGGGCTACTGTTTACCGGGTATTGCAGTATTGGAATTCCAATTGAATTTATTATGGGGCTGCCGTGTACTAGGGATGCCGTGAAACATATGTCTTCCAATCTTCCAATCCTCCCCTATTTTCATAATCTTCCAATCCTTTTCCTTTGACATTCTTCTTTCTCTTATTAAATATAGTATACATAAGTAATAGGTGTCTTTCGACTTGAACCTTTACATAGTCTATTTCACAAAATATCTTAATTTTTAGTAGCGTTAGCTTTCAAACTAAAAAATCTTAAAGTGATATCTTGCTCTATAGACATATATTATATCTCTTATAGTTTAAGGAGACCCAACACATGTATGGCCTTGTGTTTACCTCTTGGGTTTTGTAAGTGACTTAGAGATAAGCCTTATGTCTCGCAGAAGCGGCATACTTCCTTCACTTACATAGGTGAATCTAATTAGATGCATTTGTATGACCTGCATCCTCCAAACCGGACATAGATTCATTAAAGGTTTACCCTACCCTCTTTGTTCTCCATACAAGCATACATTATCTTTGAGATGGTTTTGAAGAATTTCTTCTTCATACATGTCTAGTGTATAACTAGTTATTACTATAAGTATTTTTCCATTGAACTAATATATTAGATGTTACTCTAGTATTTAGTTGGGTTCCACTTATAGATTACCTCTCATTTAAAGGCTTTAAACCCATCTCCCTGGAAGTCTTACATATTACATCCTTGCCTAGGTCTTTTGTAAAAGGATCTGCCAAATTTCCCTTTGACTTAATATAGTTAAAGGTAACAACCCCTTTATTGATGTGCTCCCTTACATAACTATATCTTAAACTTATATGTCTAGAATTCCTGTTATAAACCTTATTATAAGACCGTGATAATGCTGCCTCATTATCACAATATATTGAGATAACTGTCATTGGTTTGGCCCAAAGTGGTATCTCAAATAATAAATCCTTAAGCCATTCGGCTTCTTTTACAGCAGTTGATAATGCAACAAACTCAGATTCCATAGTTGAATGTGTTGTCAAGGTTTGTTTCTTGGAACCCCAAGAAATTGCCCCTCCTCCTAAAGTGAATATCCATCCACTTGTAGACTTTATTTTATCTGAATCTGTTATCCAGTTTGCATCCGTGTACCCTTCTACCACAGCTGGGTATCCTGTATTGCATAATACATAGTTCATTGTGCCTTTAAGATATTTAAGTATCCTTGATACTGCATCCCAATGAACTTGACCTGGATTATGAGTAAATCTACTCAATACTTCTACTGAAAATGTTATATCAGGTCTAGTACACTGCATTGCATACATTAGACTACCAATTACACTTGCATACTCTAATTGAGATATACTATTTCCTTTATTTGGAAATAACTTAACAGAATGATCATATGGGGTAGAGGCTATCTTGTAATTCTCGTGATTAAACTTCTTTAACAATTTCTCAATATAATGAGACTGAGTTAAAGATATGGTATCTTGAGACCGCATAATTTTAATACCTAAAATTATATTAGCCTCCCCCATATCTTTCATATCAAAAGTAGCAGACAAAAATGCTTTAGTTTCTAATACTACTTTGTATAAGCATATCATCAACATATAAACAAATTATAACCCCAAAACTTTTATTTAAACTTAGAATAAACACATTTATCTGATTCATTTATTTTAAATTCATTTGAAACAATCATTTGGTCAAATTTTTCATGCCACTGCTTAGGTGTTTGTTTTAGACCATATAAAGATTTAATAAGTTTACAAACTTTCCTTTCTTGACCTTTCAAAACAAACCCTTCTGGTTGTTCTATATAGACTTCCTCTTCTAAATCACCATTTATAAAAGCAATTTTAACATCCATTTGGTGTATAACAAGTTTATGAATTGATGCTAATGCAATTAATAACCTAATGGTACTAATTCTTGCTACTGGAGCATATGTATCAAAATAATCAATTCCTTCCTTTTGCTTAAAACCTTTGGCTACCAGTCTAGCTTTATACTTATCAATGGATCCATCTGATTTTCTTTTCTTTTTAAAGATCCATTTACAGCCAATGGGTTTACTACAAGGAGGTAAATCCACCAAGACCCAAGTCTTGTTATACATAATAGAATCCATTTTATCATTTATGGATTCTTGCCAAAAACCTGAATCTTGAGAGGACATAGCTTCTCTAAAAGTCAATGGATCTCTATCACTAGAATCATGTTCAGTCACAAAAACACAAGAAGAAACAATAACATCCCTGTTTCCTTCTACCAGGTACATGTAGAAATCATGGCCATAGGATTTTTCCATCCTTGTTCTTTTACTTCTTCTTGGTTCTATTTCTTCAGTAGATGTAGTAAGTTCTATTTCATCATTTGTTCCATGATGAACAATTTCTTGATCTTCTTTATCAGTGTATTCTCTTGACCTTTTCCTAAAGAAAAAATTCTCAAAGAACTCAACATCTCTAGACTCCAAAATTATATTTTGGCTAACAGATTCTGTGGATTCCATGGTCAAGAATTTATAGGCTTTACTATTTTGTGCATAGCCTATAAAAGCACACTCGATTTCTTTAGCACCAAGTTTAGGCCTTTTAGGATCAGTTAACCTTACTAATGTTTTACATATCCACACCCTTAAATGATCAAGAGAGGGTTTTCTCTTTTTCCACAATTCATAAGGTGTAATATTAGTTTTTTTATGGGGTATACAATTAAGTATATAACAAGTAGTCATTAATGCTTCCCCCCATAAATTTTTAGGCAAACCAGAAGTAAGAAGTAATGTATTAATCATTTCTCCATGTGTTCTATTTTTTCGTTCTGCCACTCCATTTTGTTGAGGACTATAAGGGGCTGTAGTTTGATGAATTATACCATAATTCTCACAAAAATCATTATAAGAGAAGTATTCCCCTCCTCTATCCGATCTAAGAATTTTAATTCTTTGATCTAATTGATTTTCAACTTCAGCCTTGTAGATTTTAAATTTTTCTAAAGCCTCATCTTTAGTCCTTAACAAAGAAACTTGAGTGTATCTAGAACAATCATCTATAAATGTTATAAAATATCTCTTACCTCCCCTAGTTAATATACCCTCAAATTCACAAATATCGGAATGAATTAATTCTAATAATTGTGAATTTCTTTCTACTTTTTTAAAAGACTTCTTGGCAATTTTAGATTTAACACATATAACACATTTTTCTAAATCAGAAAAATTAATCTTAGGAATTAAACTAAGATTACTCATGTTACGCATACTTTTATAATTTACATGTCCTAATCTAGCATGCCAAACATTAAAAGTAGAAATCATATAAGCAAAAGATGAAATTTCATTAATAACATTTAGTTTGAACATGCCATTAGATTCATATCCTTTTCCGACATACATACCACCCTTAGACAATACAATACAATTAGCGTCAAATAAGACTTTTATGCCATGTTTGTTTAAAAGACTAACATATACAAGGTTTTTCCTAATTTTTAGAACATGAAGAACATCATTAAGAGTAATTGTCTTCCCGGATGACAGCTTGAGAACCACCTTGCCTTTGCCCATCACTTTTGTAGTTGATGAATTTCCCATGAATAGTTTTTGACTATCCTTCATAGGTTCATAGGCTTGAAATATTGCTTTATTCTTGGCAATATGCTTGGTTGCTCCAGAATCAATCCACCATTCTATGTCATTTCCAACCATGTTAGTCTCCATGATCATAGCAGCAATATCCTCATTGTCTACCATATTTTCTTGGTCATTCTTTTGTTGCCTTTGTTTCAAGTACAAAGTACATTGTTTCTTGAAATGTCCTGGCTTACCACACTTCCAACAAGTACCTTTCGATTTTTTATTTCCAGAAGTGCTATGTTGACCACCATGCTTTCTTTTATTGTTGCCCCTTGGTTTAAATGCATTTTCTATGACAAGAGCTTTAGCACTTTTATTTTCTATTTCTAATTTATCCAAGTTTCGAGAATTTTCTTCAACTTGGAGAAATTTAATAAGTTCTTGCATAGTCATTACATCTTTCTTTTGTTTCAATTCTTTTCGACAATCTTTCCATGAAAATGGTAATTTTGAAATAATTGTCGATACTTGAAACCCTTCATCAAGGCTATGGCCTTCCGACATAATTTGATTCATAATAATTTGAAGTTCATGTACTTGCAGCATAACAGATTTGTTATCTATCATTTGATAATCAAATAATGAACTTACTAGAAATATTTTATTTCCGGCGTCCTCAATTTTATATTTGTTGTCGAGATCCTCCCATAATTCCCTTGCCGTCTTTTCCATGAATTTGGCTTCATACACATCAAACAACGAATTGGATAATGCATTTAAAAGGGACCCTTTACATATAAAGTCATCTTGTTCCCAATTTATTCGATTCTTCATTTCTGCCGGTGTCTCATTTTCCTTTTCTTCAATTTTCTCTTCATTTAGCACATGAGAGATTTTTAATAATGTTAAGCAAAAATACATTTTGCTTTTCCAATGTCTGAAGAATAACCCATCAAACTTTTCAAGTTTGTTAATTTGATTCAAGCTAATTTTTGAATTGTTGTCCTCCATGGTAATATAGTCTTAAGATTGTTGTAAAAATTTTCTTTTGTAGTAAGATATAGAACAACAATATTTCTGCCTGAATCGAATGGTTGACCACTCTTTCCTTAAGACTATATTCGCCCCTTACTTTTTGCTACACAGGGTTACTGGGAATTAGTCTCCCAAGATAAGACAGACCCAGAATTTTATTTTGTACTAGAATTTGTTGTGTATGAACAAATCTAGTGCTAAACTATAAATGAAATAAGAAAATTATAATAGAAAAATATTTAGAATGATAATTTTCCTAACTTGAGAAGGATTGAATAATTTGAAGTGTGTTGAATGTGGTGGATTTCTGATCTATTTATAGGTTTGTCGTATCCCAGGATATATCGTATCCTATAAATTGGGTCGTATCCCAATTATGGGATATGTCGTATCCTATAAATTGGGTCGTATCCCAAATATGGAATAGATCGCATCCTATAAATTGGGTCGTATCCCAATTATGGGATATGTCTTTCTGTAAGTTTTGATACGTATCCCAATTCAACCCAACTTTAGCCCAAATACGATGTCGTATTCCAATACTCCCGCCAACTTACAGTTGGAAATATATATTACCGTTGTCTTTGGAAATATTACCGTTGTTGGCTTACACGGTTGGCCTTTTATAATTTTATTAATATATACATATATATATATATATATATATATATATCCAAGTTCTTAATATCAAGATATCTCTCTTATCCAATTGAACCAATATTAATTGTTAGTTACATGGATAACATATAATATATTTATTATATACTTTAGATAATGAAAATATCCAACATATACTAGCAACAATCCCGTGCCTCCGGCACTATGGACGATAGAATTTATCCCAAACTTTAGACGACCCAGATAATTTATTAAAGTGAGCGAGAAATTCAAAATTAATTGTATTTTGTTATATATATATATATATATATATATATATATATATATATATATATATATATATATATAGTCCGGATCTTAAGCTCACCCGAGCTCACCTCCCTTTAGTGACGGACCCAGTGACGGTTCGGTCATATAATCATCGTCTTTACTTTTAGCGACGCTATATGTTGTCCGTCGCTAAAAGTATAGGCGACGGTTGTATGATCGAACCGTCGCCGGGTCCGTCGCTAAAGGGGGGGTGACCTCGGGTGAGTTAAATAAGGGGTGAGCTTAAGATCCGGACTGTATATATATATATATATATATATATATATATATATATATATATATATATATATATATATATATATATATATATATAATACGGTACCTCCTCACATATCATCCACTAGAAGTCCTAACGGATTTGGGGGCATTTTTGTTTTACAATTTCATTAATCAAGTCCGCTAGTATTTCTAGCGGACGGAGTATGTTAAATCCTAGCCCTTCATGTTTTTAATGGATGGTTAAGATGTTATATGTCACTTTTTAATCCATAACAAATAGATACTATGGATCATTTCCATATATATATATATATATATATATATATATTGTGACGCCCCCAAAATAGGTATACATCACCCATTCTGAGTCGCCAAATACATGGTACAGAAACAAATATAACTTCATTAAAATACTTGTCGCGCAAAATACGACAACACAATATTGTGAGTTTAAATACAAATATTGTCTTCTAGACAATATCCACACTCAAACAAGTCCTCATTACAATTATTGAAACACTATTTTATAAAATAGTGTGGGCTGGTAACACAACTGACTAGAAACATCACTCCATACCCCGACTAGTTCCCGCTATATTCTCGCCTCTTGAGAAAAATGGAACAAAAAGGAAAAGGGTGAGCTCAACTAGCCCAGTAAAAAATATTATGACTAAGATAATATACAACAACTTATCATTAGTCTTCAACAGGGAAAAATCTGATAAAATATAATAGACAATAAGTTTTAGATCAACAACTGCAACGGAAACAGCAAACCATTAGAAGAGTCAAGTAGAGAATGAATTCTACTATCTTCTGAGATTTAAAAGCCCATCAACGATATTTTATCCCTGTAACATCAATCAATATACATCTTGAATCAAATATTTATCTTTGCACTACAGGCCAAAGATATTCATTTGTATCACCAGTCGGTCATGTTCATCTCAACACCTGTTCATCTTTGCACTACGGCCAAAGATATTCATCAGTTAATCATTCATCTTTGCACTACATGCCAAAGATATTCAGTAATATCATCATTTAGGACTGAAGATGATGAAAAATATTTTAAAGAAAACGAATCCAGTGAGACAGAAGGACAAATATTAGGGATTAGTATTACGGTTTATCTAAGTGCAATAATACTCCATAACAACCAATTGTGAAGTAGAATTAAAAAATAAAGATCAAAATATGGATACAATCAAAGATAGTAACCATAATAGACATCTTAGACAAAAAAGAAAAATTTTATTTTTCGGTGAATAGTGTCGTATTCGTGAATAGTATTGTATACGTGAATAGTACCGTATACGTGAATAGTAATTCCGACACAAAAAGTTCTAAATTTGATAAAAAGTTCAAACGAATATTTTGGCATAATGATATTGAAGAAAATAATATCATTTAAGAAGAAAATAACATCCCTTACCTCAAGATAACAGTACTTCTGTTCGGAATATCGGTATAAGGCTGAAGGAAACTTGAAATGATAAATAAAAACTCACAAAGCATCTGAATACTTACAAAATTCGCTCGATAATATAGGGAGAGAAAGAGAGAAAGCTTATTTTTCTGGTTTGATTTTGAATTCTAACTTAGCCCTCTATTTATAGGAAAATGTTAGCACGCTGAAGCAGACTTGACCTGCTACCTGATGGCTTTACCTGCTATTATTGCCACCCACTACATTTGAAATAAAATTTAGCACATTTCTTCACCAACCACAAGTGGAGCCCACTCAATGTGACGCCCCCAGAATAGGTATACAACACCCATTCTGAGTCGCCAAATACATGGTACAGAAAGCAAACTACAACTTCAATAATACAATTGTCGTGCAAAATACGACAACACATACTGTGAGTTTAAATACAAATATTGTCTTCTAGACAATATCCACACTCAAATAAATCCTCATTACAATTATTCAAACACTATTTTACAGAAATAGTGAGGACTGCTAATACATCTTTCTAGAACCATCACTCCATACCCCGACTAGATCCTGCTATGTTCTCACCTCCTGAGAAGAAAAATGGAACAAAAAGGAAAAGGGTGAGCTCAACTAGCCCAGTAAAGAATATTATGACTAAGATAATATACAACAAATTATCGTTAGTCTTCAACAGGGAAAAATCTGATAAAATATAATCGACAACAAGTTTTAGATCAACAACTGCAGCGGAAACAGCAAACCATTAGAAGAGTCAAGTAGAGAAAGAATTCTACTATCTTCTAAGATTTAAAAGTCCATCATCAATATTTTATCCCTGTAACATCAATTAATAATCATCTTTAACCAAATATTCATCTTTGCACTACAGGCCAAAGATATTCATTTGTATCATCAGTCGGTCATGTTCATCTCAACACCTGTTCATCTTTGCACTACAGGCCAAAGATATTCATCAAGTAATTATACATCTTTGCACTACAGGCCAAAGATATTCAGTAATATCATCATTTAGGACTGAGGATGATGAAAAATATCTTAAAGAGAACGAATCCAATGAGACAGAAGGACAAATAGTAGGGATTCGTATAACAGTTTATCCAAGATCAATAATACTTCATAATAATCAATTGTGAAGCAGAATTCAAAAATAAAGATCAAAACATGGATACAATCAAAGATAGTTTCGGTGGTAGTGCCGTATTCGTGAATAGTGCCGTATACGTGAATAGTGCCGTATACGTGAATAGTAACCCCGACACAAAAAGTTCCAAATTTGATAAAAACTCATATCAATATTTCAGCATAATGATATTGAAGAAAATAATATCATTTAAGAAGAAAATAATATCCCTTACCTCAAAATATCAGTACTTCTGGTCGGAATACCGGTATAAGGCTGAAAGAAACTTGCTCTGATGAATAGAAACTCTCAAAGTATCTAAATACTCACAAAATACACTCAATAATCTAGAGAGAGAAAGAGAGAAAACTTGTTTCTGGTGTGATTTTCAATTCTAACTTAGCCCTCTATTTATAGGAAAATTTTGGTAGGTTTGACCTGCAACCTGATGGCTTTACCTGCTACTATTCCCACCCACCACATTTGAAATATAATTCAGCACATTTCTTCACCAACCACAAGTGGGGCCCACCAATTCTAGAATTTTCCACCAAAATGATAAACTCCGAAAATTCAACAATTTCTGAACCAGTCATCTTGTAAAATTCATAATAAATCATACGTTCATTTTTAACGGTTCAAAATTTGTGGACATATACTCAACTTATATATGTATAACATATCCAAAAATTACCACGATCCAACGGTCGGATTAAAAATTATAACCCCCGCAAAATATCTCAAAAACCCTGATTTTTAATACCTCCATTCCGACAAAAATACTGATAAAAACCTCAACATTAACTCCTTCATTTTTAACCACAAAAATATATCCCTCATTTATATCCACATAAAATAAATATTTCCTTATCATATGAATCAATAATTAATTATTCACAAATAATATTACAGAATCACATTTATGACAACCAGGCCGTTCCCAGGAAAGAGGGGGCTTTCCAATAAGGATTTCTCCTTACTGGCGCGCAATTAGATGACCAAACCTCTCCTTAGACAGAACTTTCTAGACATTGCCAATAATGTTATCTAATAATATTATTCAAATAATATGAATTATTGATCTGATAAATGAAAATACTGTGCAGCAACAATTATTGAAACAACAATAATATAAAATATCAACGCAGCAATTATTGAATCAATAAAATAAAATATTGAATAATAACTACTGTAACAATTATTGAGTAGTGCCTTCTTACGTAAGAATCAATAATTGGTGCAATACCGTGTGCTACTGTATTTTAACCACCGGGTATTCCAACAGTATTAACGGTAACAACTACGCCGTTATTTATAAACAACTTATACTTGTCGTTTTCTTCATCCAATCGCTTTCCGTTATGGGGCCCACACAAGGCTGCGTCGTCGTACGAATATTCCCCGACAGCAAGAATATTCCACGACCAACCGAATATTCACCGACCAAAAATAAATATTTTATAACCACTTGCTTATTTTGCAAAATTTGCACATTTCACCCATAACCAAAGTATTATATCAAATTAACCCCTTATTATTCACAATAATATTTAGAGAAAATTTGATTTTATTCATTAATAAGTTGGGGTCTTACAACCTCCCCTCCTTATGAAATTTCGTCCTCGAAATTGACGTACGTACCTGATGTTTCAAAAAGGTGAGGATACCTCGCTTTCATTTCTGATTCCAACTCCCAGGTCATTTCTTCAATAGCATGGTTTCTCCACAAAACCTTAACTTGTGGTATAACCTTCGTGCGTAGGACATGCTCTTTCCTATCCAAGATCTTAACAGGTACCTCCTCGTACGTTAAATCTTCAGCTATCTCGTCTGGTTCTAACTCAATAATGTGGTTCGGGTCTTTAACATATTTACGAAGCATAGATATGTGAAAAACATTATGAACACGAGACATGCTTGGAGGTAATGCGAGTCTATATGCCACATTTCCTATTCGCTCAAGAATCTCAAATGGACCAACAAATCTTGGATTGAGCTTTCCTCTCTTCCCAAATCTTGTAACTCCCTTCCATGGTGCAACACGTAACAATACATGATCCCCAATATTAAATTCCACGTCCTTCCGATGAAGATCCGCATAACTCTTTTGTCGATCCTGTGCCGTTTGTATACGTTGTCGAATCGTTTGGATCTTCTCTGTAGTAATGCGTACCAATTCTGGTCCCAACAATGTTGCTTCACCCACCTCGTCCCAGCATACTGGAGAACGACATTTTCTTCCATACAACGCCTCAAATGGAGCCATACCTATGCTCGCCTGATAACTGTTGTTGTAGGAGAATTCCACCAATGGTAGGTACTTATCCCAACTCCCTTTGAGATCTAAGACACAAAGTCTTAATAGATCTTCAAGAGTTTGAATAGTCCTCTCTGATTGTCCGTCCGTTTGAGGATGGTATGCTGAACTGAATCGTAAATCCGTGCCCATAGCTTTCTGCAAGCTAACCCAAAATCGTGAAGTGAATCTTGGGTCACGATCCGAAACTATGGATACTGGCATGCCATGCAATCTCACAATCTCGTTCACGTACATACTAGCAAGACGTTCAAGGGAATAAGTCTCACGTATCGGCAAGAAATGAGCGGACTTGGTTAATCTATCAACAATAACCCAAATCGCATCTATGCCTTGAGAAACCTTGGGAAGACCTGTAACAAAATCCATAGTAATGTGTTCCCACTTCCATTTCGGAATCTCAAGTGGTTGCAATGGACCCTTTGGTACTTGATGCTCCGCTTTTACACGTTGACAAGTTAAACATCTCGAGATAAACTCCGCGATCTCTCTTTTCATATTGCTCCACCAAAATGTATGTCGAAGATCGTGATACATTTTGGTACTCCCAGGATGGATTGCAAACGGTGTGTTGTGTGCCTCCATCATTATTCTATGCTTCAAGTCAAAATCGTTAGGAACACAAAGTCTGGAGTTGACTCGAAGTATTCCTTCTTCATCGATTCTTGCTTCTGGAATAGCACCTTCTTGCACTTTCTTCTTCATACGCATCAGCTCTATATCCGTAGCTTGAGCAGCTTTAACTTTATCGATTAAAGTCGGTTCTACTCGTATATTTGATATCATCATGTGGGTACTTGGAGCCTTCATCTCTATCTCCATCCTTTGCAAGTCATACAAAATGGGCCTTTGTGTTAAAAACATTGCACTCGTACCCGCATATGATCTTCTACTCAATGCGTCAGCTACTACGTTTGCTTTTCCAGGATGGTATTGGATGGTATGATCGTAATCTTTCAACAGCTCAAGCCAACGTCGTTGCCGCATGTTGAGTTCCTTTTGGGTGAAGAAATATTTGAGGCTTTTATGATCTGTATAGATCTCCACTTTCTCCCCATACAGGTAGTGTCTCCAGATCTTCAACGCAAAAACGACTGCTGCCAACTCCAAATCATGAGTAGGATAATTCCTCTCATATTCTTTGAGTTGTCGTGAGGCATAGGCTATGACTTTCCCATGTTGCATGAGAACACATCCTAACCCTTTGCCTGAAGCATCGCTGTAGATAACAAATCCATCCGAACCAGATGGTATTGTCAAAACAGGTGCCGAAATGAGTCTCCTCTTGAGTTCTTGGAAACTCTTCTCGCATTCCTCACTCCATACGAATTTTGTATCTTTCCGAGTCAGCTGAGTTAACGGAGTAGCGATTCGAGAAAATCCTTCCACAAATCTCCGATAATAACCAGCTAAGCCCAGAAAGCTACGTACTTCGGTTACCGACTTCGGTTGCTCCCAACTTTGTATGGCTTCAATCTTCGCCGGGTCGACAGATACTCCATGTTTTGACACCACGTGCCCAAGGAATGCTACTTCCTCAAGCCAGAACTCGCATTTCTTCAGTTTGGCATATAGCTTGTTTTCACGAAGCCTTTGCAGTACCAGCTTCAAATGGCGCTCATGATCTTCACGGCTTTTGGAATAGATGAGGATGTCATCAATAAAGACAACAACGAACTGATCCAAATATTCTTTGAATACACGGTTCATCATATCCATGAAGGCAGCAGGAGCATTAGTCAATCCAAAAGACATTACTAAGAATTCATAATGCCCGTACCGAGTTCTGAAGGCAGTCTTTGGAATATCCTCAGTTTTAATCTTCAGCTGATGATATCCAGAACGAAGATCGATCTTTGAAAAGAATTGTGCTCCTTGCAACTGGTCAAACAGGTCATCAATGCGAGGTAGCGGATACCTATTCTTGATGGTGACATGGTTCAATTCTCGATAGTCAATACAAAGTCGCATACTCCCGTCTTTCTTCTTTACGAATAAAACAGGAGCACCCCAAGGAGACGTACTAGGACGAATAAAACCGATGTCCAACAACTCCTGTAGTTGGACTTTTAACTCCTGAAGTTCAATAGGAGCCATTCGATATGGGGTTTTAGAAATGGGCTTTGTACCGGGTTCAAGGTCAATAAAGAATTCAATTTCTCGTTCCGGGGGTAGACCGGGAAGTTCTTCAGGAAATACATCGGAAAATTCTCTAACAATAGAAATATTATTCAAATCTGACTTGTCTTTGTTCAAATCCATAACATGGGCTAAGAAAGCTTGACATCCGTTTTTCAATAAACGAATAGCTTTGTGGCTTGATATGACAGTGACTGATTTTAGTGGTTTAGTAGTTTGAATTCGTATGACAGGTTGGTTAGGAATATGAAAACTAACAACCTTACGAAAACAATCAATTTTAGCATGATGAGTGGTTAACCAATCAATTCCTAAAATCACATCAAAAGCAAGTATCTTTAAAGAGATAAGATCAACAGGTAATGTGATAGTGCCAACTTGGATCATGCAAGATTTATAAACTGTAGATGTAACGAAGGTTTCACCCAACGGAGTTTCAACAGATAAGTTAAAGTCCAATTTCTCCGGAGTCAAGTTTAAACGTTGAGCACAAGCAGGAGAGATAAAAGAATGGGTAGAACCGGTATCTAGTAAAGTATAAACTTCGCAAGAATTCAAGATTAGCTTACCCGTGATCACCTCGTTCGGGTTTCTCGCGTTTTGGCCAGTAACGACAAACGCCCTTCCAGGAACCGCTGATTTCGACTTATCCGGGACAACTTTTGGAGTCACCATCCCCGCTGAACTTGGTTTTGCTACAGAACACTCTCGAGCTATATGACCTTCCTTTCCACAGTTATAACATACCTTGGATTGTTGTGGGCAGTTTGGGCTGATATGTCCCTCTTTCCCACATTTGTAACATACGACCGGTGGTCGTTCTCCTCCCCTAGAAACAGTTGATGTTTGTGCTGACGTCTTCACGTTATCATTGTTGTACCTTCTCTTCTTGAAATCTCCTCCCGACTCGCTCCTTCTATTATCACGACCACGATTACCACCAGAGTGGTTACCGCTTTTGTCCGAATGTTTTCCTCCCTGCTGGTTTTCATTGCTTCGATGACTGCCGCCACCGGTATGACCCTGGTTGTGGTCCCTCGGTTGCACATACTCATTATCTCGCTCTAATAATTGAGCCCTGTTTACAACATCTGAATATAAAGAAAATTTATGAGAGATAAGATATTGCCGAATCTCGGGTTTTAGACCTCTCAGAAACATCCTTGTCATTCGTTCCTCATTTTCGACCAAATGAGGTGCAAACCTGGATAACTCTGCAAACTTCGCCTCGTACTGGGACACCGTCATGTTGTTTTGTTCCAGTCTAATAAACTCAACCTCCTTCATATGACGAATACTTTCAGGAAAGTACTTGTCATTGAACAGTTTTTGAAATGTTTCCCAGGACATGTTGAGTGCGTCAGGCTGGGTACGCTTCACAGACTCCCACCAGTAGTCTGCCTCACCGCGGAACATAAATGTGGCGAATGGAACCTTCTGTTCCTCCGTGCATCCCAAGACATCAAATATCTTGGTAATTTGCTTGACCCACGTTTCCGCCATGATCGGATCCGGCTTTCCCTTAAATTCTGGTGGTCCCAATTCTTTGAACTGCTTAGCTGTGACAAACCGCGCGTTGTTATCATTTCCACCCGTATTCTGCACACGAGTCTCCCTCGTCTGATTTTGCATGAACTGCAAAAAGCTCCTAAACATTCCATCATTCATCGTTTGCTCGGTAACGTTGTTTACAGGAGGAATATTGCCTTCCTGTTGCACGTTCCCCTGGGTAGTGATCAAAGGTGTCTCCACGGTCTGATTTACTCCATTATTAACGTTCTCAGCTGCCATTCTTAAATACTGCCATAAAACAAGGGTTAATAGTCATGTCATATATTATCCCTATACTCTGACCGACCAAATAAACACCAAATAAACTTAGTCAGGTCATACTAGCGAAGGAATTCCCCGTCTCTCCCCTCCTAGTTCTTGTCTCACATCTCAGCCAGGGATCATATCCCTAAGCTCTGATACCAACTGTGACGCCCCCAAAATAGGTATACAACACCCATTCTGAGTCGCCAAATACATGGTACAGAAAGCAAACTACAACTTCAATAATACAATTGTCGTGCAAAATACGACAACACATACTGTGAGTTTAAATACAAATATTGTCTTCTAGACAATATCCACACTCAAATAAATCCTCATTACAATTATTCAAACACTATTTTACAGAAATAGTGAGGACTGCTAATACATCTTTCTAGAACCATCACTCCATACCCCGACTAGATCCTGCTATGTTCTCACCTCCTGAGAAGAAAAATGGAACAAAAAGGAAAAGGGTGAGCTCAACTAGCCCAGTAAAGAATATTATGACTAAGATAATATACAACAAATTATCGTTAGTCTTCAACAGGGAAAAATCTGATAAAATATAATCGACAACAAGTTTTAGATCAACAACTGCAGCGGAAACAGCAAACCATTAGAAGAGTCAAGTAGAGAAAGAATTCTACTATCTTCTAAGATTTAAAAGTCCATCATCAATATTTTATCCCTGTAACATCAATTAATAATCATCTTTAACCAAATATTCATCTTTGCACTACAGGCCAAAGATATTCATTTGTATCATCAGTCGGTCATGTTCATCTCAACACCTGTTCATCTTTGCACTACAGGCCAAAGATATTCATCAAGTAATTATACATCTTTGCACTACAGGCCAAAGATATTCAGTAATATCATCATTTAGGACTGAGGATGATGAAAAATATCTTAAAGAGAACGAATCCAATGAGACAGAAGGACAAATAGTAGGGATTCGTATAACAGTTTATCCAAGATCAATAATACTTCATAATAATCAATTGTGAAGCAGAATTCAAAAATAAAGATCAAAACATGGATACAATCAAAGATAGTAACCATAATAGACATCTTGGACAAAAAGGAAAAATTTTATTTTTCGGTGAATAGTGCCGTATTCGTGAATAGTGCCGTATACGTGAATAGTGCCGTATACGTGAATAGTAACCCCGACACAAAAAGTTCCAAATTTGATAAAAACTCATATCAATATTTCAGCATAATGATATTGAAGAAAATAATATCATTAAGAAGAAAATAATATCCCTTACCTCAAAATATCAGTACTTCTGGTCGGAATACCGGTATAAGGCTGAAAGAAACTTGCTCTGATGAATAGAAACTCTCAAAGTATCTAAATACTCACAAAATACACTCAATAATCTAGAGAGAGAAAGAGAGAAAACTTGTTTCTGGTGTGATTTTCAATTCTAACTTAGCCCTCTATTTATAGGAAAATTTTGGTAGGTTTGACCTGCAACCTGATGGCTTTACCTGCTACTATTCCCACCCACCACATTTGAAATATAATTCAGCACATTTCTTCACCAACCACAAGTGGGGCCCACCAATTCTAGAATTTTCCACCAAAATGATAAACTCCGAAAATTCAACAATTTCTGAACCAGTCATCTTGTAAAATTCATAATAAATCATACGTTCATTTTTAACGGTTCAAAATTTGTGGACATATACTCAACTTATATATGTATAACATATCCAAAAATTACCACGATCCAACGGTCGGATTAAAAATTATAACCCCCGCAAAATATCTCAAAAACCCTGATTTTTAATACCTCCATTCCGACAAAAATACTGATAAAAACCTCAACATTAACTCCTTCATTTTTAACCACAAAAATATATCCCTCATTTATATCCACATAAAATAAATATTTCCTTATCATATGAATCAATAATTAATTATTCACAAATAATATTACAGAATCACATTTATGACAACCAGGCCGTTCCCAGGAAAGAGGGGGCTTTCCAATAAGGATTTCTCCTTACTGGCGCGCAATTAGATGACCAAACCTCTCCTTAGACAGAACTTTCTAGACATTGCCAATAATGTTATCTAATAATATTATTCAAATAATATGAATTATTGATCTGATAAATGAAAATACTGTGCAGCAACAATTATTGAAACAACAATAATATAAAATATCAACGCAGCAATTATTGAATCAATAAAATAAAATATTGAATAATAACTACTGTAACAATTATTGAGTAGTGCCTTCTTACGTAAGAATCAATAATTGGTGCAATACCGTGTGCTACTGTATTTTAACCACCGGGTATTCCAACAGTATTAACGGTAACAACTACGCCGTTATTTATAAACAACTTATACTTGTCGTTTTCTTCATCCAATCGCTTTCCGTTATGGGGCCCACACAAGGCTGCGTCGTCGTACGAATATTCCCCGACAGCAAGAATATTCCACGACCAACCGAATATTCACCGACCAAAAATAAATATTTTATAACCACTTACTTATTTTACAAAATTTGCACATTTCACCCATAACCAAAGTATTATATCAAATTAACCCCTTATTATTCACAATAATATTTAGAGAAAATTTGATTTTATTCATTAATAAGTTGGGGTCTTACACTCAATTCTAGAATTTTCTACCAAAATTATTTATAAACCTAATTTTTGAATCAGTCACCTCTTAAAATTCATAACAAATTATACGTTCATTTTTAACGGTTCAAAATTTATGGACATATACTCAACTTATATATGAATAACATATCCAAAAATCACAACGATCCAACGATCGGATTAAAAATTATAACTCACGCAATATATCTCAAAACACTGGTTTGATTTTATTTTTTTTAATACCTCCATTCCGACAAAAATACTGATAAAACACCTCAACATAAACTCCTTCATTTTTAATCACAATAAATATATCCAACATTTATATCTACATAAAATAAATATTTTCTTATCATATGAATCAATAATTAATTATTCACAAATAATATTACAGAATCACATATATGACAACCAGGCCGTTCCCAGGAAAGAGGAGGCTTTCCAATAAGGAATTCTCCTTACTGATGCGCAATCAGGTGACCAAACCTCTCCGTGACAGAACTTTCTAGACATTGCCAATAATGTTATCTAATAATATTATTCAAATAATATGAATTATTGATCTGATAATGGGAAATACAGTGCAACAATAATTATTGAAACAACAATAATATAAAATATCAACGCAACAATTATTTGAATCAATAAAATAAAATATTAAACAGTAACTACTGTAACAATTATTGAGTAGTGCCTTCTTACGTAAGTATCAATAATTCAAAAATACTGTGCAAAATCGTGTACTACTGTGCAACCACGCGTATTACTGTATTTTAACCACCGGGTATTCCAACAGTGTTAACGGTAACAACTACGCCGTTATTTATAAAAACTCAATTTTTGTCATTTTTTTCATCCGATCGTTTTCCGTTATGGGGCCCACAAATGGCTGCGCCGTCGTACGAATATTCCCTGACAGCAAGAATATTCCACGACCAAACGAATATTCCCCGATAAAATGAATATTTTATAACCACATGCTTATTTTACAAAATTTACACATTTCACCTATAACCAAAGCATTATATCAAATTAACACCTTATTATTCACAATAATATTTAGAGAAAATTTGATTTATTCATTAATAAGTTGGAGTCTTACAACCTCCCCTCCTTATGAAATTTTGTCCTCGAAATTAACGTACGTACCTGATGTTTCGAAAAGGTGAGGTTTCCTCACTTTCATTTCTGATTCCAACTCCTAGGTCATTTCTTCAATAGCATGGTTTCTCCACAAAAGCTTAACTTGTAGTATAACCTTCGTGCGTAGAACATGCTCTTTCCTATCCAAGATCTTAACAGGTACCTCCTCGTACGTTAAATCTTCGACTATCTCGTCTGGTTCTAACTCAATTATGTGGTTCGGGTCTTTCACATATTTACGAAGCACAGATACGTGAAAAATATTATGAACACGAGACATGCTTGGAGGTAATGCGAGTCGATATGCCACATTTTCTATTCAGTCAAGAATTTTAAATGGACCAACAAATCGTGGATTGAGCTTTCCTCTCTTCTCAAATCTTGTAACTCCTTTCCATGGTGCAACACGTAACACTACATGATCCCCAATACTAAATTCTACATCCTTTCAATGAAGATCCGCATAACTCTTTTGTCGATCCTATACCGTTTGTATACGTTGTCGAATCGTTTAGATCTTCTCTGTAGTTATGCGTACTAATTCTGGTCCCAACAACGTTGATTCACCCACCTCGTCCCAGCATACTGGAGAACGACACTTTCGTCCATACAAGGCTTCAAATGGAGCTATACTTATACTTGCCTGATAACTGTTGTTGTAGGAGAATTCCACCAGTGGCAAGTACTTATCCCAACTTCCTTTGAAATCTAGAACACAGATTCTTAATAGATCTTCAAGGGTTTGAATAGTCCTCTCTAATTGCCCGTCCGTTTGAGGATGGTATGCTAAACTGAATCGTAAATCCGTGCCCATAGCTTTCTGCAAGCTAACCCAAAATCGTGAAGTGAATCTTGGGTCACAATCTGAAACTATGAATACTTGCATGCCATGCAATCTCACAATCTCATTCACGTACATACTAGCAAGACGTTCAAGGGAATAAGTCTAACGTATAGGCAAGAAATGGGCAGACTTGGTTAATCTATCAACAATGACCCAAATCGCATCTATGCCTTGACAAACCTTGGGAAGACCCGTAACAAAATCTATTGTAATGTGTTCCCACTTCCATTTCAGAATCTCAAGTGGTTAAAATGGACCCTTTGGTACTTGATGCTCCGTTTTTACACGTTGACAAGTTAAACACCTCGAGATAAACTCCGCGATCTCTCTTTTCATATTGCTCCACCAAAATGTATGTCGAAGATCATGATACATTTTGGTACTCTCAGGATGGATTGCAAACGGTGTGTTGTGTGCCTCCATCATGATTCTATGCCTCAAGTCAAAATCGTTAGGAACACAAAGTCTGGAGTTGACTCGAAGTATTCCTTCTTCATCGATTCTTGCTTTTGGAATAGCACCTTCTTGCACTTTCTTCTTCATACGTATCAGCTCCATGTCCGTAGCTTGAGCAGCTTTAACTTTATCGATTAAAGTCGGTTCTACTCGTATATTTGATATCATCATGTGGGTACTTAAAGCCTTCATCTCTATCTCCATCTTTTGCAAATCATATAAAATGGGCCTTTGTGTTAACAACATTGCACTCGTACCCACATATGATCTTCTACTCAATGCGTCAGCTACTACGTTCGCTTTTCCAGGATGATATTTGATGGTATGATCGTAATCTTTCAACAGCTCGAGCCAACTTCGTTGTCGCATGATGAGTTCCTTTTGGGTGAAAAAATATTTGAGGCTTTTATGATCTGTATATATCTCCACTTTCTCCCCCATACAGGTAGTGTCTCCAGATCTTCAACACGAAAACGACTACTGCCAACTCGAAATCATGAGAATGATAATTCCTCTCATATTCTTTGAGTTGTCGCGAGGCATAGACTATAACTTTCTCATGTTGCATGAGAACACATCTTAACCCTTTGCCTGAAGTATCGCTGTAGATAACAAATCCATCCGAACCAGATGGTATTGTCATAACAGGTGCCGAAATGAGTCTCCTCTTGAGTTCTTGAAAACTCTTCTCACAATCCTCGCTCCAACCGAATTTTGTATCCTTCCGAGTCAGCTGAGTTAACGGAGTAGCAATTCTAGAAAATCCTTCCACGAATCTCCGATAATAACCAGCTAAGCCCAGAAAGCTACGTACTTCGGTCACCGACTTTGGTTGCTTCCAACTTTATATTGCTTCAATCTTCGTCGGGTCAACAGATACTCCATATTTTGACACCACGTGCCCAAGGAATGCTATTTCTTCAAGCCAGAACTCACATTTCTTTAGCTTGGCATATAGCTTGTTATCACGAAGCCTTTGCAGTACCAGCTTTAAATGGCGCTCATGATCTTCACGGCTTTTGGAATAGATGAAGATGTCATCAATAAAGACAACAACGAACTAATTCAAATATTCTTTGAACACACGGTTCATCAAATCCATGAAAGCAGCAGAAGCATTAATCAATCCAAACTACATGACTAAGAATTCATAATGTCTGTACCGAGTTCTAAAAGTAGTCTTTGGAATATTCTCAGTTTTAATCTTCAGCTGATGATATCCAGAACGAAGATCAATCTTTAAAAAGAATTATGCTCCTTGCAACTGGTTGAACAGGTCATCAATACGAGGTAGCGGATACCTATTCTTGATAGTGACATGGTTCAATTCTCGATAGTCAATACAAAGTCACATACTCCCGTCTTTCTTCTTTACGAATAAAATAGGAGCACCCCAAGGAGACGTACTAGGACGAATGAAACCGATGTCTAACAATTCCTGTAATTAAACTTTTAACTCCTGAAGTTCAATAGGAGCCATTCGATATGGGGTTTTAGAAATGGGCTTTGTACCGGGTTCAAGGTCAATAAAGAATTTAACTTCACGTTCAGGGACGTTCAGGGGGTAGACCAGAAAGTTCTTCAGAAAATACGTCAGGAAATTCACTAACAACAGAAATATTATTCAAATTTGACGTGTTTTTGTTCAAGTCCATAACATGGGCTAAGAAAGCTTGACATCCGTTTTTCAATAAACGAATGGCTTTATGGCTTGATATGACAGCGATTGATTTTAATGGTTTGGTTGCTTGAATTCGCATAACAGGTTGATTAGGAATATGAAAACTAACAACTTTACGAAAACAATCAATTTTGGCATGATGAGTAGTTAACCAATCAATTCCTAAAATCACATCAAAAGTAAGTATCTTTAAAGAGATAAGGTCAACAGGTAATGTGATTGTGCCAACTTGGATTAAGCAAGATTTATAAACTGTAGATGTAATGAAAGTTTCTCCTAACGGAGTCTCCACAGATAGGTCAAAGTCTAATTTCTCTGGAGTCAAGTTTAAACGTTGAGCACAAGCAGGAGAGATAAAAGAATGGGTAGAACCGGTATCTAGTAAAGTATAAACTTCGCAAGAATTCAAGATTAGTTTACCCGTGATCACCTCATTCGGGTTTCTCGCGTTTTGGCCAGTCACGACAAACGTTCTTCCAGGAATCGCTGATTTCGACTTATCCGGGACAGCTTTTGGAGTCACCATCCCAGCTGAACTTGGTTTTTCTATAGAACACTCTCGAGCTATATAACCCTCCTTTCCACAGTTATAACATATATTGGATTGTTGTGGGCAGTTTGGGCTGATATGTCCCTCTTTCTAGCATTTGTAACAAACGACCGGTGCTCGTTCTCCTCCCCTAGAAATAGTTGATGTTTGTGCTGACGTTTTCACGTTATCATTGTTGTACCTTCTCTTCTTGAAATCTCCTCCCGACTCGCTTCTTCTATTATCACAACCACGATTTTCACCAGAGTGGTTACCGCTTTTGTCCGAATGTTTTCCTCCCTGCTGGTTTTTCTTGGTCCGATGACCGCTGCCACCGATATTACCTTGGTTGTGTTCTCTCAGTTGAATATATCCATTATCTCGCTCTAATAATTGAGCCCTGTTTATAATATCTAAATATAAAGAAAATTTATGAGAGATAAGATATTGTCGAATCTCGGGTTTTAAACCTCTCAGAAACATCCTTGTCATTCGTTCCTCATTCTCAACCAAATGAGGTACAAACCTAGATAACTCTGCAAACTTCGCCTCGTACTGGGACACCGTCATGTTATTTTGTTCCAGTCTAATAAACTCTACCTCCTTCATATGACGAATACTTTCAGGAAACTACTTGTCATTAAACAGTTTTTGAAACGTTTTCCAGGACATGTTGAGTGCGTCAGGCTGGGTACGCTTCACAGACTCCCACCAGTAGTCTGCCTCACCGCGGAACATAAAGGTGGCGAATGGAACCTTCTGTTCCTCCGTGCATCCCAATACATCGAATATCTTGGTAATTTGCTTGACCCACGTTTTCGCCTTGATCGGATACGGCTTTCCCTGAAAGTCTGGTGGTCCCAACTCTTTGAATTGCTTGGCTGTGACAAGCCGTACGTTGCTATCATTTCCACCCGTATTTTGCACACGAGTCTCCCTCGTCTGATTTTGCATGAACTGTAAAAAGCTTCTAAACATCCCAGCATTCATCATTTTTTCGGTGGTGTTGTTTACAGGAGGAATATTGCCTTCCTGTTGTACGTTTTCCTGGGTGCTGATTAAAGGTGTCTCTACGGTCTCATTCACTCTATTGTTAACGTTCTCTGCTGCCATTCTCAAATACTGCCACAAAATAAGGGTTAATTGACATGTCACATATTATCCCTATACTCTGACCGACCAAATAATTATCAAATAAACTTATTCAGATCATACTAGCGAAGGAATTCCCCGACTCTCCCCTCCTAGTTCTTGTCTCACATCTCAACCAGAGATCATATCCCTAAGCTCTGATACCAACTGTGACGCCCCCAAAATAGGTATACATCACCCATTCTGAGTATCTAAATATATGGTACAGAAACAAATATAATTTTATTAAAACACTTGTCGCGCAAAATACGACAACATAATACTGTGAGTTTAAATACAAATATTATTTTCTAGACAATATCCACACTCAAATAAGTCCTCATTACAATTATTGAAACACTATTGTGACGCCCCCAAAATAGGTCCAATCCACCCAACCTATTCTGAGTCGTCAAAATACATGGTACAAATATAACTACAACTTTATTAATACAACATAAAAATTGTGAGTTTAAATACAAATATTGTCATCTAGACAATATCCACACTCAAATAAGTCCTCATTACAATTATTAATACACTATTTTACAGAATAGTGAGGACTACTAGAACCACTTCTAGAACCATCATTCCACACCCCGACTAGTACTCGCTACATTCTCGCCTCCTGAGAAGAAAATGAAACAACAAGAAAAAGGGTGAGCTCAACTAGCCCAGTAAAGAATATTATGACTAAGATAACATAAAACAAATTATCGTTAGTCTTCAATAGGAAAAAATCTAATAGAATACAATAGACAACCAGTTTTAAATCAATTTTCGCAGTGAAAATAATAATTCATTAGAAGAGTGAAGTAGAGAATGCAATCTACTATCTTCTATATATGAATTTAAAAGTTCATCGTTGATATTTTATCCCTGTAATATCAATCAATATATATCTAGAATTAAATATTCATCTTTGCACTACAGGCCAAAGATATTCATCAGTTGGTCATGTTCATCTAAACACCTGTTTATCTTTGCACTACGGACCAAAGATATTCATCAGAAAATCATTCATCTTTATACTACATGCCAAAGATATTCAGTAATATCATCATTTAGGACTGGGGATGATGAAAAATATATTTTAAAAAAAACGAATCCAGTGAAACAAAAGAATAAATATTAAGGATTCGTACTTTAAACAATCCAAGTTCAAAAATACTTTATAAATAACCAGAGTGGAGTAAAATTCAAGAATGAAGACCAAAATATAGATCCAATCAAAGATAGGAATCAAAACAGACAATCTTGGACACAGAAAAGAAAATTTAATTTTTCTGTGAATAGTGTCGTATTCATGAATAGTGCCGTATACGTGAATAGTACCGTATACGTGAATAGTAACTCCGAAACTAAAAGATAGAAATTTCACAAAAAACTTATCATGCTTCGTGAACAGTAACTCGTGAATAGTAACTCGTGAATAGTAACCCCGACATGAAAAAATTCTAAATTTGATAAAAAGTTTCAATCAATATTTCGGCATAATGATATTGAAGAAATAATATCACTTACAAAGAAAATAACATCCCTTACCTCGAAAGAATAGTACTTCTAGCTAGAATACTGGGTATAGTGCTGAAGGAAACTTGTACCGTTTAGCAACACTCAAAGTATCAAAATACTCACAAGAATACGCTCGATAATACAGAGGGAGAAAAAGAAAGAAGATTTTAATTTCTGGTGTGATTTTTAATTTTAACCTGAGCACCCTATTTAAAGGAAATTGCTTAGAACACCAAAGCAGAAAATTTAATAAATTAATAATATAATTTTCTTAATTTCCTTAGCACACCACACCAGCTGATTTCAATCATTAACATGTGCCACTCAAATGGAAAAAATGTTTTTCTTAATAAAAATAATTAAAACTTCCAAAATTCAATTATTTCGGAACTTCGGAACTTCAATAATTCATAATAAATAGCCCTTTTATCAGAAAAATTCGAACCACATGTTTTTTTTGTAGACAATTTCATTATCTACAACTTTGCAGAAGAAAGTTTTTCTAAATTCCAAACAGAAATTGACCGAAATTCACAAACGGACGATTTTACAAGCTATAATCAAATTTCAGTCAAGAAATGGGCCCACAGACATGTTTAACATGTTTTAAATAACTTTTGCAACAAAAATACTCTTTCTCCTCATATACTCATATATCCCACATTCATTGTAAAAGTATCATCATTATTATATTATAATAATATAATAAAATATTATTTTATCAAAAAAGATAAAATATCAATTTTCAACAATTGTCACTTTAAAAATTTTCTCCATCTATATCCACATAAAATTAATATTTTCCTCATCATATAAATCAATAATTAATTATTCACAAATAATATTACAGAATCACAGTATTGGCAACCAGGCCGTTCCTTGTAAAGAGGGGACTTTCCAATAAGGATTTCTCCTTACTAGCGCGTAATTAGATGACCAAACTTCTCCTTAGATATAACTTTTTAGACATTGCCAATATTGCTATCTAATAATATTATTCAATTAATATGAATTATTGATCCGATAATGAAAATACTATGTAGTGACAATTATTGAAATAACAGTAATATAAAATATCAACGCAGCAATTATTGAATCAATAAAATACAATACTGAACAGTAATTACTGTAACAATTATTGAGTAGTGCCTTCTTACGTAATAATCAATAATTGGTGCAATACCGTGTGCTACTGTGTAACAACGCGTATTACTGTGTTTTAACCACCGGGTATTCCAACAGTATTAACGGTAAAAACTACGTCGTTATTTATAAACAACTTATACTTGTCGTTTTCTTCATCCAATTACTTTCCGTTATGGGGCCCATAAAAGAATGCGTCGTCGTACGAATATTCCCCCACAGCAAGAATATTCCATGACCAAACGAATATTCCCCAATAACAATGAATATTTTATAACCACTTGCTTATTTAAAAAATATTTACGCATTTTACCCATAACTAACTACAGTAATCAAATCAACCCTTACTATTTCAAAATAATAAATAAAGGAAATTCTATTTTATAAAAAAAAAATTCGGGGTCTTACAACCTCCCCTCCTTGTAAAATTTCATCCTCGAAATTATTGTACGTACCTGGTATTTCGAAAAGATGATGATACCTCGCTTTCATTTCCGTTTCTAACTCCCAGGTCATTTCTTCAATAGCATGGTTTCTCCACAAAACTTTAACTTATGGTATGACCTTCGTGCATAGGACATGCTCCTTTCTATCCAAGATCTTGACAGGTACCTCTTCGTACGTTAAATCTTCGGCTATCTCGTCCGGTTCTAACTCAATAACGTGGTTTGGGTCTTTCACATATTTACGTAGCACAGATATATAAAAAATATTATGAACACGAGACATACTTGGAGGTAACGCGAGTCTATAGGCCACATTTTCTACTCGATCAAGAATCTAAAATGGACCAATAAATCGTGGATTGAGCTTTCCTCTCTTCCCAAATTTTGTAACTCCTTTCCTTGGAGCCACACGCAACAATACATGATCCCCAATACTAAATTTCACGTCCTTTCGATGAAGATCCGCATAACTCTTTTGTCGATCCTGTGCCATTTGTATACGTTGTCGAATCTTTTGGATCTTCTCTATAGTCATTCGTACTAACTCTGGTCCCAACAACGTTGCTTCTCCTACCTCATCCCAACATACTAGAGAGCGACACTTTCATCCATACAATGCTTCAAATGGAGTCACACCTATACTTGCCTAATAACTGTTGTTGTAGGAGAATTCCACCAATGGTAGGTACTTATCCCAACTCCCTTTGAAATCGAGGACACAAAGTCTTAATAGATCTTCAAGAGTTTGAATAGTCCTCTCTGATTAACCGTCCGTTTGAGGATAGTATGCCGAACTAAACCGTAAATCCGTGCCCATAGCTTTTTTGCAAGCTAACCCAAAATCTTGAAGTGAATCTTGGGTCACGATCCGAAACTATGGATACTGGCATGCCATGCAACCTCACAATCTCATTCACATACATACTAGCAAGACGTTATAGGAAATAAGTCTCCCGTATCAGCAAGAAATGAGCAGACTTGGTTAATCTATCAACAATAACCCAAATAGCATTTATGCCTTGAGAAACCGTGGGAAGACCCGTAACGAAATCCATGATAATATGTTCCCACTTCTATTTCGGAATCTCAAGTGGTTGCAATGGACCGTTTGGCACTTGATGCTCCGCCTTTACACGTTGACAAGTTAAACACCTCGATATAAACTTCGTGATCTCTCTCTTCATATTGTTCTACTAAAATGTATGTCGAAGATCATGATACATTTTGGTACTCCCATGATGGATTGTAAACGGTGTGTTGTGTGCCTCCATCATGATTATATGCTTCAAGTCAGAATCGTTAGGAACACAAAGTCTGGAGTGGACTCAAAGTATTCCTTCTTCATCGATTCTTACTTCTGTAATAGTACCTTCTTGTACTTTCTTCTTCATACGCATCAGCTCCGGATTTGTGGCTTGAGCAACTTTAACTTTATCGATTAAAGTTGGTTCTATGCGTATACTTGACATCATCACACTCGTTCCTGCATATGATCTTCTACTCAACGCGTCAGCTACCACGTTTGCTTTTTCAGGAAGGTATGGTCAGAACATGTGCCGAAATGAGTCTACTCTTGAGTTCTTTGAAGCTCTTCCCACATTCCTTGCTCCATTCGAATTTTATATATCTACGAGTCAGATACGTTAATGGAATAGCGATTCGAGAATATCCTTCAACGAATCTCCGATAATAACCAACTAAGCCTAGAAAGCTATGTATTTCGGTTACCGACTTAGGTTGCTCTCAACTGTGACTCATATCCCAACCTTAGATAGCACGTCACAATAACTCCTATCAGTTTACTATCGCACGAATATGGCGTCCCCTACGGAGAGTCTGGCTTCGGTGCATTCCACAAAAGAAGTCACCAAATAGAGGCTCGGTTATCAACTTCTATAGTTGGATTTTTAACTCCTGAAGTTCAAATAGGAGCCATTCGATATGAGATTTTAAAAATGGGTTTTGTTCCGGGTTCAAAGTCGATACAAAATTCAATATCACGCTCTGGGAGTAGGCCAGGAAATTTTTTTCAGGAAATTTACTAACAACAAAAATATCATTCAAATCTGACGTATTTTTGTTCAAGTCCATAACATAGCTAAGAAAGCTTGACATTCGTTTTTCAATAAATGAATGACTTTACGGCTTGATATGAAAGAGTTTGACTTCAATGGTTTGGTTGCTTGAATTCGAATAACAGGTTGCTTAAGAATATGAAAACTAACAACCTTACAAAAGCAATCAATTTGGCATGATGAGTAGTTAACCAATCAATCCCTGAAATCACATCAAAAGCAAGTATCTTTAAAGAGATAAGGTCAATAGGTAATGTGATGGTGGCAACTTGGATCAAACAAGATTTATAAACAGTGGATGTGATGAAAGTTTCTCCTAACGGAGTCTCCACAGATAAATCAAAGTTTAATTTCTCCGGAGTTAAGTTTAAACATTGAGCACAAGCAGGAGAGATAAAAGAATGGGTAGAATCGATATCTAATAATGTATAGACTTTGTAAAAATTTATAATTAACTAACCCGTGCTAACTTCGTTCGGGTTCCTCGCATTCTGACCAGTCACAAAAAACGCTCTTCCAGGAACCGTTGACTTTGACTTTTCTGGGACAGCCTTTTGAGTCACCATCCCCGCTGGACTTGGTTTCGATACAGTACAATCTCGAGCGATATGTCCTTTCTTTCTATAATTATAACATACCTTAAACTGTTATGGGCAGTTTGTGCTGATATGTCCTTCTTTTCTGCACTTATAGCATATAACCGGTGGTGGTTCTCCTCCCTTGGAACCAGTTGCTGCTGGTGCTGACGTCTTCACATTGTCATTGTTGAATCTCCTCTTTTTAAAATCTCCCCCCGACTCGCTTCTTCTATTTTCATGGCCACGATTACCACCAGAGTGGTTGCCGCTCTTGTCCGTATTTTTCTTTCTCCGCTGGTTAGTGTTGTTCTGATGACTGCTGTCACCGGTATGATCCTGGTTGTGGTCCCTCGGTTGACCATACTCGTTATCTCGCTCTAATAATTGAGCCCAGTTAACAACATCCGAATAGAGAGAAAATTTATGAGAGATAAGATATTGCCGGATCTCGGGTTTTAAACCTCTCAGAAACATCCTCGTCATTCGTTCCTTATTCTCTACCAAATGAGGTGCAAACCTGGATAGCTCTGCGAACTTCGCCTCGTACTGGGACACCGTCATGTTATTCTGCTCCAATCTAATAAACTCTACCTCCTTCATATGACGAATACTTTCAGGAAAGTACTTGTCATTGAACAGTTTCTGAAATGTCTCCCAAGACATGCTGAGTGCGGCAGGCTGGGTACGTTTCACAGAGTCCCACCAGTAGTCTGCCTCGCCACGAAACATAAAGGTGGCGAATGGAACCTTTTGTTCCTCCGTGCATCCCAAGACATCGAATATCTTGGTAATTTGTTTAACCCACGTCTCTGCCTTGATCGGATCCGGCTTTCCAATAAATTCTAGTGGTCCCAACTCTTTGAACTGCTTGGCTGTGACAAACCGTGAATTGCTATCATTTTCTCCTGTATTTTGAACACGAGTCTCCCTCGTCTGATTTTGCATGAACTGCAAAAAGCTTCTAAACATCCCATCGTTCATGATCTGCTCAGTGGTGTTGTTCACAGGAGGAACATTGTCAGCCTGTTGCACATTCTCCTCGTTGGTGAGCACAGGTGTCTCCACGGTCTCATTACTCCACTGTTAACATTCTCAGTCAATATTCTCAAATACTGCCATAAAACAAAGGTTAATTTAACAAATTAACATATCACATAATATCCCTATATTATGACCGACCAACAAAAAAGCTTAGGTAGGACACACTAGCGAAGAATTTACTCGTCTCTCCCTTCCTAGTTCTATTCTCCGATCTCCGCCAGAGATCATATCCCTAAGCTTTGATACCAACTGTGACGCCCCCAAAATAGGTCCAATCCACCCAACCTATTTTGAGTCGTCAAAATACATGGTACAGATACAACTACAACTTTATTAATACAACATAAAAACTGTGAGTTTAAATACAAATATTATCATCTAGACAATATACACACTCAAATAAGTCCTCATTACAATTATTAATACACTACTTTACAGAATAGTGAGGACTACTAGAACCACTTCTAGAACCATCATTCCACACCCCGACTAGTACTCGCTACATTCTCGCCTCCTGAGAAGAAAATGGAACAACAAGAAAAAGGGTGAGCTCAACTAGCCCAGTAAAGAATATTATGACTAAGATAACATAAAATAAATTATCGTTAGTCTTTAACAGGAAAAAAATCTAATAGAATACAATAGACAACCAGTTTTAAATCAATCTTCGCAGTGGAAATAATAATTCATTAGAAGAGTGAAGTAGAGAATGCAATCTACTATCTTCTATATATGAATTTAAAAGATCATCGTTGATATTTTATCCATGTAATATCAATCAATATATATCTAGAATTAAATATTCATCTTTGCACTACAGGCCAAAGATATTCATAAGTTGGTCATGTTCATCTAAACACCTGTTTATCTTTGCACTACGGGCCAAAGATATTCATCAGAAAATCATTCATCTTTGCACTACATGCCAAAGATATTCAGTAATATCATCATTTAGGACTGCAGATGATGAAAAATATATTTTAAAGAAAACGAATCCAGTGAAACAAAAGAATAAATATTAAGGATTCGAACTTTAAACAATCCAAGTTCAAAAATACTTTATAAATAACCAGAGTGGAGTAAAATTCAAGAATGAAGACCAAAATATAGATCCAATCAAAGATAGGAATCATAACAGACAATCTTGGACACAGAAAAGAAAATTTAATTTTTCTGTAAATAGTGTCGTATTCATGAATAGTGTCGTATACGTGAATAGTACCGTATACGTGAATAGTAACTCCGACACTAAAAGATAGAAATTTCACAAAAAAATTATCATGCTTCGTGAATAGTAACTCGTGAATAGTAACTCATGAATAGTAACCCCGACATAAAAAAGTTCCAAATTTTATAAAAAGTTCCAACCAATATTTCGGCATAATGATATTGAAGAAATAATATCACTTACGAAAAAAATTTCATCCCTTACCTCGAAAGAATAGTACTTCTGGCTGGAATACTGGGTATAGTGCTGAAGGGAACTTGCACCGTATAGCAACACTCAAAGTATCAAAATACTCACAAGAATACGCTCGATAATACAGAGGGAGAAAGAGAAAGAAGATTTCAGTTTCTGGTATGATTTTCAATTCTAACCTAAGCAACATATTTATAGGAAATTGCTTAGAACACCAAAACAGAAAATTTAATAAATTAATAATATAATTTTCTTAATTTCCTTAGCACACCACACCAGCTGATTTTAACCATTAACATGTGCCACTCAAATGGAAAAAACGTTTTTCTTAGTAAAAATAATTAAAACTTCCAAAAATCAATTATTTCGGAACTTCGGAACTTCAATAATTCATAATAAATAGTCCTTTTGTCAGAAAAATTCGAACCACATGTTTTTTACATAGAAAATTTCATTATCTACAACTTTACAGAAGAAAATTTTTCTAAATTTCAAACAGAAATTGACCGAAATCCACAAACGTGCGATTTTACAAGTTATAATCAAATTTCAGTCAAGAAATGGGCCCACAGACATGTTTCACATGTTTTAAACAACTTTTGTAACAAAAATATTTTTTTTTCTCATATACTCATATATTCCACATTCATTGTAAAAGTATCATCATTATTATATTATAATAATATAATAAAATATTATTTTATCAGAAAAGATAAAATATCAATTTTCAACAATTGTCACTTTAAAAATTTTCTCCATCTATATCCACATAAAATCAATATTTTTCTCATCATATAATTCAATAATTAATTATTCACAAATAATATTACAGAATCACAGTACTGGCAACCAGGCCATTCCCAGGAAAGAAGGGGCTTTCCGATAAGGATTTCTCCTTACTGGCACGCAATTAGATGACCAAACCTCTCCTTAGACAGAACTTTCTAGACATTTGCCAATATTACTATCTAATAATATTATTCAATTAATATGAATTATTGATCCGATAATAAAAATACTATGTAGTGACAATTATTGAAACAACAGTAATATAAAATATCAACGCAGTAATTATTGAATCAATAAAATATAATACTGAACAGTAATTACGGTAACAATTATTGAGTAGTGCATTCTGACGTAAGAATCAATAATTAGTGCAATATTGTGTGCTACTGTGCAACAACGCGTATTACTGTGTGTTAACCACCGGGTATTCCAACAGTATTAACGGTAAAAATTACGCCGTTATTTATAAACAACTTATACTTGTCGTTTTCTTCATCCAATCGATTTTCGTTATGGGGCCCACAAAAGGTTGCGCCGTCGTACGAATATTCCTCGACAGCAAGAATATTCCATGACCAAACGAATATTCCCCGACAACAATGAATATTTTATAACCACTTGCTTATTTAAAAAATATTTACGCATTTTACCCATAACTAACCACATTAATCAAATAAACCCTTACTATTTCAAAATAATAAATAAAAAAAATTCTATTTTATAAAAAAAATTCAGGGTCTTACAATGTTAACGGTAACAACTACGCCGTTATTTATAAAAACTCAATTTTTATCGTTTTCTTCGTCCGACCGTTTTCCGTTATGGGGTCCACAAATAGTTGTGTCGTCGTACGAATATTCTTCGACAGCAAGAATATTCCACGACCAAACGAATATTCCCCGACAAAATGAATATTTTATAACCACTTGCTTATTTTGTAAAATTTGCACATTTCACCCACAACCAAAGTATTATATCAAATTAACACCTTATTATTCACAATAATATTTAGACAAAATTTGATTTTATTCATTAATAAGCTGGTGTCTTACATATATATATATATATATATATATATATATATATATATATATATATATATATATATATATATATATATAGTCCGGATCTTAACCTCACTCTTTATCCAACTCACCCGAGCTCATCTCCCTTTAATGACGGACCCGGCGACGGTTCGATCATACAACCGTCGTCTATACTTTTAGCGACGGACAATATATAGAGTCGCTAAAAGTATAGACGACGGTTGTATGACCGAACCGTCGCCGGGTCCGTCGCTAAAAGGGAGTGAGCTCGGATGAGTTGGATAAGGGGTGAATTTAAGATCCGGACTATATATATATATATATATATATATATATATATATATATATATATATATATATATATATATATATATATATATATACGGTCCGTCTCTAAAGCGAACCTTAAAGAGCGAACCAAAGACGAACCGTCGTCTTTGGTGTCTATTGCGACGGTTCGATCCGTCGCCATAGCCATGTAGTCTTTGGCGGCGGGTCGAACCGTCGCCATAGACACCAAAGACGACGGTTCGTCTTTAGTTCGCTTTTTAAGGTTCGCTTTAGAGATTCTCCATATATATATATATATATGGAATATAGTTGTGCAAAGTTTCAAATTTGTTCATTGCTCTAGAAATGTCCAACGTAAAGTACTAAAGTTTAATAATTTTAAAATTAAAAGCAACTGGGTTGTAGAAAAAGGTGTGATAAATAAAATAAAATTGAAATAGAAAAGTGGAGAAACGGAGAATTGCACAAAAGACCCTTCCTGTATTCCTCATTTCCCATTTCAATGCCTTGTTGACAACAGAATAAATTCATCACACAACAGTAATAACTACCGTTCATTACTCCATCCACCTATAAAAAAGTTTAATTTGTTAATATTTTTTAACGTAAACAAATTATTTTTTATAATTATTATATAATATTTTTAAATTTATTGCATAATATTATTTTTTTAATAATTATGAATTAAAAATTAATTTTTTATTAGAAGCACTTTCAAAATAATTTACATTAATAATTTTTATATTATTAATTTGAAAAAAATAATTGATACTTTTATTAGAGTTTTTCAAATTAGTTATCTAAATTTAAAATAAATTATTTATTTATTTATTATTTTTGCAATGGAGTGACATTTTCTTTAAAAGATTAAATTAATAGCAATATATTTTTGTGAAATATATGTAGAGCTAAGCTTTAAGATTTGTTCCTGTTATATAAACACGAGGACACGCCAAAATTCTTAGGCTTAGGACCGCAAATGGAATATATGTTGGGACAACTAATTTGGAGTTCATGTGGATCAAAATTACTATTGAGTAATATGAGTGGAAACTAGTTAAATTATTTTCGATTCATATTTATAATTCATAATATATATTTAAAATTAAATAAATTTATAACATAAAAAACTAGTTAATTAATCCAATAAGATTTAAATAATTTTAGTTAACTAGATGGTTCTTAACCTAAATTGTCAGATCTAGTATGAATAATATATTAAATATAAGATAAATATATAATTAAGATTTTGCGAAGATAGTTATAGTTATTAAATCATTAAATATTTATTTAAGTAATAAATTATTGAATTACATATTATAAGTTCTTTTCATCAATTATTAAGTTAAACATTTAAATAGAATGCAAATTTATTTAGTTATAATTATGATAAAATAATAGTATTTTGATTTTATTAAAGTCTGTAATGAATTATGTATTAGTGTTTTGGTAGTACAATGCATGTTTTAGATTTGATAATGATATGTGAAAATAATATATATTTGTAATCAGTAGTTTTGTACAGTCCTTGTAATGAAATTTGTGTAAAAGGACTTAGTTTAGAAATCAAACTTGTTAGGTTGATCTATTTTGTAAAGTGAATCTGATGTATAGATCTTAAGTCAAAAGTCGATCGTAAAACAAGTACTGAAGATCATAGAGCATATTGATCGTAATGCTGAAGATCGTAAAGTAGTGCTGAAGATCGTAAAGTAGTACTGAAGATCGTAAAGCATATTGATCATAATGTTGAAGATTGTAAAGTAGTTATGAGTATCGTAAAGTATGTTGAAGATCGTAGAGCTACAACTACCAGTATTAGAAGTCCGCAAAATTGTCAAGTCATTTCTCAGAATTCTTAGAGTACAAGCAATGATCAAATGATTAGAATAAATCTGAAGATCGTTAAGAAGAGATGAAGACTTGGTCTTTCAAGACTAAAGAAAAGCATCGTAGAGTACACTAAAATTAAGTGTAAAATGTAGAATCTGCCTAGCCAGGTACTCTTTGACTGACATTCAACTCTACGATTAGGAAAATCGTAGAGTGCATTAATTCTGACATGGACTGACAATGATAATCTTTGTAGAGTGAATACCTCAAGGAAGTTTGTTAAATCTCTTAAGGCTAAGGAGAAGGACAATTGGAAATGTGTCTAACAACTCTATTGATAAAAAGATAACACCCACGTGCATATTATTGTAGTGGTTAATATTGAAGTGACATATCACTGTGGGAAGCTGAAATACCTCAGTCCAAAGTCAACAATCAGATATCCACAAGGATCGATCTAAGCATTAAACGAGCAACGACAACTTTCAAGCGGGAAAATCTAGAGGAAGGTCATTAAAAGGCAAGCAAATTCAATCAAACAGTATCTGAAGAACGATCAAAAGTTGAATTATTGTCAAACCAAAAAAATACTTTCATTCTACAATTCTGATCATCTTATTCTGCTGTGAAGTCTTTCAACACTGAGCTTCAAGCAACTTAGCAACACCCCAAACATCATTATGTCTCAGTGATTGTACTGGTCTTAGTGACCTATTGTAACTAGGTCTTACTGTTGTAACCAAGTCTTAGTTTCTTGAAGAGATTTTAGTGATCTACTTTAGTCAAGTCTTAGTGACTTAAAAGAATCAATGTGATTCAACTGTTGTAGGTTATTTAATTGTGCGCCAATGAGGAAAAATTCTTATTGGAAAGGCCCTCTTTCTTAGGAATGATCTGGTTATCAATATTGTGTGTTATAATATTAATGATGAATAATTGTTGAAAGATTAAAAATGTGATGATTGAAGATAAGTGATTTGTTGAAGATATTTATTCAATTTTTGATATAAATAGAGGGGTTTGTCATAAAGCGTTTGTTGTAAGTTTGACTTATTATTTCATGGACCCCCATGTGCCAATTTGTCAAACCGTCGGTAGAAAGCTATCTCAGTTTTGTTTTATTATTATTATAATAGTAATAAAACAGAAAATTTTTTATATAAAACAAAAACTTTTTATAATATATATAAAGTTATTTGTTTTATTAGAATATAATAAGAATATATTATTATATATATAATTTTTGTTTTATTAGAATATTTTATTACACAGTGATGAATAGTAAAAATTAGATTTTTACCCATGAATTCGTCTGAAATTCGACTGTTCATCTGTGATTAAATAGTGCCCTACAATTCTCCTATAAATAGGATGCTTAGTTAAGAAATAAAAATCACACCAGAATCAGAAAATTCTTCTTCTATAATATTGTGTGTATTTCTTTATAGTAGAAGAATACTTTGAGTGTAACTAATAGTGAAAGATTTTCTCAAGAATATCTTCTTTATAACAGTCAGATTTAGTCTCCTACTAAGGTAAATGATGTTATTTTCTTCATACTCATAAGGGTTGTTATTGATCTATTCCATATTAATCTGTAGGAATAACATGTCTACGCGGACTACCGCATGCTTGGTGAATAACCTTTCGTATTTATTCTTTATTAAATTGTGAAAATGATCTGTCTACGCAAATTACCGTATGACGAGTGAAAATTTATTTGCAGTTTTGTATATTCTTTCATACTCGTATGTGATATCATTTCTTTTGTACTCATCAATGGATATCGTTTCTTTCATATTAAATGGTGAAAATCCTTGAAATCAATAGAATATCATTGAGTTTTGCGCTTCATCTAATATCGTTTCACTGAAATATTTGTCTAAACCTCCTTCTTAAATTTTAATATTTTTATTTAGGGTATTATTCACGATAAAATTGGTTTCTTTTTTATCCAAATTATTTTTTATACATGAATATCATTCTTGAATTTTACTCCACAATTGGTGATCATGTTGACAATTTGGACTTTCTTGAACTCTGAATAAATTAAATTATAAATCTCTAATATTTATCATTGATCTCACTTAATTCATTCTTTATACAGTAAAACCTCTATTTAGGAATAGATTTGGGACCAAACTATTTGTATTTTAATTGAGAGATTATTACTAAATAGAGGTATTGGTACAAAATATTTTTTGAACACCCAAAAATATTCACTTTAACAAAAATATAGATTTTATAACAAAAATTAAAGAAAACATAAATTATTTAGAATTTCAAATTAGGAAAATGTAGTCTTTTATAGGAAATATAGTTTTTTCATAGAAAAATGTGGTCTTTTATAGGAAATATAGTCTTTGATAGGAAAATATAGTCCTTTATAGGAAATATAGTCTTTTATAGGAAAATGTAGTTCTTTATAGGAAATGTAGTCTTTTATAGAAAATGTAGTCTTTTAAAATTAATATTGTCTCTCTATCATATATATATATATATATATATATATATATATATATATATATATATATATATAGAGCCCCGTTCAGGGCATTACTCTTAAAGAGCAGTATCTCCTTAAAGAGCATGACTACATAAGGCTCCGTGTTTTTCTTTTTTCACATTCTCTCTCCTCGCTTGTTTGTGTTATACGACTGAGAGGGAACGAGTTCCTTCTCCAACTTTCCATTCGATTCTTCACAAAACTTTCTCTAAATCTTCAGAAAATCGAAGTTGATACAAAAAATCGAGGTCGAAATCTTCAGAAAATCGAAGCCCTGTAATCTTCAGAAGAGAGAGCCTTATAATCGAAGCCCTTGAAATCTCGACGTGCCCTAGAATCCGAACTTTCACAAATTGGTAAGCCCTCAGTTCGATTTCCTTCATCTCATCAGTTCGATCTCCTTGATCCGCACTTCGATTCAGTAAAGGCTTGACCTCGGATGATTTCTAGGCTTTTGCAATTTGGTATTTTTTCAGTTGATTTTTTCACCTGAACTGTTCCTCTGTTCTTCTGCAATTGTTATTTAGCTTTAGTTCATCACTTGATTAGTATTACAATCTTCTTATATTGAGCTTATTGAATGTTTTGTTGCATCATCTGATGCACTTAATGACTGCTAAATGGATGTAGATTAATATTTTCGTGTGTAGATAATGATTGCTACTGATGCACTTAATGACTGCTTCTTGTTTTCTGCTGTTTGGGAAAATTGTTGGGATTATTAGTATGGAAAATAGTCTTTTTCTTCTTGTTGGGGTGGAAAATTAGAGGAACATTTTGGTTGGTTTTCTCAAGGGAAAAGAGGGTGTTGGGTGGAAAATAATGAAGGGGGGAAATGGGGTTTTAGTGCCATGGTGGTTGGGTGTTGGGTGGAAAATAATGAAGGGGGAAAACATAGTACTGAACATGATATCAAAAAAGAGATACAACTTTTTGCCCTAAAATTCTTCCCATTTTAAGTTGATGTTTTATATTTGTTGATTAACTTCAATGTTTGTGTATGATTGTATTATCTTTTTAATAGTGGTAATATGCTACCTGTTTATTGATATTCTTATATATTGTAACCTTATAATGCACAGGTCATATACTGCACAACCTTGTGTTATATATAGTAATAGATAATTGATTAGCATAATGAGTTTCATTAATTTTATTTTTTAATCGCTTGCAGCAGATTGAGAGTAAAAATGGGGAATTGGTGGTGCTAGTTTTGAGGAAGAAAAAATTGTGACCGACCAAGGTATTGGAAGGCGATAAAAAAGAAAATAATAATAACGGAATATATTTTCTATATTGAAAGATTACTTTTATTCTTTATGTTTAGCTCCTGCTCGCCAGATTTCTTGAGACACCAAGCTTGGGCTCCTGTTGCATGTATGTTCACTAATTTTGCCTAAATTACTCTCAGATCTTCTTGAAACTTGAAGAATGGGAACATGTATGAAACAATTAATAGAAAGTTGTCATTTTAATTGGTCTTTTGTATGTATGTATGATACTTATATGATGATGATGATGCTAATGTAGGTAATATTTATTGATTTTTCAATTGCAGGAGTTATTTGGGTGTGGAGATCTCAATCCTGAGCAACAAAAAATTGATGTTAAGCTCTGCGCTGCACAACATCATCGGAATACTATCGTGCTCTGCTCTCTTGCGAGACTCTAAGGAAAAGAGAAGCGAGCTGAGTGCCAAGCTTCTTGTAGAAACTGCAACATCTCAGCTCTACCGTCGCATCCTTCATGACTTTGATTATTAGTTTAATTAATTAATTTCAGACATGTTTGTGGGATGTTATATTTATAATTTATAATTAGTTATAAATTAGTGCGGCAGACGGATAATATATATGTATAATGTTGTACAAGGTTGATACTTTGATCATGTTTCTCCAGACAAAGATCGACTAGACTAGAATACTTCAGTTTAAATGTCATATGACAGATTTCGTTGAAGATCCAATCCAATACAACTTCTTTTGATGTTTTACAACCAATCTCTGTTAAAAGTAAAACTTATACATTGCCTACCTTTTGGTCTATTTCATTCTGAATGTTAACTACCATTTTGGTCTATTACATTCTGAGATCAGATTCCAAGAGGTAATTCTCGATGAATTTGAACTATTCATAATTTTTTGAGAGGAATCGTTTGTTTGAAGAAATATAGCAATAACAGCCACTCCCATCTTAAAATGATTAATTCACTAATAAGAAACAGATGCACAACAAAATTTTAACTTTCTTCTCGTTTCAAAGAAGCAAGCAACTCGAGAGGAGGTTTGCAACAATGAGAGCTTTACCAGTTCACGTTATGGACCTAAGGTTGATGCTTACATTTAAGATGAACAAATTATTAATTGTTTAATTAAACCTATTCTTATAAAAACTTGCCAAAAAATTAGAAATAAGTATTAAATAAAAGAAATAGCATAGAAAAAACACAATAGATTGAACAAACTTAAACTCATGTCATTAAGGCCAAGTTCTCACAGAACAGAGAGAAACCACATATACATGTAAAGAAGAAAATATTCAACAACACTGAAAATATTTGTGATATGAAATCCTACAACAATATCAGCATTTTCAAAGACTGGAAAAAATCACTCAAACGCCCAGGCATTCTCCCTCCTCCTCTTCCTCTGGAGTGAAGTCATTTTTGATGTTAAAGGTCTTCCTTATCTCTTCTAGTGTTTTTCCCTTGATCATGTCTGCCATTGTTTGACATGTCAAATCCAGCAGACTCTTGATGTTGAGGTAGTTAGCTGCCTGTCATTGCCAAAAACACGAACAATTAACACAACCCTTATTCTCCAATTAGCTTGAATGTCTAAAGCAGTAAACATAAAAGCGTGACAGAAGCCATTGTGACAGAAACCATTCAATCTAAACTAACTCGCTAATATGAAGTTATAAAAGAAGCTCAACGAGTAATTATAATTATCAACCTATATATTGATCAGTCAATGAAGCTTTCTGCTAAATAATTTTTTCCTTCAGAATAAAGATGTAAATAGAGAATATAGAAGTACACAATGAAGATATGGTGACAAAAAATACAAATTGGAAGCAAATCCTCAACAATTCAACATATGAACAGGAGGATCCCTTGTCCACCATTTACCAGGAAAAAATAATTTCCCACAAAATGCATCAAGATTATCAAAATAGTTTCTAAAACAACAGCAACAACCCTACACCAAGAAATTACAACAAAGTGACATAGTCTAACCAGTGGTTTACGACAAAGACTTCACAAAACAAAATACAAGAATAACCAATATTACCCCAATATGCTCAATAAAATTTAAGCTTTCTCAATTTTTTATTTCGAATATATACATTCATCGAGTGCTAGGCGGTCCTCTACTACCTCTATATACATTCATTGAATGTAATATTGTTTATTAAGTTTATAACTTAATTTGAAATAAAAAGTTTGTTGTGTTGAAATCCAAATTTAGCCAGCCATAAGAGGACAGAAACAGATAAGATAATTTTCTAACCACAATTATTCAATTGAATTTCAAAAACCAGAGTCATTCTCCTCAAGAACTCCCAAACAACCACCATGGCACTAAAACCCCATTTCCCCCCTTCATTATTTTCCACCCAACACCCTCTTTGTGGGAAATATTAATTTACATCCATTTAGCAGTCATTAAGTGCATCAGATGATGCAACAAAACATTCAATAAGCTCAATATAAGAAGATTGTAATACTAATCAAGTGATGAACTAAAGCTAAATAACGATTGCAGAAGAACAGAGGAACAGTTCAGGTGAAAAATCAACTGAAAAAAATACCAAATTGCAAAGACCTAGAAATCATCCGAGGTCAAGCCTTTACCGAATCGAAGTGCGGATCAAGGATATCGAACTGATGAGATGAAGGAGATCGAACTGAGGGCTTACCAATTTGTGAAAGTTCCAATTCTAGGGCACGTCGAGATTTCAAGGGCTTCGATTATAAGGCTCTCTCTTCTGAAGATTACAGGGATTCAATTTTCTGAAGATTTGGACTGCGATTTTCTGAAGATTTGGAGAAAGTTTTGTGAAGAATCGAATGGAAAGTTGGAGAAGGAACTCGTTCCATCTCAGTCGTATAACACAAACGAGCGAGGAGAGATAACGTGAAAAAGGAAAAACACGGAGCCTTAGGTAGTCATGCTCTTTAAGGGGATACTGCTTTTTAAGTGTAATGCCCCTGAACGGGGCTATATATATATATATATATATATATATATATATATATATATATATATATATATATATATGAAATTATTACTATATAGAGGTATAATTTTTTAATATGAGACTTAAAAAGTATATAACATATTACAATTTAAAGGTTATTCTTATTTATAACTGGCCTAAATTGGGACCAAATTTTTTTATAATATTATAGAGGTTATTCTTATATAGAGTATTCTTAAATATGGGTTTTACTGTATTATTGTCATCATTCTCATGCTTATAATGTGGTGAAAGTCATCTTTGACCCGTAGTGCAAAGATAAACTATTAATTGATATGATTATGACCAAAAATTGTGTATTAGTATAATCATGACCATTAATGTTATAGATAAATATTTGTGGTGAAAGTCTTCTTTGGCCCGTAGTGCATAGATGGACAGGTGTTTGACATGATCATGATCATTGATGATACAAAAGATTATCTTTGGCCCGTAGTGCATAGATAATTCGTTGATTGGAAATAATTATTGATTGGTGTTACAGGGATAAAATATTGATGATGAAATTTTAAATCATAAAAGATAGTAGACATCATGCTCTACTTGACTCTTCTAATTGATTGTTATTTTCGCTGCAATTGTTGATCTAAAACTTGTTGTCTATTGTATTCTATTAGAATTTTCCCTGTTAAGGACTAAGGATAATTTATTCTATATTATCTTAGTCATAATTTTTTTTACTAGGCTAGTTGAGCTCACCCTTTTTTTTTCTCTTTAAGAAAAAAAAATATAGCTGGGACTAGTCGGGGAATGGAGTGACGGTCCGAGATAGTCACTATAGCAGTCTTCATTATGTTGTAAAATAGTGTGATAATAATTATAATGAAGACTTAATTTGAGTATGGATATTGTCGTATTATGTACGGTACAATATTTATATTCAAACTCACAGTTTATATGTTGTCGTATTTTGTAAGACCCTAACTTTTATGAATAAAGATTAATTTTTCTCTAAATATTATTTTGAATAATAAGGTGTGGATTTGATATAATGTTATAATTGTGGGTAATATTTATAAATTTTGCAAAGTAAGCAAGTTGTCATAAAATATTCGTTTGGTCGAGGAATATTCGTTTTATCAGGGAATATTCGTACGACGGCACAATCATTGGTGGACCCCACAAAGGAATTACTGTTGGAGTTAGAAAACGACAGAAATAACTTTTTATAAAAATAACGGCAAAAATTTTACCGTTAACTGTTAAAATACCCGGTAATAAAAGTACAGTAATACGCGTGGTTGCATAGTAGCACACGGTATTGTACAGTATCTTTGATTATTGATGCTTACGTGAGAAGTCACCCAGTTTTATTCAATTGTTGCCACACTAATTGATGGCATAATATATCACGTTATTGATTCAATTATTGTCATAATATTTTATATTATTAAATTAATAATTGAGACGACAAAGTTATTCATATTATTATTTGTATTATTGATAATGTCTAGAAAGTTCTGTCGAGAAAAGGGGTTTGGTCACCTAATTATGCGTTAATAAGGAGAAGTCTTTATCGGAAAGCCCCCTCTTTCTTGAAAATGATCTGGTTGTTAATATTGCGAGTAATAATATTAATGATGAATAAATGTTATTAAAAATATGTTTAGTGAAGCCAAGTGAATTGAGATAAATAGAGAATTTTTTTATGAAGTATTTGTGTTATAAATTTGACTTATTACATGAACCCCCACTTACTCATTTTTCAAAATTATTGGTAAATTTAGCCTATTACATGTGTGTGCGTGTGTGTGAGTGTGTGTGGTGGGTGGATGATGTGTGTGTATGATATATATATATATATATATATATATATATATATATATATATATATATATATATTATAAGTTTTGTTGTTTATATAAAATAGAATATATTATATTTTGTACTGCATAGTATTGCATAGTGCTGCATAGTGTGTGCATAATGCAGCATAGTAAAATTAAATTTTTTTAAAAGTTTCAGCCGATTGCGCCCGTGAATTTCCTTACTGCTCACCCGTAATTTTCTAAATTTAAATAGTGCAATGTCATTCTCCTATAAATATGATGCTCAATTTAGAAATAAAAATCACACCAGAATCAGAGAATTCTTCTTCTATAATATTGAGCGTATTTCTTTAGAGTTTAAGGAAGTTTTGAATGTAAAAAACGGTGCAAGATTTCTTTAAGAATATCCTTGTCATACCAGTCAAAAATACTCTCATTTTAAGGTAAGGGATACTATTTTTGATCAATACTCGTAATAAATAATATTTTTTTTCATACTTTGTAATATGTAAGTAATATTATTTCGTTTCATATTCTTAATTCTACACTTATTTTGATAAGTATTGCTTCCATACTCCTTCAAATTAATAAAATATCCTTTAAATTTGCGCTTCATCGAGTATCTTTTCACGGGAATATTTTTTTGAACATTTGTTAAATTTTAATCTTTTCATATCGGGGTACTATTCACGAAGTACTATTCACTCGGGTACTATTCACCTAGGGTACTATTCATGATAAAAATTAATTTTTTTTCTGTCCAAATTATTTTTGATACATGAATATTATTCTTGAATTTTACTCCACAAAGCAGTTATCATGTTAATAATTTAGACGTTCTTGAACTCTGGATAAATTGAATTATAAATCTTTAAAATTTATCATTGCTTTCACTTAATTGAATTCTTACATCATTGTCATCATCCTCATGCTTATATTGTGATGAAAGTCATCTTTGGCCTGTAGTGCATAGATGGACTGTTGATTGGTATGATTATGACCAGGAATTATGTATCGGTATAATCATGACCTGTAATGTTACAAATGATGTGGTAAAAGTCATCATTGACCCGTAGTGCATTGATGGACAGTTGTTGGCATGATCATGACCACTTGTGGTAATAATGAATATCCTTGTCACATAGTGTATGGATAATTCGTGGATGTGATACTAGTGAATATCATTGGCCCGTAGTGCATGGATAATTCAGTGATGTGGATTATTTATTGAGATGTGTTACAACGATAAAAAACTGATGATAAACTTTTAAATCATAGAAGATAGTAGATATTATGCTCTACTTGACTATTCTAATGGATTGTTTGTTCCGCTGTAATTAAACTTGTTGTCTATTGTATTCTATCAGTTTAACACTGTTGAAGACTAATTTATTCTATATTATCTTAGTCATAATATTCTTTACTGGGCTAGTTGAGCTCACCCTTTTCTTTCATTGTTCTCTTCAGAAAATGAGAATATAGCTGGGACTAGTCGGGGAATGGAGTGATGGTCCAAACTGGTGGCTATAGTAGTCCTCACTATTCTATGAAATAGTGTGATAATAAATATAATGAGAACTTCATTTGAGTTTGGATATTGTCTACAAGACAATATTCGTGTTAAAACTCTCAGTTACGTTTTGTCGTATTGTATAAATGAAGTTTATATTTAAATTATGTACCATGTATTTGGCGACTCAGAATGAGTTGTGTATACTTATTTTGGAGGCGTCACATATTTTGCACGACAGTTATATAAATGAAGTTTGTATTTAAATTCTGTATCATGTATTTTGACGACTCAAAATAAGTTGTGTGGACCTATTTTGGGGGCGTCACATTTGTTTTACCTTTGACTCAGTATTCTTCTCCAACTTCTGGACTTCAATTTCTTCCAATATGGTTACACTTTACTTCAATTACCAGCTACTTTATTCTATCTCTTGAACAAACTAGATTTCCAAACTCTAGTTGATTTAGAGAATTATGAAATGAACCGGAGAAAATTAGCATGCCTAAGTTCCAATTTATAGCAAAGGTTTGATCTTGCCCCTCACGTAATATAAGCCTGCTGAAATCGATAGTTTATGACCCTGATATTTAGCCAGCTCCACCTCACAATCCATATTACTCCCTCCGTCCCAAATTATCTGCTTTTTTAGAGTTTCACACACATACCAATATATGTGATAAATATATTAAAATACACTTATGTATTGACTTTTTTATTTTCTACGCATGAATCCTTATTGGTGGGAATATGAAAAGATGCTTAAAAAGAGGAGAGGCATGAATGAGAGTAATGACTATCATTAATTAGGGTAAAGGGGCAAACTTGAAAAACAAAGGAAAAAAATGCATTGAAATCTTAAAAAAACAGATATTGTGGGACAAATTTTTTTTACTAAAACAACAGATAATTTGGGACGGAGGGAGTAACTCTTTTAATATGGATTATTATATTAAAATAATTTATTTTCATAAATTATTTCAATATACTTTATTTATTGCATACAAACTCTTGTATACTTTAAATTTATGCTTATCCTTTATAAATTGATTTCAACAATTTGTTTCCACGTAATAAATATGTTTACCACCACACATCATATTGCACCCAAATTATATATACAGTATAATAAACACATTAAAAATAAAATCAAAATTTATTTTATTAAATTCTTATTTTATTTACTCGGTAATTGCGAATCACTACATTTGTGCTCCAAACCACGTAAAAATATTCGGTCTCATTTACTTTTACATTTACTTTATAGTCAAGTTATTTTATTTAATATGTGACTTAGTTCCACTTTGAGTTGCTAAATTTAGAACTGTGATTCTTCTGTAATCTTTGAAAGAGTTTTTATAAACTATTATTTCGTTGGGCATAATCTCTTGATTAACCTAATTAATTATAAGTTGCTAATAACTCTTTAAAAACAAAAGTTTTTAAATGATTTATTCAACCCCTTCTAGATCTCTCAGCTCCTTTGAGAAAGAACATATTTATATTAACAAAAAACTGATTTAAATTGTAATCCGAATAGAGCTATGAAACTCAAGATTTAAAGTTTTAATTTATTTATAAAAAATGGTTAGTAATAAAATCACCATAATTTTTCAACTAATTTTACAAGTATTATATTTAAAAAAAATCACATACGTTATTAATACAATTAATCGTGTGATTTGATAAATCTTAAGTTTTAATGAATTTAATTTAGTTAAGACATTAGTTTAATAATAAAATTTACGATTGATATTAATATATAATTGTACTTTTAATCATATAGTTGATTAGTTTTATCGATATTGAATGAGAATTGTATTTGAGTGACCTATGTTGTACAGGTATTATAGAATTGGAACTAGATAAATGCAACTCACCCTTAAAATGATTGTCCAATAGACTGCATAAAATCAACAATTTCGAATCTAGATAAGATTTTCTCTAAGCAAAACATAGTACTATATGAATGAAACCAAAACGAATTAAAGGACCATGCACTCTCTTGTCCGATAGACTGCTCAAAATCAACAATTTCGAATCTAGATAAGATACTATATGAATGAAACCAAAACGAAAGGACCACTCTAATTGATTCTTGTTTTTATGTTACCAAATGATCACTTCTTTGAATTATTACTAGAATGAGCATCATCCAACCAAAAATACGTAAATATTGTTTGGTTACTTAAATTTAGAAGTGTTTTTAAAGGTACTAATGACAAATATTAAATAAATGTGTGACATGAAATTTATTTCTTTTCAGCCATTTAAGAATAATTTTGTACTTTGTGCTTTTTTACCAAAAGTAGTGGAATTAAAAGCAAAAAATTTATGCTTCGGCTAAAAGTGCTTTTAATTCAAATATCCATTCTTTAAAAATAATTTCAGAGGGTTATCAACCAACGAAATACTTCGATATTTAAATTAAAAATATGTTAGATTTTATGAAATTTTTTTTGCAGACTTTGCAAAAATTATTACAATATAATTCGTATTTCGTAGTGCATGCATGTGTTTCGCCAAAGAATATGGGTATTGAAAGATTTTGGTAGAAAGTGACAGAGTTAAACTTATTAGACGCCCCATCTATGTTGGTGTGGAATAGTCATACTTGTTCTCTATTGCTCATAATTGTAATATTTTGGTTGGTGATTTGAGTACGTTATATTTTTTCATGTTTGTAGGATGGTTAATATATAGGTTAGTTCGTGATATTTGTTGAGTTAATTCCAACGTTTGAATTTTACGTTCTTGTTTTTTTGGTTAGAAGATTATCATCTTATACCTTACATTAATTCTTTGATTGTTTCGAATATCTTGGTTCAATAATTTCTTTTCTTTTTTATTTTTTTTTGACAAAAGAGCCTTTTGACTATTTATAAATAAAAGAAAATACTATATTTCTTCATTTGTATTATAATTGTTTTTCTTGGCTTAGGGCATTGTGGGATACTTATTCCACCTTACATGACCAAATAAATTTGGGGTTAATTGATCTTTTGGTCACTGTATTAAGGCTCGATTTTCATTGTGGTTACCGAATATTTTTTGTTACAAATGCATTACTGTACTAAAAAAAACTTACAAAATGATTATTACTTATGATTCTGTCCAAAAAAGTGAACGGAGGTATTCGGCAGACTAACGGTTGAAATGTGGCAAAGACGTGGCAGATGAGATCCTCTCCTACGTGGATCTAGAGGAAAATTTCCCTCTAATTACATGTCTCCATTAGTTAACCTCTTAACCTCATTACACGAAACAACATTTGAGACGAAAAAAAAAATTAAGCTGAAGTTCTGAGAGATTTCGTCGGAGAGAGTTATGAGATTTCTGAGAGATTATCGAAGTCGATTGAAGAAAAAACCTAGTTCCTCTGCAGGTAAGTGAAATCTACTATCATTTTCTTCATATATTACTTCTAGGGTTTAATTAAGGAAAATTAAGGGTTTTTGAATTTTTGAAATTCCATTTGGATGTAATTAGTAATTTCTGGCTTAAATACCCTCTAAATAGTTAGTAATATATAGATAACCTCCAATCCATGTTTGTTACTCAATTTGTGGTCCTGATGATCTTTTGTTGTTGTTTTCTTGTACACAAATTAGATGGTTAAATTTTTTTATGGTGGCTCTTGCTTTGTTTGTCATGCATGTTAGGTTAAGTATAAAGTATTCTCTTGTGGCACTGTCTTGTCTCCCATTCTATATATTTGCATATGTTGGCAGTGTAATGTCTCTTCGTAGTTATAATTCTTCATTTTTTTTTGTAACTTTATTAATTTGATTATCCCAGGATGTTTCTTATCGAAATGAATATACATTATGGTGGGAAGTTTAAGGATATGCTAGTATATCAGTATGATGGTGGTTTTAGAAGAACACTTAAAATGGATGTTGATTATCTTTGTCCACAAATAATAGCTTTTATGATTTGAACATTTTAAATATGATAAGGAGTCTATAGTTTACTATAAATTAAGAAAATGGGCTTTCAATGACCCATAGCCTTAGAAAACTGCATGATGGTGACATTATTAGGGCATTACAAGTAACCTCTATATGTTATGATTCAATTAATTTATATGTTGATCACGGGGATAATATTCTAGAGTATAATGAATAGGAAAGTCAGGAAAATGAAATTAAAGGGGGTAGTAGTAAAAGGGCTAATAATGAAGGAGCTGATGATGAAGGGTATTTAACTATGACTTCTGATGATAGTGATGGATTTAGTACTCATGATGAGCATATTGAGGCTAGAAAGAAGTCTAGGGAATAGAGAAGAGAACTGAAAAGGAATAGGGAGGCTAATGCATTAGAAGATGCAAATGAGTTAAATGAGAGTGAACATGACAACGAAAATTCTGAAAATGCTTGCCTCAATTCACCTCAACATGAACTGAACATCAACCTCCAAATGTAGATGAAATTGTTCCAAATAGTAAAGATGATTATTATAATGGGGATGATGATAGTAAAGGCAGTGGTGGGCAGTGGGAAAGTGAAGATGAGGATAGGGACAAGCACTATACACTGAGTGAGAAGAGTAGTGAGGAGGAACATGAGGAGATGGAAGTTATATTTAGGAATAGGAAGAGGAAGAGGAATATAAAACCTAAGTTGTAAGTTATACTTTATAACCCTAACACAAAAGGAAAACATATTAAGTTTAGTGTTGGCCTGCGGTTCAGTTCAAAAGAACAGATGAAACAATTATTACGAATTATGGGATAGGCAAGGGTAGGTCAATTAGATTCAAAGTAAATGCTAGAAAGAGGTTTCAGGTTGTGTGTAGGCCTGGATGTTCATGGAACATGTGGATTAGCATTGTTGGAGACTCTGAGACTTTACAAGTTAAAAAAATTAATAATGATTATACTTGCATAAGGGCACTTCAAAATAAATGTGTCAATACTCAATGGCTTACGAACTTTTATGGAAACAGGATTGGAAAGAAACCTGATTGGAAGTTAGTTGATATGCTATATGAAATAGCTAGAAAATTAAAGGTAAATGTCTCATTGACAAAGTGTCACATGTAAGACACCAACTTTTTATGAATAAAGATTTAATTTCTCTAATTATTATTTTGAATAATAAGGTGTTGATTTGATATAATGCTTTAGTTATGAGTGATATGTGCAAATTTTACAAAGTAAGCAAGTTGTCATATAATATTCGTTTGGTCGAGTAATATTCTTTTTGTCGAAAAATATTCGTACGACGACGCAATCATTAGTGGACCACATAACAGAATAACTGTCGGATATAGAAAGTAATAGAAATAACCTTTTTATATAAATAACGACAAGACTTTTACCGTTAACTGTTGAAATACCTGGTGATAAAAGTACAGTGATACGCATAGTAGCACAGTAGCACACGGTATTGCACAGTATCTCTGATTATTGATTCTTACGTAAGAAGTCATTCAGTTTCATTCAATAATTGTCACAGTAATTGTTGCATAATATCTCATATTATTGATTTAATTATTGTCACAGTATCATCTGCATAATATTTTATATTATTAAATTAATAATTGACACGACACAATTGTTCTTTCGAGTAAAGGGGATAGGTTATATAATTACGCGCCAGTAAGGATAAATCCTTATCGGAAAGCCTCCTCTTTCTTGAGAATGATCTGGTTGTTAATATTGTGACCTTATAATATAAATTGTGAATAATTATTATGTGGTGGATATTGGTTCAATTTTGATATAAATGAAGGAATTTTGCATGAATTATTGGTTGAAAGTTTAGCAATTATCTTCTCCGATAAAATATTCATTCAAATATATTATTATAATATTACATTATAATAATGTGATAATATAATAATATAATTTTTTTTATAATTTAAATGATATATAATTTTTAGCATGCGAATATGTTAAGGTAAGTGGAGGTGAGAAGCTTGGCTTTGCATTCCTTTATTTTTTCAAAATTGGGTACTGCACTTCCTTTTCCAAACCATGTGCTGGTATTATTTTTCTCCTGCAAATTCTTTTCCATGTTTTCTAAGTTGGTGGGCAGAATAGATTTTCCTGCAAAGCATTTTTTTCTCCAAATTGTGGGCCCCAACTATTGAAAGTGAGAGGTTAGGCATTGAATCAAAAGATTAGGCAGAGAAGAAAAAAAAAACAAAGTTAGGCAGTTTGCGTTTGTTTCCTTCCTCCGAATTTCACTATAAAAGGGAGGTTACCCCTCCTTCCTAAACACACCAAAAATCTCAAGCTTTCCTACTATAATATTGTGAGTATTTCTTTTGAGTATAAGAATACTTTGAGTGTGGCTTCTTGTGCAAGATTTTTTCAGAATAATATTCGATATTCCAGTCAAAACTAGTTTATACTAAGGTAACGAATATTATTTTTTTGTAAAGGATATCATATTATTTCAATACTCGTAAGAAATATCATTTTCTTCCATACTCTATATTATGTAAGTGAAATTATTTCATTTTATATTCCTAAATTTAAACTTACTATGGTAAGTATTGCTTCTATAATTCCTGAAATGATTAGAAATTCCTTAAATTTTATGTTTCATCTAATATCATTTCACTGGAATATTAGTATGAACATTCTTATTAAAAAATTTATTTTTTCATGATGTTGGGGTACTATTCATACAATACTATTCATACGGTACTATTCACGAGTATTATTCACAACATAATTTAATTTTCTTTTCTGTCCAAATTATTTTTGATACATTAATATCATTCTTGAATTTTGCTTCACAAATAGTTATCATGTTGACAATTTGGACAATTTTGAACTCAGGATAAATTGAATTAAAATTCTCTAATATTTATCTTTGATCTCACTTGATTGATTCTTGATATCATTGTCATCATACTCATGCTTATATTGTACTGGAAGTCATCTTTGGCCCGTAGTGCAAAGATGGATTGTTGATTGATATGATTATGACTAGAAATTATGTATTGGTATAATCATAACCTTTATTAATATTACAGATAAGGTTTGTGGTGAAAGTCCTCTTTGGCCCGTAGTACATAGATAATTCGTTGATTGGAAATATTTATTGATTGGTATTACAGGGATAAAATATTGAAGATGGACTTTTAAATCATAGAAAATAGTAGATATCATGCTCTTTTTGACTCTTCTAATGGATTGTTATTTCCGCTGCAATTGTTGTTCTACAACTTTTTGTCTATTGTATTCTATCAGATTTTTTCCTATTGGGGACTAAGGATAATTTGTTCTACATTATCTTAGTCATAATATTCTTTGCTGGGCTAGTTGAGCTGATCACCCTTTTCCTTTTGGTTCTATTATTCTTCTCAGGAGGCGATAATGTAGCTGGGACTAGTCGGGGAGTGGAGTGATGGTTCAAGATGGTTATTATTGTAGTCCTCACTATTTTGTAAAATAGTGTAACAATAATTGTAATGAGGACTTTGTTTGAGTTTGGATATTGTCTACAAGATAATATTTGTATTAAAACTCACAGCGTATGTGTTGTCGTATTTTGCACGACAGTTATATTAATGAAGTTTGTATTCAGTTTCTGTACAATGTATTTGGCGACTCAGAATGGGTTGTGTGGACCTATTTTGGGGGTGTCACAGTTGGTATTAGAGTTTAGGGATATGATCTCTGGTGGAGATCTGGGATTAGAACTAGGAGGGGAAAGAAACGAGTAAAACATTCGCTAATGTGTCCTACCTAGCTTATTTGTTATTTAATTGGTCAGTCACAATATAGGGATAATATGTGGCATCTTAATTTCTTTAATTAACCCTTGTTTTGTGGCAAAGTTTGAGAATGACATCTAAAAATTTTGAGATAAGCAATGGAGCACATAAGACCGTTGAGACACCGCCAATCAATAACCAGGATAATGTGCATCAGGAAGGCAATAATCCTCATGTAAACAACAACACCGACCAAATGATGAATAATGGGATGTTTAGGATCTTTCTACAATTCATGCAACACCGAACGAGAGAAACTCCTGTTTAAAATACAGGTGAAAACAATGGCAACTCACGGCTGGTCACTGCTAAGCGAGTTTTTAGGAAAGCCAGAGTCACTTAAGGCAGAGGCATGGATTAAGCAGATTACCAAGATATTTGATGTCTTGGGACGCACTGAAGAGCAAAAGGTTCCCTTCGCTACCTTTATGTTGCGCAGAGAGGCAGATTATTGGTGGGAATCTGTAAAACGTACTCATCTGTCCGTACTTAAGATATCTTGGGAGAAGTTCCAAGAATTTTTGAACGATAAATACTTTCCAGAAAGTATTCATCACATGAAGGAGGTAGAATCAATCAAACTGGAGCAGAACAATATGATTGTATCGCAATATATACGAGGCTAAGTTTACGGAGTTATCCCGATTTGCATCTCATTTGGTAGATAATGAAGAGCGAATGACATGAATATTTCTGAGAGGTTTGAAACCCGAAATTCTCCAACATCTCATCTCTCATAAACTCTGTTTGTATTCCGATGTTGTGAATAGAGCTCAATTATTAGAGCGAGATTATCAGTCAGCTTAACCAAAAGACAGCAATCGGTAGTAAGATAATAGTCATACCAGTGGCAACAGTCATCGAAGCAGTGATAACCAACGTGCCAGAAATGGTAACCACTTTGGTGGTAATCCTAGCCAAGATAATAGAAGAAATGAGTCAAGTGGAAATTTCAAAAAGAGAAGATTCAACAATAACGGAAAGACATCGACAGCAGTACCAGCAAGCGTTTCTAGGGGAGGAAAACGACCGCCAGTTAGATGCTACAGATGCGAAGAGGAGGGATACATTAGTTTTATTAATGAAGTTTGTATTTGGTTTCCGTACCATGTATTTGGCGACTCAGAATAGGTTGTGTGGACCTATTTTGGGGGCGTCACATCACAGGGTAAGGAAAATGGCTTTGAGAAATGTTGGTGAATTATTAAAGAAACACTATGAGAAAGTTTGGGATTATGAGGCTCATTTGATAAAGAGAAATAATAAAACACAGTTAATATTAAGGTTAGAAAAGAAATCTAGAAAATAAGTCTCAGTTTTAGTGGTTTTATGTATACTTTGAAGAGCTGAACAGGGGATGGATTGAAGGGTGTAGGCCTATCATAGGGTTAGTTGGTTTTTTTTTGAATACTGTGGTTGGGGGATAACTGTTGTCTGTTGTTAGGAGAGATGATAATAATAAAATGTACCCAATAGTATGGGTCATAGTAGAGAGTGAAAACTTGGATAGTTGGGGATGGTTTCTGCAGTTGGGGATGGTTTCTGCAGTTGTTGATGGGAGACTTGGAAGGTAATGATGGAGTTGGTTGGACCATTATAAGTGACCAGCAAAAGGTAATTACTTGTCTTATTCTTATATTGTTATACATGAATTTTATTTAATTATAATTGCCATATATGCCCCACTGACTACTTTATTTTCTGGCATGTGTTTGTAGGGTTTGCTTCCAACAGTTAAGGAGATACTTCTTTATGCTGAGCATATGAATTGTGTCAGACATATTTATGCAAAATAGAGGAAGAGATTCTCTACTCAAGCCTTACAATTTGTATTCTAGGAAGCATCGATGACCACCATATTATGTCATTCAAAGAAGCTATGAAGGAGATCAAAAGGTTGTCAAGGGAAGCACATGACAAGTTGCTTGAGCAAGAGGGCTTTGGGGAAAAAAGCTCATTTCCAAACACATTCCAAGGAAGATAATGTAGAGAATAACATGAGTGAGACCTTCAATGCATGGATTATAAAGTCTAGATAAATGACTTTATTAGACATGCTAGAGGAAATAAGGAGTCAAGTGATGGTTAAATTAAACAAAAAAAGGAATGAAATAATTCAGATTCAAGCAGTTATATGTCCTAGGATAAGGAAAAAATTAGATATTCAAATTGAGAAAGCAGTTGCCTGTGAACTATTATGGGATATTCATATGCGTTATAATTCTAGCTTGTTAGAATGAATAATATATGGCTTATTTTGATGTGTACATTGCAGGTTAAGTGTCGTAGGGATAAGTTTGTGGTTGATCTTGCAGAGAAAACATGTATATGTAGGGTTTTTGAGCTAACTAGGATCCCTTGTTATCATGCTATTAGTTTTATGAGGGAGTCAGTAGAAAATTATGTGAGTCATTAGTTTAAGGGAAAAACCTATTTGAAGTGTTATAGTCATCTCTTAGAGCCAAATAACAGTTTCTGGGAGGAGACACCCTATAAAAATGTTGCCACCACCAATAACAAGGAAGCTCAGGGGAAGGCCTCAAAGACTAATGAGGAGAGAAGAGAACAGTGGGAGAGTGAAAAAAACCCAAGAAGAATTACAAGAAGGGGAAGAATAATGCATTGTACGAAATGCAGACAAGATGGGCATATTAAAAGTAAATGTCCCAACTCCAATGCACAACCAACTGAAGCTTTAAACGAGTCAATTGAAGCTGAAATTGTGCAAACTGAAGGAAGTGGATCACAAAGGGTAAACAATTATGTTTAACTCATAATGTATATGGAATTGTGTTGAATAACTTATCTATGTGACTTAGAAAAATAAACATGTCATGTATTGTCATTACCAGTGTTTGATTGGTGTATATCGTCATTTTTATAAATATGTCAGGGAAACAAGGATAAAGGAAAAATAAAGGCTAAGAAAGGTGATAAAGGGAAGGGAAATGGGGAATGCCAAAGAGAGTAAGAGTGTGAAAAAAAGAGTGAAGCCACCAATAAGAAGAAAGAAAAGGCAACCTCTTGTTGGATTTGGGATTTATGTGCTTTGAAATGGGAATACAATGTTTCAGTTAGGCAACCAAGGCTATGTTTTTGTAAGTAAATAATATTTTTCCTATCATTTGTTTTACACAGCTTCATTTATTTCTAATTTTCTAACCATTTTCATATGCCTAATTCTCGAGCTCTAGCAACCCCACTGCTAACAAATGACACACCTCCAACAACAACCACATTGCTAACAAACAATAGACATCCAGTTCTTAGCATATTGCCAACAAACAACACACCTCTAACAACAAGTGTACCACTCCAGACACTTCCTTCCTCCTCAACATTGACTTCGACTGGCATCCAAGATTTTATAAACAGAAACAGACACAATGTAAGTGTTAATGCTTTAACTGAAACTACTACAAAAATGAGAGCTGAGACATGTTCCAATCAATAGTCAACTATAAGTAATGCATTCAAAAGGCCAAGGATGAATGAGACTAAAAAATAGGGCACTTTTATTTTTTTAACTTTGACATTATGCTCTTAAACATTAGTTAATTGTGAGTTGGTTTATTTTTGGTATGTCTATTCTGTTGGGATTTTGTGTACTAGGCGGTAGTTGGAATTCTACATATTTAATGGGTATTCATCAATGTAGACTTAATTTGTGTATGGGAAGGAATATGGTACAATTTGTGTATTGGGATGAAAGAATTAGAAGATGCATTTTGTATTTGGATAAAACAATTATATTAAAATTTATAGATGTATTATTTGCAAGTTAATGCAAATGGCTTAAATGGTTTATTTTTGGTATGTCTGTTCTATTGGGATTTTGTGTATTAGGTTACAACTAGAATTCTATATGGCTGTTGTATTTCTCATCAAGACTTATGGCTTTTGTATTTGTCATCAAGGTTGCAACTTTTCTATTTATTTTTTGTATTTGCTAAGGTTAAGTGTTGCAACTCTATTTTATCTTGTGCTCTATGTTTTTTCCTTATGGAAACAAAGCATCATGAACAGAGTATAACATAACATAATATCTTAATCCATTAGGTTCCTAATTCAGAAAAACAACAACTTAATTAAACCTACAAACTCAAAATTCATTTCAATTCAACCTTCATTACAAGCTTAATTCATCATACCAACTACATACCAAAATCAATCCATTACATTCCCAAAACATTACATTCATCTAAATCATCCTAATTCACTTCATATACATGATGACGAAAGCATAAAACCCAAGATGGGATAAGCAAGAAAATTAACTTTTCTCTCTAACTATAACTATGTTAATTGCACTCTTCAATGTCTTAATTTCCCTATCCAATTCCTTAATTTCCACTTCATTCCCAAATGGAATGTTCAACCTTCTATCAATTTTATGAAGTTCATTTCTTAATCGATAAATAACTTCCTTTGACCTTAGAGTAAAAAGGGCATTACACCATTTAAAAAATCCATAATAAGCATTCTTATCCTGTGTTGACAAAAATAAATATATAATTAATTTAAAAGGACATAAATTCACATTAAGTTAATTATACAAACATGTATTAAAAATTTATACAATTGAATACCTTGTATCTACTTCATCTTGCAAACTTCCAACCCAGGTGTAATGTTCCAACCTTTCAAGCTTCTCACATTCATGCGATTATTCTACAATAGTATTCCACTAAAAGATGAGACATTTACTATTGTATTTGTTCGGATGAAGATTGGTAGGTTTGTATATAGCACGAACATGCAATCAAATTACATAAATAGTGCAAAAGCGCGATAAAATCAAATTTTAAAATTTCAACACAAACCATCACCATGATCATCCCTGTGCACAATTATCAATTAAGCAAAAGAGACGGAGATATAGAATCATACCCTCGTAGATCAAAGCGTCCTCGGGTACAAGGTCACCTCTAATTCCTTCGTGTTCTCCTTGAATTCCACCGATGAGATTCCTTCTTTAGATCAATGCAAGCCACCCAAGTGTTTGACAGCTAGAGGTGATCCACCAAGGAATAAATCCAGAAGTTGGGTGTTTAGAAAAATCTTAGTTTTCTCTCTCTATAAAATATTTCAGTACTCTCCCAACTATTGGAAGTGTGGCTAACTGTCTAACATTTATCCTCAATAAGAATCCTCTTATTTATAGAGATAGGCAACCCACCTAAACTATTCAAGAATAGGATTTTATTTCATTAAACTCTTTTAATTAAATTAAATTCCTAATCCAATTAGGAACTTATGAGAGTACTTTTATTAATTAATTCCTAAACCATTTATAAATTAAATAATAATAATATTAATAATATTAATAAGACTCCTCTTATTAATTTATATTTAATATTTCTAAAATATTAAATAATAAATATTAAGCTATTTAATTTATTATATCACCATAACACAAATTAAATATACCTAACATAATATTACGATTATGCCATTTACTAATTAAATAAATATTTTTCTTTTACGATGTGGCCCTATAGGTAATCCATATTAAACCGGTTGTGAATAAATCGATTAGAACAATTCTAATCTTATTTAAATAAATAAATTAAACTATTTAATTTATTTAAATAAATAATACTTATTTTATAATAAGGGTAAGCCCCCTTAGCGATTAACAACTTTTTAGATAATATAAATTTTAGCATTAATCATAAAAAAATATTTCGGTGTATAGTTACCGTACAATTCAATCCTTCTACCATACAATATCCCAATTAAATATAAGACATGGAATTACTGTCAAGTCTTATTTTATTTAATTATATTTATTTTGATTCTCAAATGCACAACTCTAAATAATACAAATTAGAAACACATTTCTATTTTCATTCTGTTTTGGCCAAAGACTACTGAGTTGTCATTTATCGAATCATATAGGACATTCTCTCATTTTACTAGAAGTGGTAGATTCTTTGTTGATCATTCATTATTTCCATATACAACTTATTATGCATAAGCATATCCTTTGATATACCCTAAGGGTCTTAAAAAATATGTCAAAGCATAACTCATCATACACTAGATAATATGATGATTTAAAGTCCAAGGATCAATTGTACTACTATCACTATGGGAATTCCTATTAACAGACTAGTAAAACTATATTAGGTATTTCTTTAGCGAGCCATGTTCAATAAACCTATTCTCCAATAAGCACCTACATACTTATTTTAGTGTCTCCACATAAATGATTATGAGATCAATCATCATCTTCGTAAGAGCAAGCAACGTATATTCCAATCTATTCGGATTCACCAATCCCCTTTTTAGTAATCCAATGATTAGGAATAATTTTAGTTTATGAGCTATCTATAATTTAGATCTCATTAGCATGATCATCATCATGATTCTAAAAGCATTGCTCAAAACTATGAGTTTATCACATTTAATATAACAACACCATGTAGATAAAGTAAAATTCTTTTAATAAATTAATTCTATTATTAATAAATGAAAAAAAAAAGATTACAAAGCATATACAACATCATATCAAATAAGATTGGCTTGCGTGTATACTACTTTTAATCTATCATTTGCACTAAAGTCAATCGCCATGGTATCTCATACCCTTCTTCTTTAAGTGACGATCATCTTGTTTTTGAATAAAGCTTCAGTAAATGGATATGCAATGTTGTTCTTGAGAGTCTACTATCTCTATTGTGACTTTTTCTCTTAATTTCTCTAATCAAATGAAAGTGCCGCAACACATATTTAGATCCAAGATGAAACTTAGGAACTATTCCTAGTTCTGTAATAAAATTTTCATCCAAATAATCAACTTGTAACTTCATTTACAGTTATATACTTTGTCTTTATCACTAAACCAGTAACTCTTTACTGTTTGAAACCTTTGCAATTTATTGCACAACCATTCAGGGAAACCATTTACCCTAAAGTAGATTTGTTGTTATCTTGGTCAGTCTGAAAAACTTTAGTCTGTTTAGCCTTCTAGTTTTAATTCAGACCCACCATAAATCATTAACACATCCTTAGTTCTGGTTAAGTACTTTTAGGATTTTTTTTCATTGTCTTACAGTGATATTTTTTAAAATATGACTGATCAACATCAAATCTCTTATATTTCATTGTATACATTATAGTTACTCATGCGATCACTCTTTTCAGGAGTCTATGGGGACTATTAAGATAGATATAATCTATGGCTCATCAATATGAGACATCTTTTGAAGTTTGTCATGCTAAAACCCCTTTAGCATCGAATGAATATACGTTCCTTAGGTCAATCTAAGCATCTTTTTAAATCTATCAATATAGATCTTTATCCCCAAAATATAGGATGTTCCACCCAAATCATTCATGGAGGAATGTTTAGACAACTTTATCTTTACTGATTGCAGCACTGGTATGTCATTCCTTATTAGTAGTATATCATCATATAATACTAAGAATGTCACAACGCTCCCACTGACTCTTTTGTACACACTAGGTTCATTCTCGTTTTTGATAAAATCAAACTCTTTTGATTGTTTAATCAAAACGAATGTTCCATCTTTGAGAACCTCGTTTCAATCCATAAATGTATTGTTGTAGCTCATATACATGATTTGCTTCAACCATTAAAACAAATCCATCTGGCTGTATCATACATACATTATCCTCTAATCAATTTTGAGGAAGGGCATCTCCACATCCATTTGCCAAAATGTGTAATAATAAGCTACAATCGCAAGTAAAATCCAAATGAACTTTAGCATTACTATCGGTAATAAGGTTTTATCATAGTCAATTCTATGACTTTATTTAAAACGTTTTTCCCACCAGTTTGGCCTTACAAATCTCCACCTTGCCATTTTCTCCAAAGATCCATATTGGATTTCATGGTCATCTGTTATTTCTTTGAGTGTCTACAACTCATAACCTCATCATATGTAACTGAATTATCATCTTCTATGATGTGTACCTCATCATCAACATCTATGATGAATCCTTACATCCTAGATATCTTCGGTATTATTCAGATTTATGATTCGGTTGTGGTACAATATGTCTATCTACAGGTTCCTCTTTTTAACTTACAATGCTTTGTGGTTCTTGAACTTCTTCAAGATCTATTATCCTCCCATTAGCCCCTTCAATAATAAACACCCTTTTATCTAAGAAGGCAACGTTTTTCGCAACAAACATCTTTTGCTAAGTAGGATTATAGAAATTAGAACATATACCCTAAACTTACTTTAAGAAGTTCCATAAATCTGCACTTGTCAGATTTTGTCCCAAGCTTATCCTTTTGAAACCTTTTTACATAAACCGGACAAACCTTTATCTTAACATACTTAATATTAGGAATCCTCCATATCCATGACTCATATGGAATCTTGGGACCGGATTTTAAGGTTATCTTATCTCGTAGGTATGCAGCCATTTCGATGACATAACCCTGTAAGGATACTGAAATTTTGGTAAAAATCATTATAGACCGCACCATGTCCAACATGGTACTATTTTTCTTTTTAGATGCACCAATCAATTATTGTGTATCAGAAGGCTTCCATTATGAGAGAAAACCATTTGAGATGATCTAGAAACTTATTGCACAAGTATTCCCTTCCTCGATCCAATTAAAGAATCCTAATACTTTACCAATTAGTTTCACTTCTGAATTCTTTGAACATTTCAAATGATTCATACTTGTACTTCATCAAATACAAATATTCAACTATTTAAATAATCATCTCCTTTTCATTTATAAGTTTGTTCAATTTATAAAATATTTGTCATTTAAGTCGAATATACAAAGTCCATTAAGTAATCTTTCAATTCTATACAAAATATTATTATTATAAATAGAATAACAATTGTCCTTAAATATAATACTAAAAATTTTATTGTCCAACAATGAAATGAAAATAATATTTCTAACGAGAATTGGAATACAATAAAAACTTATTGACTTAATAGACTTGCCTGTAGGCAATGTTAAACTATAAGTACCTACGGCTAATGCAGCAACTTTTGCTTCATTTCTCACACATAGGATTATTATCCATTATTTAACTTTCTACTTCTGCTTGATTCCTTCATAAATCTGTATTTATGAGAACCACAGCTGGTATCCAATACCCAAGTAAAAACTTGACTTACAAAAAAATTTATTTCAATCATGAACAAACATGCATCTATAACTGAAACTTCACTAAACTTCTTCTGGTTAGCCTCTGCAATATACTTCTCGTAAATTTTTTTCCAGTGTCCAAGCTTATTGTAGTGGAAGTAAACTCCTTTGTTATCCTTATCAGTTTTATTCTTATGATCCTTTGTTTTTACCTTTCTATTTAACTTCTTTGAATTGTTCTTTTTTTTAGAAGATCCTTTGGCCCTCTTTCCCTTCTTGGAAGAGTTATCTACTAGTAAGACTTAGTCTTTCTTGGCTAGAAAGTGACTCTTAGCAATTTTCAACATGTTAAACCAATCAACCAAACTGAGATCTAGCTTATTCATGTGAAAATTCAAAACAATTGTGAGAAGGAGTCTGGGAGTGACTGCAAGATCAAATCTTGGCTCAACTCTCCATCCATGACAAAATCATGATGTCCTAATTGTTTAATCAAATTGATCATTTTGAGGACATATGTTTGTACTATAGTGTCATCGGTCATTCTATATCTGAAGAGCTCCTTAAATATGTGATATCAATCAGTCTTACTTTCCTCACAATTCAACTACCTGAAGTGTAAGAGTATAGTAGGAGCATCCATAGTTTCATGTTGACACTGAACCTCGTTACTTATAGATGCGAGCATGATACATTGAGCCAACTGTGCATCATCTTGCACTTTCTAAAAATAGCAAGCTCTTCCTAAGAGGCATTGTCTGCAACCATTGCAGGGATAGGCTTATTAAGGACATAAGATAGTTTTTCAGCCTTGAGAATTATTCTCAAATTTCTTAACCAATTCGTTTAATTCAGTCCGGTTAATTAGCATCTAATATGTTTCGCAGTGATAGTAAATTAAATATTGTAAAATTCTGTAAATGAATTTATAATTTAACAACATTATAGCATACATTCATTTTATTAATTATCAAAATAAATTAGATCTTTATTTAAATTGGTATCTCTCATTATTTTCATCAAACTATATTACTCTCAATATATATATATATATATATATATATATATATATATATATATATATAGTTCAACAAAATCTAATTAAAGATTTGCTAATTAAAATAATGATCCCATTTTAAAGGTATATAGCCTTGTGTGACACAACAAACTATATATAAATAAATAGGTACATAACTATTGTCAATTACATCACCATGTAACTCCTTGTATTTTGTCTCTTGGATTATTTTGATCAAGTGTGACACATCTGAATAAAAATTATTCAAGTTATGTCCAACCTAAAACTTCCATATATATGAAGAGAAAAACATTGTCCTTGTGTGACACAACAAAATAGCATTGTTCAATTCCTTAATAAGCATCAAATGTTATAAAACATCTCAAAAAAATTAAAAATAAGCCTTGTGTAACACAACAAACTTATAATGATTAACTGATACTCTATCATTTTATCATGCTAAAAGGTGACATTCGATATTCCAAATATCTTTGAACGTTACAACTTAATATGATTTTATTTGAGATTTTGTTATTATTTGTCTCATGCATACACATGCATGCACACACATATATAAAATACGCGTTATATTATTTAACATGCGAAACATGTTGTAATATATATATATATATATATAAATATATATATATATATATATATATATATATATATATATATATATAGTAAACATGCACATATAGAATACTATATTCTACTCAGATTGATTATGGACTTTTATTCTAGTCCTAGAGCCACCAAGCGAACCAAAAAGTCAAACCTAGGGTGCAAGAACTGAATTTAAATATAATTATTATATTTAAACACGGGCTTCATTACAAATCGGTCTTCAAGTTCTTTGCTCCTTTATCTCCAATTGTTCAAGTAATTAATTCTAACTAATCCTATTACATAAATTATTTATAATAAATAGAAACCTTGACCAGCAGTTAATAGGAAGTACATAGAAGAGAGATAGAATTTACATCATGAAAAATTAGAAAAGATGAGGTACGCAAATCACATTTATAAACCCATTCATTCAAGCATCCATCTAAAATAAAATTCAATCATCCATTGGTCAATAGTCCATAATCAACCCAATTTATTATCATATATATCACCATATGCATCAATAAATAACATTCATCCGTGAATAAGAAAACCATTTCATATATGCATTGATATCATTTAATGAGCAATTAAAAGTTTACTAGAAATCCAATTTTGAAACAGAATAAACTCTTTTATTTTAATCAAAATTTAAATCATAATAAAATTCTTTATTTTATTTTAAATAATTTTGAATAAAAATAAACTCTTTTATTATTAATCAAATTTCAAATCAAAATAAACTCATTTATTTTAATTAACAAAGAATATAATTTTAAGTACAAAATAAATTCCTTTAATTTAACTTAAAATTGCTGGAAAAATAAAATATGTTAAATCTTATTCCTTATCAAAATAAACATCTTTATTTTAAGAAAATATAAAATCATTTATTGATATCATTTATTTATGTGAATAAACTCCTTTATTCTAGAAAACATGGAATCACATTCCATATGTGAATAAACTCCTTTATTCTAGTTAACGTAGAATCCAATTTCAAGTTAAAATTTTTATTTTTAATCATATTCCAATTCAAAATAAACTTTTTATCTTAATTGAAATAAAAAAAATATCGAACTTTACAGGCCGGTGCGACCGCGCCCATAATACACTAGAAACCAGCACGACCGCGCTGCAACCCCAGAAACGTTTTTTGGGTTTGGGCACCGCCGCATTCCAGAATGAACTGGGAGTGGCGCGACCGCGCTGTTTTGCATAATCAAAATTTTTTTCTTTTGCCCAAAAAATTGATCCAATCACGTACCCATACATATATGGAATCATCATAATCGATAATTAGCACAAGGTTTTGCTCTGATACCACTGTTAGGTTTGTATATAGCATAAACATGCAATCAAATTACATAAATAGTGCGGAAGCACGATAAAATCATATTTTAAAATTTTAATACAAACCATCATCATGACCATTCTTGTACACAATTATCAATTAAACGAAAGAGACGGAGATATAAAATCATACCCTCGTAATTAAAACTTTCTCATGTACAAGTTCACCTCCAATTCCTTCGCGTTCTCGTTGAATTTTACCGATGAGATTCCTTCTTTAGATCAATGCAAGCCACCCAATTGTTTGGCTTCTAGATGTGATCCACTAAAGAATAATACGTATTCAAGAAGTTGGGTATTTAACAAAACCCTAGTTTTCTCTCTCCAGAGAATATGTCAATGCTCTCTCAACTATTAGAAGTACGGCTAACTGTCTAACCTTTATCCACAATAAAACTCCTCTTATTTATAGATATAGGCAACCCTTCTAAACTATTTAGGAATAGGATTTTATTTAATTATACTCTTTTAATTAAATTAAATTTCTAATCCAATTAGGAACTTATGAGAGTACTTTTATTAATTAATTTTTAAACTATTTAGAAATTAAATAATAATAATAGTAATAATATTAATATTAATAAGACTTCTCTTATTAATTTATATTTAATATTTTCAAAATATTAAATAATAAATATTAAGCCAGTTAATTTATTTTATCACCGTAGCATAAATTAAATATACTTAACACATTATTATGATTATGTTGTTTACTTCTTAAATAAATATTTTCCTTTTACGGTGTGACCCTTTAGGTTCTTCATATTAAACCGGTTGTGAATAAATTGATCAGAGCAATTCTAATTTTATTTAAATAAATAAATTAAACTATTTAATTTATTTAAATAAATAATATTTATTCTACAATAAGGGTAAGCCCTCTTAGCGATCAACGACTTTCTAGATAATATAGATTTCAACATTAATCATAAAAGAACCTTTTAGTGCATAGTTACCGTACAATACAATCCTTCTACCATACAATGTCTCAATCAAATATAAGACATGAAATTACTGTCAAGTCTTATTTTATTTAATTATATCTTCGACACGTCTACATACAACCGAAGGTCCGACGGAATAGGCTTATTTTCGAGGGAATATTCCGTCGAACGTAAGCTTTTTTTCTTGTAGTGAATGTAAATTAGAAACACATTTCTAATTTTATTTTGCTTTGACCAAAGACTACTGAGTTGTCATTTATTGAATCACATAGGACATTCTATCATTTTACTAGAAGTGGTAGATTCTTTGTTGATCATTCATTATCTCCATGTACAACTTATTATACCTAAGCATACTCTTTGATATACCCTAAGGGTCTTAGAAAATATGTCAAAGCATAACTCATCATACACAAGATACTATGATGATCTCAAGTCCAAGGATCACTTGTACTACTATCACTATAGGAATTCTTATTGATAGGCGGGTAAAACTCCAATAGATATTCCTTTAGCAAGCCACGTTCAGTGAACTTATTTTCTAATATGCACCTACATACTTGCTTTAGTGTCTCCACACAAATGATTATGAAATCAATTATCCTCTTTTTAAGAGCAAATAACGTATGTATTAATCTATCCGGATTCACTAATCTCTTTTTTAGTAATCCAACGATTAAGAACAATTTTAGTTTATGAGGCTATCTAGAATTTATATCTCATCAGCATGATTCTAAAAGCATTGCTCAAAACTATGGGTTTGTAATATTTAATATAACATCACCATGTAGATAAAGTAAAATGTCTTTAATAAATTAATTCTTTTATTAATAAATGAAAAAAATAAGATTACAAAGTATATGTAGTATCATATCAAATATGATTGACTTGTGTATATATACATAATCAGTAAATATTATTTTATTTTAATTTTTTTTTGGGGGGGTGAGGGGTGGGGGTATATACATAATTAGTAAATATTATTTTTTTGAGATGGGTGGGGAGATGGTGGTGGTGGTGGTGGTGGTGGTGGGTGGGTGGGTGGGTGGGTGGGTGGGTGGGGGTGGGGTGTGCGGTAGGGTTGTATACATAATCACTAAATATTATTTGTTTTGAATAAAAAATTTCTAAATCTGGGGTAGAAAGAACTTAGTTTGATTTGGAATGAAATATGGGTCAAAAATTGGTTAACCGGTTTGTACATATATTTCTTTTAAAAAAATATGGTTCCAAATCTTAACCAACTTAAATAAATAAAATAGTTAACCAACTCATTTAGTTCTAGTTAATATGGGTTGACCTAATAGTTAACCAACTATATTGCCAGGTCTAAACAGAATCAACCAAGTAGGATGTTTGTGGAGGCTTCAAGTCTCATGTTGTTACATGCAATTTTTCTGCATCATCCTCATTCCTCCCCCTACCCAATCTCACCAAGCAGAATCAGCCAAACAGAATCGCAACAAAGGCGCAACAAAACCAGCCAAGTTGAATCGCACCAAAGGAGCAGCAAATCAGTCAAGCAGAATCAATCGCACCAAAGGAGCAGCAAAATCGCACCAAGCATAATCGTGCTCTAATTTGTTTCCCCAATTTGTGAATTCGTGTTGCTGCATTTGGGTATATACAAGGTCAATTGTCATATGCTCTGCACATGAGGATACACATGGAAAAATTAATATACACATCGACATTTAAGCCTCACATGATATGCACGCTCACGAATTTCATCATTTTTTAGACGAAATCATAAGTAATTATCATTTTGTAAGTTTTTCAAGTATAATAAAGAATTTGTAACAAAAAAACATTCAGTAATCACAATAAAAATTGAGTATCAGTATATTAACCAAAAAATCAATTAACCCAATAAATTTGTTTACCGATAAAATTAGAGGGTTGAAATGATTGACTTGATCAATTCCCTATCCTGCCCTCGAATCACTAAAATCAGAACGAATGAGCACAAGACATGTAAGCAGCTTCAGCTTATTTAGAATGTCATACGACTATACAATTAAAACCCAAGTTGTTAGGGTTTAAGCGGTCAAAACCCAAAAATAATCATCAAACTTCTCTAAAACCCCAAAAGGGAGTTTTGTAAAGAAAATGGGTTTGCAATCTGCTTGTTGTTGTCTTCATAATTCAACACCCACAATTTCATTCTCTCCAAATCAACGCCTATTCTCTCGTCGTACTGTAAGTAATTTCTCCAAAAATTTACACTTAAAACAGTTTCTATCACTTTTTATCTCACTTCATTTACTCTCTCTACAATATACATATGTATGAGTGTATATATTGACTCTGTGTACGAGTTTTGGGTTTGCTATTTGTTTGTAGGTATTTCCTACCAAGAAATCTGATAGCTTTGCCCTATTGAGAAATCAAGTACCTGGGTTCCGGAATTCATCCATATGTATGTTCTCTGTCGAAATTTTAAAGATTTTATATGTTTATACTACATTTGGCAGCTGAAAATATTTTTTGGGAATGGGATTTTATTTTATTTGTTGAAATTTTAAATATATTATATGTTTATTCTACATTTCGCATTCATATACACATATGTTCTCTGTTGAAATTTTAAATATTTTATATGTTTATACTACATTTGGCAGCTGGAAATATTTTTTTGGAATGGGATTTTATTTTATTTGTTGAAATTTTAAATATATTATATGTTTATTCTACATTTCGCATTCATCCATATGAATGTTCTCTGTTGAAATTTTAAATATAGTATATGTTTATACTACATTTGGCAGCTGAAAATATTTTTTGGGAATGGGATTTTATTTTAATTGATGAAATTTTAAATATATTATATGTTTATACTACATTTCGCAGCTGAAAATATTTTTTGGAAATGGGATTTTATTTTATTTTTTTGTTTTTGTTTTTGTAACCGATGATACGCACTTATTGAACTTAAAACAGCTATAGAACTGGTTTTTATTTGATGAAAAATAAATTAGAATCAAGCAAAAGAGAAGTATTACAGCTATATTTGTAAATTAAACTGATTACTGTGGTCTGACTAAAACTTTTTGCTCAGCATATTTGGTGCCTGGTTTGAAGACGAGAGTTAAAGATTATTCGCTTCCGTCCTTGAGCAGAGGATTTGTTGTATGTGCTTCTGGTGATAATCAAGAGGGGAAATCAAATTTCTCGGGACAGAAAAATGCTGGTGTTGATGGGGTTGAACCGTTTCGTGGTAAAGCAGGGTCTATTTCATTTTTTGGAGTGACACATCAATTGGTTGAAGAAGGTAGATTGGTGTCTGCCCCATTTAATGAAAGTGCTGGTTCGTTACTCTGGGTTTTGGCTCCTGTTGCTCTTATTTTATCACTGGTGTTGCCGCAGTTCTTCCTTGGGTTTGCAATTGATGGTCTCATCAATGATGAGGTACTTACTGGTATGTTTTTCAAAGGCTTTGACTTTTCTAGCTTCACAGTGGTTGTCCTATCTTTTTTATAATTATAGTCTTATTTTATTAGCAATCAGTTATGCAAAATCATTTACCGTGGAAGTAACTTTAAGATGATTCTGTGATACAATGTGTTAACATGCATAAGGTTTTAGTATAATTGAGCTCTACTAAATCTTCAATAGTCTGCTAATCTAGTAGAAGAGGACAAGTTATGACACAATTTGATCTCCAAGATTTAAATATTAGTTAAATAATATCTTGCATTTGGGTTAAATACTTAAACTAAAACACGAGCTTGATCAGACATCAGATATAAGCAAACATGTTAAAATATTGAAGTCCTAGATTTAATATATGTACAATAGTACATTATTTAAAACTCTTACATTTAATCATTGTCACCTCATCCTCAACGTAACAGTATAAAGTAAGAGATTAGAGATATATGTTTTGTGCTTTTAGTTATTCTATATTTGTATTTTGTAGTTCTTCGCCATTAACAAATTGTAAGGGCCGTCAGTCTTAAATGTATATATCTGACCTCAACTATGTTGTTGAAAGATCACTTAAGGAGTTAAGGTCATATCATGGAGTCCTTTTGTGATAAATTACCATCAGTTGAAGAAGACTAAGCCTAAATTGGTTTAGTGAGTAACACTGATTCCTCTGTTTGGTGATCAACTCTTGAATTCCCAACATTTAATGATTTTATTGATGAATGTTTCCTAATAGTCAAGGTGGAAAAAAAACGTAGATACATATCCCAAATCTCTTGGTTAAGCCAATGCTGCAATTATCCCATGTTAAAAGAATTTATATTTCAATGAAAATGGAAGGGAAAGTTATGTTCCTTTCAACTTCTTTTTTTTATATTTTTCCCCCCTTCAGTTCATTATTTTTGTTATGAGTGAGGATTGATTGCAATGACTAATAGAAAGACCAAAATGTCTTGGTCAATGATTTGATTTAGTCTGATTTCTATATCTTATTAGGGAGGGATTGTAGCTAGGGTGGTTAATTTCCGAATAAAGGATAATATTGCATGATAAATATTTTTGCTCAAGAGAAAGAAGTAGCTTTACCAAGGCACAAATTTTGTTTATTTTTTTTGTAGGCACAAATTTCGTTTTTAGCATTTTAGGGCATTAAAGGGGTTGATCAATCATTAGACAAACATATATTTTTTGTTTTTTATTTATTTTTAATATGTCGATGACTACTTGCAACTTTGTAGATGCTTGTTTGTTGGGGGGAGAAGTGAGCATGGGTTAGAAATACTCTAGAACCTTACTGGATTAAGTTAGGTAAACTGTTAGATCAGGTAAGCGGTTTTGATTACTTCAAATCTTCCTTGGTCTGGTGCAGCAAAATAAATCGTACGAATTGCTATTGTTTGATAGTTTGAGAAGTTGGAGGTACACTCTATAACTAGAGAGAAGCTAAGAAAGTTTGCATTAACCTGGTAGTATTCTTTTTCTTGTTCTTGGTAGGATATAGATAAACAAATAGAAATAAGAATGTAGATGTTTTAAAATTAACACCATCGCTTATTAGTGTTAGATTTAGCACACGTATGATTTAAAACAACCAATTTGATTAGCCATGTGACGGAATTCTAATAGATGAAATGACAAACTCTCCAGCTTAAGTTCCAAATCAAAATAAAAAAGAAATATATTGATTTGCATGACTTCTATCGTATTTGGGCAACTCTATGACATTAGTGGCTGTTATGTATTCATACAACAACTTTCATGACAATTTGCAGAAATTGTGGCTTCGTTCACTTCAGAGGTCATATTTTACATTGGGCTGGCAACATTTCTCTACGTAACTGACAAAACACAAAGACCATATCTGCAATATAGCCCAAAGAGATGGGGCCTCATCACAGGTCTCAAAGGATACTTGTCATCTGCCTTCTTCACAATGGGTTTAAAGGTCTTTGCACCTCTCTTCGCTGTCTACGTCACCTGGCCGGTGCTTGGCTTACCAGCCTTGGTTTCAGTTGCTCCTTTCTTATCTGGTTGCCTGGCTCAATTTGCATTTGAAAAACTTCTTCAAAAGAGTGGGTCATCTTGTTGGCCGCTGGTGCCTATCATTTTCGAGGTATATGAATTTCATAATTAATTGAAGTCACTAACGATGAAATGGGATCCTTATATGAGGGAAAATTTTAAATTTTTTGACAGGTGTATAGGTTGTATCAGTTAAGCAAAGCCGCTCACTTCATTGAAAAGTTGATGTTTGCAATGAAGGGAATTCCTGTATCCCCACAAGTGCTGGAAAAAAGTGGTGCCTTAGTTGCCATGCTAGTAACTTTCCAAGTCCTTGGTATGGTTTGTCTCTGGTCATTGCTGACTTTTCTTCAGAGGCTCTTCCCTTCTAGACCTGTTGCAGAGAATTACTAGACTGTTCAAAGAGTTGTATAATTAATGCTTATGTTTTAACTGTTATTTCATACTCGAGTTTGGATGTGCAGGATTTTGTAATGTAAATAAATCTATCGTTAGGGAATTTTTTTAAAATCAGAAGTGCCATTAGCATAAACATTCGCACACAACCTGGTGAATGAAACATATCAGCCGTTTTCCAACATGGTACCATCCGATGAAAGGGTGTAAGATCCACATGGTACTAGCAAAGATCATTAATTTGCCAGAACAGTCCATATTCTGCATAGACCATTCAGTTTTCAACCAAAAGCATTCATTCAGGAGTAATCTTGAAACCATTTAAAGAACGTTTCCTCGGTGAAAACAAAAACTAGGTTCCTTATTCGACTTGAGTTGACCAATTCACCGGAACCAACCAACTATTCTAGTGTTCGCATGTATGACTCTTATCTATAAAAAGCTTGAATAGCAACAACACATCCTGCTCTAGCAAATCAAGAGATACTTGGAGCATCAATTTGAACCTCATGCAGGAACAATTTGAAGCTAATGTAGAGCTGTAGACAAATCTACTGAAAATATCAACTACGACGTTATTGCACAGTACCAGCCCAAACACCAGTCAACCCCATTCCTTGATAAAAAAATGTGGAGGAAAGTACCCAATTTATCACCTCCTCAAGTGCTCTATTATGAAGATCCATTTCGTAATAACAAAGAGTAAGAATAGGGTATATAACTAGCTACAAAGAAACAAAATAGCATTACAGAGTTGGGTACTAAATTCAACCGATGGAGATATGTCCTTTAACAAAATTGATTCAAGAATTCCACCAATTAAGGAACTTCAAATGTTTAAAAAAAACATATGACTAATAGAAATGTAAATTGAGAAACAAATTTATTAAAATGTATCAGTCACAGAATTGAGAAGCTGAGCTTATATACTAATCAGAGAGAGAGAGAGAGAGAGAGAGAACCACCTAACTAACTAACTAACAAACTTATTGACAGAATGACTAAACTACCCTTCTATATTATTAACATCCCCCTCAGGTTAGGAGTTTGAAACAAATTGTTAACACCTAACTCGGTAATCAAAGCAGACAATGCTCTTGTAAAAACATCAGCAGGTTGCAAGTGAGAAGGTAGATGAGCTGTAGAAACACTTTCTTGAATAAGTTTTTTTCCTACAAGATGACAGTCTGTTGCTTAGTGCGCACATGAAACACAATATTTGAGGTAATGTGCAGGGCTGACTTATTGTCACAATAAAAGGTCACAGGGGTGAGAGATTTTACCCAAAATCCTGCAGTAGAGCTAACATCCAAGTAATCTCATACACAGCAGGTATTAGTCATTGCTCTATGTTAAGCTTCAGCTGAAGATCTAGAGAGTTGGTTGCTTCTTGCTTGCTTTTCTATGAATTAAGAGAAGAACCTAGAAGCACACAGTAACCAGTCAAATATTGTCTTGACAATTTACAACCTCCCAAGTCAGCATCACAAAATGCTTTCAAAGATAAAGCAGAAAAGGAGATCTTGTCCCGGAGACTAGTTTAGGTATCTAACTAATTTGAGAGCAACATGCAGATTCTCTTGCATAGGACTGACAAGAAATTGAGCCAATATATGGACTGAATAGGAGATATCAGGCCTAGTAATAGTTAAGTAAATGAGTCTCCCAACCAACCTTTTGTAGGTACTGATATCTGAGGGAGTTAAAGAATCACCAGAGGCTTAAAGGAGAGTATGATGTTGATCCATTGGTACCTTGGATGGTGTTGCTCCAGTGATCACTGTGAGATTGTTTTGAAGCCAAACTGATTTAAAGCTGAAGATAGTTTAAGGAACTATTGTCTAGGAACCTGCTTCAAGCTATATAAAGATTAATTCAGCTTAACCAAAGGAGCAGTGGAGTCGGTAGCAACCTTGTTGGTAGTATGATGAAAATCAAAAGGAAGAGCCATCTACACCTCTTCATCAAGGTCTCCGTGTAGTAAAACATTTGTCAAATCCATTTGTGTTGAAGACCACCCTTTCATAGCTGCAACAACAATAAGCACTCTCACAATTGTCATCGTTGTTACAGGAGCAAAGGTTTCAATGTAATCTAGCCAGGCTTGGGGTCTGAGTAAAGCCCTTAACCAATAACCTAGCCTGTATCTAGGTGTGTAAACAGATATATACGGACAAGGATAAAGTAGTATCCGGATACAGAAAATCAATTTACTACCCATATTCATATGCGAATTTTAAAAATGCTATATGTATCCAGTATTCGAAATAATATCCGAATACGGATAATATCCGTTTCTGTTTATTTTATTCGAATAACCATATTCAGGTATCCGAATTCGTTTATCATTCACCAAATATAAAATTCATTCAAATTATTTACAAAAAATAAAGAAAAAAAGTGAATAATTACTCATCACCAATCACAATTTAAAGTTTAAACCATACATATTAATTAAACATCCTAATCATAAAAGGGAGGAAAATACACATCATCATACACCATTGATCATAAAAATCAAAATTTAAACATCCTAGAGAGCTGTAAGAGAAAAATAAATAATATTAGTACAATGTTAATCTAAAATAATTAATATATTGTTAAGCATCAACTTTTACAAGATTTCATGTAAAAGTTCATGGCATAATTATTAAAATAATTAATATAATGTTATGGCATGAACTTTTTTTACCTCATTCTTAATAAAGTAATACTTAAATATTCAATCCAACTATTTGGCAATAAACTTACACATTTAGGCATTCAAACCAAGAAATAAAAGAAGTACAACAGGCCAGATTTAAGCTCATAGCATAATAGGAGGTAAAAAACTTACAAATATTAAGCTCGTGATCCTCACTATCTCCAATGGTAGCACCAACTTCAATTGTAAATTCTCCGGCTGTATATAAATAGTAAACATAAATAAAATTAGTACACGTATTAAACAATTTAAAGAACAATTACAAATTAATCATACTTACATTTACCCACTTCAACTTCCTACAACCAATCTTTGACACACATTAGAGTTTTCACCGTTACCGAATTTAATGATGCACGAATGTGGGTGATAACTCTGTGTGTGGCTAAAAGATGACTCCGAAGCAACGGAAGAAGTAGGAATAGCAAGAAGCAAGAATATCCCGAGCAATCTTTGCAAGTGTTGGAAACTTAGGTCCATAATGTTTCCACCAATGCAAAATATTAAAAACTAGTAGATTTTCATCATCCAAAGGGTGCAAAGTCTCTTCAAGATATTCCTCCAACTCACTTTTTTCACAACATTTGATGCACAATCTTTGGCTACAAACTTCTTAAATGCGAAAAATCTACTTGGATAATTTTTTGACATAAATTATCTTAATGGCTTATAGATGAAGCACTAGTGTCACCCGTTGTTTCAAATCCTCTAGTAACAATATATTCGGTAAATAACTCGAACAAAAATTTATGAACTTTACTTATATATATTTCGGCATAATCACCATGTATTTCCCTACAAGCCCACTCAACACTTTTCATCTTATAGCGAGGATCAAGAAGCACCGCAAGAATCAAGTTAGATTTCTCCCAATACTTATCAAATTTTTCTTGCATCTCAATGGCCATTGTAGAAATATAATAAATATCACCATCTTTCCACTCCAACAATTTCATGCGAATAGAATGCACTTCCATCTAATACAAATTTGACGTAGGATAATTAATTTCCGAAATTCTTTTTGTCAAGTCATTAAACAAACTTAAACAATCACAAATGTTCTTTCCCCTTTCCCATTCTTCCGAAGAAGGCAAAAAAATATAGTTCTTCTATTTTTTATACCTTAAAAGGAGGGTAAAAGTAAAACCTATACCTATGTAGGAAAACCTATTCAACCACATGCTCGCCCATTAGGGATTGAAACAACAAATAAATAATTGTAAAGCCTAATTTATAATTTGATTATTTTTCAAAATACAATTGTAGGATCCTAATTAATTTTATACATTTTTACAAGAGATAACAACAACAAAAACATTTAACACATAAAAGCAGTTAAGTCAAACAATAATGTGCTCACCACATTTCTTAAATTTAAAAGATCAATTATGAAAATTCCATATTCTTAAAAATATTATAAGCAAAAAAGTTAAACAATATTAATGATAACAATTTTACAACGTATGAGAGTGTATTATATAAGATATTAAGATTAACAAACAACTTATTTTCGGATGGAAAAGTATATATGATATTAATATCAAATTAAAATGATGAGAAAGAAGAAGAAAGATAAAAAAAATAGAGAAAATAAAAAAAATGGGTGAAATAGTGAGATAATAAATTTGTAAATTAATTTAATTGTATTATTATATAATATAAGGAAGTAATTTTTTTCCGGCTAAGGTCGCCTAGCCTGAACGTGGCTTCACCACGGCTTATCAGCCTCTATATCCTCGAGATCACGCTGATAGACTGGATTCTAAAAGAAATTATGTTTCTTTCTCATTGTATTTTTTTATACTAGTAATAAAAACAGCCAAACCCAATACTATAAAAAAAGTCCCCATCCATAACAAAGAACTCAGTTTTGTATTAATGTCTTCATGTCACATCAAAAAAAGTACCTATAGATTATGCTATCAACTTTCAATGAAAAAATATTTCTTTTAAAGGAATTGAATCCAGCTAGAAATGCAATTACAATATTACATGCATTATGTATGTTCAATTTGATGTTTCAACATTTTAAAACCTGAGTCTGAAACTTTAAATAACAGAAAGAACAGCTCAGTAGGAAACCACCATACGGAGATAGTAAAAAAGTACAAAAGCCACGAAAGATATATGGCCACTGCATCTCAGAGAAAAACTATAGTTTCCAAAGGTAATTCCATTGAACAATTAGACATCTGTATCATGATTCATGGAAGACTATATACAAAGTGTTGAGCCCTAACAATTTCATATCTTCTTAGGAAAGAATTCCAAACAAGAAGTAAAATGCAATGCACTACACTTCAAATTAGGATGATATAAAGCAAGATGTTCAAAGAATAAAGATGATCTTACAATCATATCCGACAGAGGAATCTTAATTTTAGTGAGCATAATCTCACAGTTATATGATCTCCACAAATCAATCTACAAAAAGAAACACAGTATATTCCACTTGCCAATTGCACTTTTTCTGGTCCGTTGATTTTGGAAGCTCGTCTACCTCCTTTGCCAGTTGCATCTGACACAGAAGCTGCTGCGAACAGACTTTCAAGCTCTGATATATCAATTTCATGAGCCCTACCAAGAACTTTCGTCATGACATCAGAATTTTACAGAGACTGCAAAGAAAAACATTATTCCAAGAAAATATAGATTATAACATCACGAGAGAATCCTCAGGCACATAGAATTTACATAGGATGCGCTTAATCAAATACAAAAACCATGATAGGGGAAGGTTAATGATTCACCTGATAAAGATTGACTAATGGTCTATTTCATAAAACTGAAAGATTAGGCACTGCACATTTTAATACTGCTGTTTTATGTTGATAAAAAGCACTCGAGAACAATTATTAAATTTTTTGTTATATGAAACTTTTCACAAAGTTTATTTCAGTCACGGATAATTCAAAAATTTTTGCTAGACTTAGTCATTTTAAGTGGTGCTATTTTGTGTTTCAGGACAAACTTCTATAAAAAATTCTTATGCTATGTTCGGATTGAAGGAATGGAATGGAGAGTGGAATGATTCATTCCATTCCATACTCCAATGTTCTAAAAAGCGCTAGGCGAGAGGCCGGAGGGGGCCTAGGCAGAACCTGAGCGGGGCCTAGGCGGGTTTTTTTTATTTTAAACCAATTTTAATATTTTATCTAACATTTATCCAAACAAAATAATAATATAAAGCAAAACCTATAATAAAGATAATAAAGACATTTGCTTGAAGTTCAAACACATCCATATTGTTAATATCAAAGTTTAAACATATTTTTAACGTATTAGTTTTATTCATAAACAAAATTGCTATTAAATAATAAAATTTAAAATTTCAAGAATTTAATTCAATATTAAAACTTAAGAAACTAAACATAAATTTAAGAATTATATTAAATTAAATTAAATATTACAAATGTATCATCATTTATATAATTTAAAGTTGGTACAAGTTCAAAAAATTACAACTATAATAAAATTATCCATTTTGACTTGATATTATTCACTTCTTGTTGTGATTTGATATGTTACAATCTGTATTATGAATATGATAAATCATTAGAAAAATAAATATATCAATATCTGGTTTGGATAGTTATTAAAATAAAATAAAAAAACTCTCCGCCTAGACCCCGCCTAATTTACTAGAGGAATTTTTTTGCCGTCTTGGGCCTAGGTGAGGTGTCAGGGGGCCTAACACCTAGGCAAGGCGCCAAGGGGGGGCCTAGCACCTAGGCGGGGCGCCTAGCGCCTAGGCAGACCTAGGCGGAGATTTTTAAAACACTGTTATACTCTCCCTCCCCCAAGGAATAATATTCATAAATTTGGGAGGAATAAGAATGGTTCAATCCATTCCAATCGCAACCAAACACGATTTTTTTCATTCCATTGGAATGAGTCGTTCCATTCCCACATTCATTACTCCAATCCAAACGTAGCATTAGGGTTTTCATTTTTGAAGATATAATGAAGTTAACAACAGCCTCAATTTAATGTTAGTGTATGGCATACTCTCGCCAAAAGTGATATCCCAAGACGGTGAATTTATAGGATACTACATATCAAAAACCAAGAAAATTATGGTGGAGGTCATGGCGTAGCCGAATTACTTCAGGAATCCAAATCCACATACCGTGTCTGATTTTCCTGCTTTTGAGAATCTGCCCATAAACTCCCTTGCATTGCTCTTGTAACTTTAACCCAATGTGATGGCTTTAACAAAGCTTTTTTAGGGGGAATTGAAGAACCAATAGTAATGCGACCTCTTAACGGTCCCAAAGAGGCTCTTCCCTTTCCAGAAGACAGAGGTGGTGATGGTGGTAGTCCTTGCATTGCTCTTGTAACTTTAACCCAATGTAATGGCTTTAACGAAGCTTTTTTAGGGGGAATTGAAGAACCAATAGTAACGCGACCTTTTAACGGTCCCAAAGAGGCTCTTCCCTTTCCAAAAGACAGAGGTGGTGATGGTGGTGGTGGTGCATCGGAGCCCTTGGTTCTTGGTGGTGGAGGTGGACCAGGTGCAACACCACGCCTTGAAGGTGGAGGAGCACTGTGAGGCTTTGGTGCTTGTGGAGGAGGTGGAGGTGTCAATCCTTATAGAGGTAGACTAGGAGGCGGTGGAGCATTGGGAGGCTTTGGTGCTTGAGGAGGATGCGGGGGTGTCAATCCTTATTGAGGCGCTCCAAGAGGTGGAGGTGGAGGTGGCAATGGCCTTGTTGCAGCACTTGGTTTACCACCTAAAGGGGGCAGAGGTGGTGGTTGTGGTGGTGGTGGATGTGGCAGAGGGCCTTTACTTGTAGTTGATATTGAAGGTGTAGGGGGATACTATTGATCGATTTCACAATCAATATATGCGTGCAAGTATACACGATAAACAAGCAATAAAGTGAAAGTAGAGTATCGTTCCCACTTGAAATTATTAATAACAATTACCAAGTACTAACTCTTAACTAAACTAATTTTATTTAAACAACCAATTTTAAGTTTGAAATTAAATTATTTAATGAAACTACTAATTACCACTAGTTAAAAATCAGATTATGGATATTTAAGATCACAACTTTACTTATTGTTTCACTTAGATTAATACACTTCTTTTTAATTATGTTCACTATTCTAAATTGTTAATCAAGAACACAAAAATAAATATGACCATCTCTCAATGCATCATACCTCAAATCATCTTAAATCCACAGATAATAGAATTAAGAACACCGTAATTAACTAATTATTATATCTCTATGTGGATTACAATTAAAGAGGATTGAAACACAAGTTCTTATCGGATTACATGCGATGTATAGGTATATCTTTATCCTAAACATAAATTATGAATTTCAACGCCATGCAGAAAACACAATCATATAGATGATCACGGTAATTGTTAACTAGGCAATTAAGCAATAAGCACAAACCATAATAGGCAATCCAAGCATAATCAACAATAATTAACAGAGAAGCATACTAAGGCAAGCTACGCAATAAAATCCGTTGCAATCTTAAACAAGAATATTAGTTCATGATTATTGAATTAAAATCTAGAATCCACAACTGAATAAATATTAAAAGACAAAAATAAAAGTAGAGAAAAGAATAAAATCTGTTGTCTACAAATTTGATGCTCCCCTCTTGGTCCTGCTCTCGATCTGCAGTTATCTCTAAGTTACTTCAATCTCCAAATCTAATCTAAACTAGGGTTTTTCCTAATCTAATGAAATCTAATCTAATGGAATAAGCTCCCTTAATCCTTGTGAAATTCTCCTTTTATATCCCTCTTCGCGTGTCTTTTAGCCCTCCTTAAAGTCCTTGAACCAATCAGCTAAACAAATCTTTCTCGAACTCAACTTTTGAAACAAAGCAAATCAACCTTTTCTCTTCCCGACAACCCCACCCCGGCGGGTTTTCTGTACTGAAGAACCCCGCCACGGCGGGCTTACTTTTTTACTTGGCCCCGACAAGCTTTTTACACTAGGGAAACCCGCCCCGACGGGCTTGCTATTCCAGAAATTACAGAAATGCTACTAAGCTCCATTTTTCATGTTTTGACCTTCCGAAATCGTTTCTTACAACACAAACACAAAAACAAGTGAAATGACACTAAAAATACTTAAAGTTAACAAATAATTAAGTCTTAAAGATGTCCAAAGTATAGGTATAAAACTCACTCATCAGATACCTATTAAGCAGACTTAAGGATGGAGGTGGAGGTGGAGGTGGAGGCGGAGGAGACAAAGAAGAGCTTCTACTTGTGAGAACTGAAGGGATAAAAGCCACATTGGAAGGAGGAGGTGGAGGTGGAGGTGGAGGAGGCGGAGGTCCTTTATTAGAACTAAGCAGATGCGGGGGTGGAGGTGGAGATCCTCTACTAGAATGTATAGGTGGAGGAGATAGTGGTGGAGAAGCACCGCCACTATAGTTAATAGGGAGTGGGGGTGAGGAGGAGGTCCATTACCAAAATTACAAGAAAGTGGTGGTAGCAGTGAAGGTGGTTTAGGGGCATTAGTAAAAGAAACAGCAATAGGAGGTAATGGAGGTGGAGGTGGTGGTGGCTGCGGCATAGGGGTGGACACAGTGGAGACTTTTCACTTAGTAGTAAAGATTGCTGATGAAGAGATGATGGAATAATTGCAACTGTTGATTGGTCTGAAGGTGTCAAAACAGAGGTGACATTACATGATGCATCACTTTCAGTAGGAGAAAAAACAAAATCAACGTTATCTATTATTGATGGCTTCATGGGATTCATTGGATCCTCAGAAGGCTTAGGATCAGATGATTCCTCAGAAGCAGAATCCTGTGATGATGGGTCGTCTTGAAAATTAATCTCAATGCAGTAGTGTATGTTAGATTATTAGCCTTTGCAGAGTCCAGATAATCAAAACTGTCAGCAGTACTAGATGCATTATTTTCTTCTTCAGAATCCAAAGGTGATGAATATCCACTCAGTCTACTTTTCAGTACTGACAATTCTTTCACATCATTCAATACTGAGAACTGTTTAAATAACCATAAAGCAGCGTCATCACCATTATCGACCCAGTCGACACAGGTGAAAAGTTCTTGAACCCTAGAAAAAGCTTCCATGTAATCCACCTTTCTCCTCACCATTTAAGATTGAAGTTGGATTTTTCAGGGGAGAGATGCTCTCGATATCGCCAAAAAGAACCTGAACTTAAGGGGGAAAACTATTTCAATTAGAAGTACATGTTATATTATAAAAATTAAAGTCATCTAACATTCAGTCTAACTTTTCCTGAAATATTCACCTCAGCTAGAAAGCCTTTTGGTTACTGTGGTTTTGAATCCCAAAGAATGTCCAAGTTCTCACAGTTTAGCATTAAGATGTTGGATCGGATAAAAGCAGTATTGAACATCACACAGAACATCATAACTTACCTGTCAGGATCCAGATCTAAATGGACGCACTCCAAAACAAGTATTCTGCGACAGAAAATCATTCAATTAGCACCCACGTGTATAAAACTAGAAACCAGCATAAAAAATTAATGGAGCAACTAAACTTATTACCTGAAGATAATGTTGAAGGCTTCTATTTCTCTTGGCCATGGAAAATAACATTTGGGTTGAAAGCCCACCCTTGCTAAGGAGATTTCTCCCAAAAATACGACCTATTGGCCTGCAACCATTTTGGTTATCAAATCTTGGAATACCACGAAGAATGAGACAATCCAAAGAAATAGCACGTTCAGGGGGAGGCCACTCTGGAGATATATTTCTTCTCGATACATAATGAAGATAACGAAGTTGACATAGAAATTGGTTTAACAGTGAAAGCAGTTGTAACAATCATTTAGGAGCTTCTCGATTAACAAGTTCAAGAGTCTTTCTTTCTCAGCCATGCAGTTTTCTGAATATCAAAAAACTAGCTGAAAGCCAGTTCTCACAAACACGATAGTGTCGCGGATAATCCATGAAGGTAACATCATACTCGCACAAAATTTCTGCAAACTGACTCCTTTTCTCACCTTTTCTGAAATTAAAAGCAAGAAAGGACGACTCCGGGAATTCTTCATGCAATTCAGTAATAATTTCATGCAAATAAAGTTGGTACATTTGCTCTGGTAAAACTTCAGTTGTAAAGCAAGAGTCAAAAACAGCAAAATAGGCAAATGCAAATTCAACACATGCACAAATAAAACTATATCGAATGAATGCAACCATATTCACAATTAAGGGTGAACTGAATGAAGCTTCATTACCATATACTCTGTCAACAAACTCAAGCAAGCCATCTGGGGGTCTTTTGTAAAAGAATCTACTGAAAGGATTTATTTGTCTTTGTGTTATAGAATTCGTAATTTTTCCTTGTCTGCAAGGATTTATCTGTCTTTATGTTAGTAGGTTAAACTAACCATACTAATTCTTTGTGTCGGTTAAGACAGCAACATTTCTAATATTATTAGTCTACGTTCCTCAAGAAGAATTGTGTTGCTAATATCGTCGCTAAAGCATTATTTTTTTTTTTAGACGTCTATTGGAGGACATTGATGAAAAGTGTAATAAAGGGGATCCTCATCCCTTGCTTGGGGATTTATAAGATCTGGAAACAAGAAAAGATCAGCGTCTTTATCTTAGAGTGTTAAGCCAGTATCATAACCTAGATGATTAGTCTAAGATCCTCGGGAAGAGGTATAGGCGACTGCCACAGCCCTTAATTAATGGTATGCTAACAAAAGCAACTATGGGACGTCTCTTCGATGATATCTTCACCGAATATGTTTACCAACTTTGAAGAAACTATAAATCTCATCTATTATACTCGCAATTATGTTCAAAACCAATTACAATCCAAAGGAATGTTCAACTATTCATAACAAGATACCTTCATTTCAACCCAAACACCTTGATTTCTATATTCAAATCTGGACCAGCTGACCACAAGAATTTCTCGAAGAGATCCTCAAGAGCCTTGATTACTCTCTTATAAGACAAGGGCCGACCATGGTATTTAACTAGCAAGGAGCCAACTCGTGTGCTCAAACCAGACACTAGAGCATCTGTAAGCTAATTTTCAATTCCTGCCACACAAATGCAACTCATAAAATTAAGGTTGAAGCCCGTTAAGGCACTCAAACACCAACACACAGATTTAGTTAAATGGGTCGACACAATTAATAAACAGATTAGTGCTAGTTTTGAGAATCTTGACATGATTAATTAACGGGCCATGTTAGGGTAGACAAATTTATGTAATGCCTATGATCCAACCTGACACGACAAGACACGATTGCTACCCCTATACGGGATCCTCATGCAGTTCGCTTTTCCCCTTCAAAATTAAATCTAAAAACTACATTTCAAGACAACAATAACGAACATACACACAGAGGCCTATGGAATTTCTTAATGATTCTTACATAAGAACATTCTCAGAGATAGATCTGCCTCTAACAAAAGCATTTTGTTGATCAGAAAAAATTTATATTTAAAACAAAGAAATTGAGAAATATTACGAAGATAAGAAAAAGGAATTACAAACATTCTTCAAAATACCAAAGATAAACCCTATGTTACTGTTTCAGGATACTGCAGCAGAACAGCCATGTAACTTCTATCTTTTAGGTACTTAAACAAACAGTAAGCCTTATCCCATCCCTAGCCTATTACAAGCTACAGACCCCACCATATGAACCAACCTTTCACCCTTAAACCCATCTTAATAAATCCTATAAAATCCTTTATATTGAATCTGTCCGACACTATTTCCAGTTATCAGCTACTGAAAAGAAAACCTGACACCACATTGTCGACACTGACAATAGAGGCTAAATAGTTCACGCAAGACTTAAACCGCTAGAGCCGAGCCATGCTTTGATTTGCCGAGTTGCAACGTTTAAAAGTTAAACGAGCAAAGTCGAGCGGGACTTTAAACAAGCCTGAAATTTGGTGTACGAATCCGACCCGTTTAGCAAATGAGTCGAGCTCAAACGGAGTTTAACCAAGCCAAGTAAGCCCTGGTCGTTTAACTTTTTATTATAAAAATTAATAACATAATTAATTAAAAGCAAAACAAGACTGGTTTACTCGAGTCGGGCTCTAACGGGACACCATATTGTTCGAGCTTAGCTCATTTAACTAAATGGACAAAGGAGCTTGTTCGAGCTCAGCTCGTTTAACGAGCTCGAGTCGGGCTTAGTCAAGCCAAGCCCACTTCCTCAACTTTAGAATAATCATGGATATTGGATACTGTGAAATAAGTCACGAACTGAACATTTCTTTGTATCCTTGAATATTGCCATTATGGAATTGGAATGGATAGGCCATGCATTATTTAAGTTGATATGGGCCCATAAATATTAAACAATATAGCAACCATTTCATTGTGAAATGCATACTCCCTCCGTCCTTAAAAGATGGCTTAAGGTACAAAAAATAAGGGGTAAGTATGTCATTTAATGGGGTTCATTAGTAAAAAAGAATAAAAGGACACGTCACTTTATGTAATATTGTGAGATCACTAAGGATAAATATGGAATTTTTTTACTCACTTTCCTCTATCTTACTTCTCTTAATTTGTGTGAAAAATATACTTATGTCATCCAGGACGGAGGGAGTATTATTTAGAAACATAAATCCATGGTACGATGGAATGCATAGAAATAAAACATCAATACAACCATAAATTTGAAGTTCATCAAATTTCACCTAAATGATAGACTTCTATTATCCAAGCCAATACATGCTCAAAGCAAATTTTGTATCCCTTAATACTTCAATATTTTATACCAAACTATAAATATTTCCATTTAGTAAATGGTAAAGGCACATATATCGATAATCAAAATTCATAATCTGTATTGCAATAAAGTAGAAATAAGCAAATCCAGTTCAACAACCAAACATACATCGATTAGAAATTTAACCATTCCGTGTAGTAGACACAAGTACTTGGGGAGATGATTCCATCAGGTGTGCACATACTGATTCGGGGACAAACACCACATGGGATTGAAGCCATCGCCCCGGTTTTCTGAGCCTGCCCGATCCCTACCCCAGTTACACATCTATAACAAACTTCTCCAATAGGGATAGAATGATATTCCGCCAAACCAGTGCTTTTCACCTCTAAAATCTCATTGTCCAAAACCATAGACCTCAATATCTCTGCAATTTGCTGACTGCTGACCTCAACCTTGGCAATTTTATTCCTCTTAAAAAACTCATAGACTCCTTCTGCAGTAGCAACCTTCAGCTTACCTATTATCTTTAAGCATAAATCTTTGAGAATACCAATGAAATCTTTGTCAAGCTTCCCATCCACATACCATGCCCCGCCTGTGAGTTCCTTTGATGGTTCAAACTCTGAAGCTATGTAGTGCTTTCCCCCTCTATATTTGATATTAGGAACCTCCTTTATCAATTTTTTACCCATGAGTGTCTTGATCGATTTATTCACTTGAGTGTGCGGTAGCTTTGTATCTCGTCTGATGTCCCCAATCGAGATTCCCAAATCCTCTTTAGCTTTAATGATATCGAGGACTACACGATCAGCATCCCCAAGAGACTGTGAACCCTGGCCACCATCTCTTTTTCGCTTAAGGGCCAAAGTGTTTTGTGATCGGCTCATTCCTATCAAAACAAAATAATAATTCAAGGGAGAACTTCAATATAGTGTTATCTCTAAAATGGCTCAAGTCTCCAATGTGGGGGAGAAACAGAAACTTAATCATCATAGAAGCATAGAAATACAATCCATAGCCTGAAATAGTATGCGACAAAGATCAGATGAGGGCACGCAGAATTTCAGAACCATCTGTCAGAACATAATGTTGCTATCGTAAGCAAATGACTTTTGGAGATAGTACCTTCTCTCATAATGGTGCATATACTATATAGTCATATGCATTAAAAAGGAAGAAAATTGGAAAAGAAAAGTAAGAACGAATGCATTAAAATAAGAAAAAACATTATAGAATAGGGATTTCAGTCAAATAAATTGCAGAATGCCATTACCTTTCTCTCCCTACCTCTCTTAGTCTTGTACATGTAGAGGCAAGAAAAGCTTGATTTAATAATAAACGTAAAACTGTAAAACTCAGTTTGTATCGCCGTAAAATACTTGAACAAAAAGAAGAATTTTTCTTATCGTTTTAATGTTTGGATGACATTTGAAAAATTAATGAAAATAAAACAAGTCCAACTAATTGAATTAATAATTACAATAAATGAGTCGCTAATGTGTATCAGGAGAAATTGGAGGATAGACATAATGGAGGTGTAATGGAGGGGATCCTAATCCATATACTAATCCATAAAATAAATAATATGGATTATAACCAACAAAAACCCAGAATTATAGATCAAAAATATGAATATATTTAAAACCATCTAAACGAGTGATATAATCAAATCCTACAAAAGAAAGTGCAAAATGATCAACAAAATGAAATTGGCAGCATAAGAATCAAATTATCAATGTTTTAAACTATCGACTCAACCATATTCCAAACAACCCCTATTACTCATTTCTGACCACCATTCAATCCCAATAGCATCCGAGTCCTTTATGCAATAAGCGGCACAGATAATTCGTTCAAGAATTTTATCAAACACTTGAGAATCATAGAATATTTTTATCAATGTTGTAGAATTCTTCAGCACCAAAAAGAATAACAAAGTGAACATTTTAATTCAAAATTCAAAAGGATCCATAAAATGAAATTGGTAGCATAAGATTTAATCAACAAAATTCTAAACTACCGACTCTAAACACTATTCCAAACAACCCCCTATTACTCCTTTTCGATTACCATACAATCTCCTAGGCATGTTCGAGAATGACTTGTTTTAAAATGACTTATAAGTTAAAGTATAAGTTAGCTTATAAATTGTTTTAAGTTCTGACTTATAAGTAAAAGCGTTCGGTTGATAATGACTTATAAGTCAGAAATTAAGTTAAAACAAGTTATGAAGGTGTTCGGCTCAGAATGGCTTATAAGTTAAAATAAAATGTAAAGATTACTAAAAAGGTCATTATAAAAAGATTCATTGATTCAATATCATATCGAAGGTTATTATTGGTAAACAACTTATTTAAACAGATTACTGGTAAACAACTTATTATTTAAACATCTTATTGGCAAACAGCTTATTATTTAAACAATTTATTGGTAAACAGTTTATTATTTAAACAACTTATTATTGGTAAAGAATTTATTATTTAAACAGTTTATTGGTAAACAACTTATTGGCAGGGACGGATACATACAAGGGACAGCATAGGCAGTTGCCCTTACTAGATTTTTTTTATATACATACGAGCATGACAGATATGTAAATTAATAAATTTAAGGGGGCAGATTAATGAAAGAGTTAAATTTGGAAGAAACAAAAAATTTCATAAACCAATTTTGAATACAAGTACAACAATCTTCTTAGTTTTAAGACTTAGTGAAATCTTAGAAATATTTTTTGTATAGCTTTTGGTTTTGAATGTTCATCAGCATGTCAACTGTGAGGGATTTTTTGATTCAAGTTTGAATTTTTTTGTTATTGAATTGGTTGACTGTGGTTATTGTTTGTTTGGCCTGATTGAGTTTTTGTTTTTGGGTTATTTGATCTTCAATTGAAAATATGATCATTTTGGTTGAGTAGTTTCCGTCTTTAATTTTATTTTGATAGCTTACAATGATTTTGCCTTATTTTATAATGAAAAATGGAAAATGATTATGAGCCTTTAGCAGTCTCTCATTTCTAGTTGTTATAATCACTTTACTTCCCTGCGTCTAACTAATAAACCCTATATAATTTTTGGTGTTCTGAGTATAAATTTTGAATGATTTGTTTCTCTTATTTCAAATAAAACTTATTTGAAACTTATAAAAAGATATCAAAACTAGTTTATACTTTAAAATTAATTCATGATTTTGTTTGAATAAAGAAAGTAAATTTGGTTTGAAGCTTTGAGCATTTGGAGAATCATTCAAATTGAACTATGACAAATAACCGAAGTAAGTTTCTAAATTGTGTCTGAATGTTTTTTAATTTGAAATTCATTTTTTAGTCCGAATTATGAATATTTATTGCAATTTGTAAACATTATTATGATTAGTTTAAGTTTTCTTTATTTAACTTCAACAAAAAAATTAGTTAAACAACTTATTATTTAAACAGCTTATTATTGGTAAACAGTTTATTAATAGTAAACAGCTTGTTATCGGTGAACAGCTTATTATTTAAACAACTTATTGGGATTTCCCTATATAATGTAATCATGATGACCATATGACCATTCATTCAATAAACTTATCTTTGAGATTATTCTCTCTTTTCCTTGTGGACTCAAGGTTATTAGTCGATTCAAGACCTCTAGGGGTTGTTTTACCTAGAGGATTCTAGAATTGGATTGAAGACAAGTTCTACTTTCTTGTGCTATCATTTTTCTCTGGGTCAAGAATTAATTACGTTGGGCTTGGGTTCAAGAGATGTCATTCTAAGCTCAGGTTAGGGTGTTCTAAAAAAATGCTCAGGTTAGGGTGGGTTTAGGTAGAATCTGTGATAGGTAGGTTGAGCATGGGCAAAATCCAATGTGCTTGTGTTGAAACCTTGAAAGATATATGATTGAAACTAAAGATGGTATTTTGAAGAAGGACAACTGAATATTGAGGCAGAAGCAGCACAGCACCACAACCATATAGATTTACTGGAATTATATGCCCGGCCCAATACCAGTCTTCATTTTACCCAAATCATAACCTTAATACTTTATCAAACAATACATATTGTAAACCTGAAATGCAGGCATCATAATATAGTTATTGTTAGAGTTGGACTAGATTGATTGAATTATGGTGGGTAAACCTGGCCAAAGAGCAAACTTTAGGACAAACCTTTATATTATCCAAAAAACATAAAAAAATTAAGACATTGTCGTTTTTTAGGAACTTTTATAATGCAAGACCCTCTTATATAAAATCAAAAAATTAGTAAATCTATGACATTAAAATTATAATGAAATTTCAATACATAGATCACAGTTGGTAATAAAAAACTATTTAAGGTGACAAAATATAAAAACAGTGTAACATAAAATTTCTAAGTTCATAATCATCCCTCAAGTGCCAATACAAGTTGAGAAGTTATTGCTCTGTGATATGGGAAAGAATTACCTCATGATTTGAAAACACATCTTGTTTCAAACAGTAACTGAAAATTACTAAAAATTAAGCTGCTCACATTTTCCTAATTAAGCAAAATCCAGTATACAACAATTCATTCAATCAATCAATCAAACATTTGAACCACATAAATTAACAGCAAACGGAATTGAATCGAAACTCACATGCTCTGAAACTAAAGAGGTAAAGAAGAAGAAAAACCACTTGCCAAAGATTCAAACATAACATAATATACACATACTTGTCAAATATTTAGTCTAGGGTTTGGTACCTGACAGCAATCGAAGGAGTAGAATGAGTAGCAGGAGTAGCAGCCGCGGAGCAAGGAGCAAGGAGCAAGGAGTAAGGAGCAAGGAGGGAGAAGCCAAGAAATTGACAGATCGAGCGCAGAGAGAGAAGAGCTTTGTGAAAAAAATGTTCACGTCAGAAGAAGAGAAGAGAAAGAGATCAGGGTTTTTAGGTCAAAATAACCTATTAAGCATGACTTATAAGTTATTTTTAAATAAATTTTAATTGTTTACTTATTTTTTTGACTTAAAAATCAACTTATAGATTACAACATAAGTAATTGTCAAACAATCAAACAGTATCAAATGACTTATAAATAAGATAATTTGAACAACTTATAAGTCAGTTGGACAGGGAGAGAAGAAGAGATAGGTAGTGGTTATAGAGGTGAATGGAAAAGAACAGTAGTAGTGGTGATAGAGGTGAACGGAGAAGAAGAGAAATCGACGGTAGTGGTCGATTGTGGTGGATGCATGGGTGGTGTAGAAGAAAGGTTCGTAGGAGGGGGAATCGGAGACCAATTAAATTAAATAGCCTGAATCACACTTGTTACCTCCACGTTGTTATTCACTTTTAAATTATTTTTAAAGTTTATTTTTCATTTAAGTTTTTAATAGAAATGTCGTTCTTTTTATTTGATTTGAACGTAACTCGACGTCTCGACCCAACTTGAACTATTTATCTTTTACCTGATTTGACTCTATTTTTTGTTTTGTTTTTTGAATCTATATTTTATAAAACTTTATTTATTTTAAAAAAAAATTCAAAAAATAAAGTTTATTTTTTTGTTCTAATTTTTTGAATCTATATTTTATTTTTAAAAAATAAATTTTCTATTTTTTCTAAAAATAAATTTTTATTTTTTGAATATATATTTTATGAAATTTTACTCATTTTTTTATAAAAAAAAAATTTTTCTAAATATGAAGTTTTTTTTTTCTAAAAATAAAATAGGATAACTTGGATGGACAAAAGTACAAAAAATGTCAAATGGAGTAAAAGATAAATGGGTCGGATTACAGTCAAATCCGATCAAAGAAAAGAAATAGACAAAAATATCATATTAAGGACCTAATTGATAAAAAATAAATTTTAGAGACGACTTTAAAAGTACGTGACGACTTGAAAATACATAAATACTACCATATAAATCTAAAAAATTTGAGACGGCTGCTATTTGTCTCTAATCCGTTTCTGTCTTAAGTTTTAAATAAATATATAAAATTTTAAAATTATTTGAGACGGATCTCTATGTCGTGTCAACATAATTTTTTAAATAAATAAATAAATTTAACCAAAAAATTGAGACGATTAATTTGGTTTCAAAATTAGTTTCTAACATAAAATTATATATTAAAAAAATTGGCACGAAATATAATTTTGTCTCTCCTATTTGAAACAGGAGTAAAATTTGATTTGGTTTCAAAATCTGTCTCAAAATCAAATAATTTGAGACAGAATATTTTCCGTCTCTAAATTTCCGCTTCAGATACTCAATTTTCTGGTAGTGGCATTTTTCCCTTATAAATTTTAGCTTAGTTTTGCATGAATTAGTTAGTGGTGGTCATTGGAACAAAAAGTAAAAGATTTTTATAAGTCGTTGGATCCAGAAGTTAAAATAGAAATTAAACTCGCAAGTGAAGTCCATATGCTCAAAAAGGCATTTCTCGTAGAATATCCACCTATGTTACATGGATTTGACGATCCGTAAAAGATTATGGACACAACCATTTGAGGTAGAGCAGTCAAACCATGAGTCACTCAATTGCTGTCTTGTCTATCCTATTCCTACCGGTATCAAACAAACTACAATCAACCAAATAAGAATTCTGTAATCATTACCACCACCATATCGCGTTATTGATTTTGTTCAATACATACATAAACCAACCCAACCACAAGTCTGTGCATGTTCATTTAACCCAGAAAATAACAATTTCATCACTATTCCCTAACCACTAAATAGTTTTTACTAGTATTTTTGGAGTTTCTTTTATCTCTTGAACAAAAATAACTAACTACTTATTCATTAACATTTATGATAAAAAAAAAAAAAAATTACTCTCTTATGTCTAAAAATGAATTTATGAATTCCATAGAAAACCGCCTATGATTTTTAAAACAGTTATCCCAGTGTGAGTGAGTGTGTAGTGTACATGGGGGGATGATCTGCAGCTACTTATATCGTCCATTCAAAATAGGAATTTGTTGCGGATACTATTTGCACCTCAAATTACCCCATGTTCATGGAAGTCTCCCGGTACAATCAATGATTATTAATTTCTACTACCTGCTTTGAGCTTATTAATGGATTTACATAATTCAATTTACTTTGGGTTAAAGTAACTATGAACATGCAATTTTATGAAAGCAATTTTGGGTTATTAGTTATTATGAACAAGTAATTACATTCCCACATATGCATATGGTGACCCACTATCCGCACAATAGTCATGTAGACGGTAACTATCATGCCAACTATTTATAATTTGCCGCACAACTATCGTGCCAACTATATAGGAGTATAATTTAACGTCCGAACAATAGTTATGCGGACAAAATATACCATCCGCATATAAACCCTTGTAACACTGTCACAAAATGTCAGTACACAATGATGCACATAAACCCTTGTAACAGAACTGCACTCTCTCAGGTTTAGACAATGATGCTCTTGTTGCAGAGACCCATCAACCATGTAATGCAACTCAGCCGTACGCTATTACTACCTCTGTTCCAAACATAAGAGCACTAAAAAAAATAAAAATAAATTGGAGCTACTGCAAATTTATTTATTGAAGGCCCACATACAAAGACAATATTTTCATGTCATCCAACGAGTTCCCATTTTTACCCCAGTGACGTTACAAAAATTAATTGCTACGAATATAAAATTATATTCATAGTGGGGTTGCAATAACTTTGATTTGGTTTGGTGGGGGAAGACGAATGAAGTTACAAATAGGAGAGAGAATAATATTACACAGCCTGAAAAGAATTGATACAAACATGAAGTCTGTTCAACCTGGTATGTAGTATTTGAAAAAAGATCTACGAATAAACCAAAGTAGAAACAAACAACTTTACACTCATCTTTTAATGATTTACAGGGTAATTCCTTTCTACATGGACGCCAAGATTTCTCTCATTTCTGATACAGATGGAATGTTTTCAGTAGGGTAAATTTTGGCAACAAGCTGCGCAAAGCTGTCGTATTTGTCCAGAAATTCCTTCTGTCAGCAAGTAAAAGTTCAGTTAGATATATGAGACATTCCACTGCCGCTAGTGTCCACATAATGAATAACATAATTATCTACCAAAAGTCAAATTCAAATAGGACATGATTGATATTAACAGTAAAATGTAAATAGTGTTGGCCTTGTGCAGTCAAGCTATCAAGTTTATATCTAAGAGGCAATGGAAAACCTTAGTATAGATGTGTACATGAACAAAAAAAAGTTCAAAGTTGTATGGTTCTTGACCCAGCGGTAACTCTTGACCCAGCGTTCCATGAGTTCAAGGGTTCGATTCTTGGGTGCGTGTGTGTGTAAAAATTAGCAACAACAAAAAAAAGGTTCAACAGCAGGAGGAGTGACGAAGAGAGTTTTAAATATAGCAGACCTTATTTCCTCCCTCCGAAAAAGAAAAAGCCATATTATGGCATAAGACTTATTATACTCCCTCACGTCCAAAATAGAAGATCATTATTAAAAGACATTTTCAAACTCAAAATTGACATAATTCCTTTAATTTTAGTCAATACAATGATAAATATTGTAAACTATCTCGAAAATACTACTCATTGCAAGATTTATTTTTCCATCAATCGAATCACTTTTTCAAAAAATACGAGACATCTAAGTCATACAAGTAAAGATACTCATTGATAAGAAAAAGAAAAAATGTGAACGGGGATTGGATTGATGATAAAATAGAATTCTAGATCGCAAACAATAATTCGATTGATGATGAAAAAAAAAAATTATTCGTTCAGTCCTCTACCTTAATAATAGAAAAAAGGATTGATCAAATTCTATTGAATCTGACTCATAGTGATCATTTATCAAAGAATGACTCTGGCTATCAAATGATTGAACAACCGGGAGCAATTTATTTACCATACTTAGTTGACATTCATAAAAAGTATATAATGAATAATGAATAATGAATTATGAATTAAATTCATCTTGTTTAGCAGAAAGACGGATATTCTTACTCGTTATCAGACAATCACTTGTTCACAAACTTTCATAATGTTTAATTAATCATCTCAATATTTTGAGTTTAAAAATGTATCAAATTGACTTTCAAAAGTCAATCTCAATTTTGAGTTTAAAAATGTATCAAATTGACTTTCTAAAGTCAATAATGATCTTATAATTTAGAAAAGATGAAGTATTTTACTTTATGAATATTAAGGTCCGCAGAAGATGCATTAGACATAATTTGTTGATGATTTTTGTTCAACGTTAACCTTTACTGACTAAAATTATTAATTGTGAAAAACTTAATTGAAAAAATTATGTCTAACTGCAGCCCATGCCCCAATCTTAATATTTTTTTCAAAAAAATAAAAATAAAAAGCTAATTAAATAGGTAAATCCTTTTTTCTTTTCCAAGACGGAGATAGTATACGTATATGGCAAAAAAGGAGGGAGAAAAATAGAGGACAACGCTATAAATAATTTCTATATATATATATATACACACACACATAGGGTTCGGTTCCTATCCGGACTCCCGCATTTTCTTAAAATGCGGACTTTCTTTTTTTTTTAAAAATAACTAAAAAAAAAGTTTAATATTTTATGGAACTGAAATTTTTTCATAATAAAGTGTTTTGGGTATGATTTGGATACATATAACAAAACAGTCTGTACAGACTGTACAGACCTGTTTTGTTATATGTATCTAAATCACACCCAAAACACTGTATTATGAAAAAATTTCATTTCCATAAAATATTAAACTTTTTTTTTAGTTTTAAAAAAAAAAGTAAAAAATAAAAAAATAATTAGTCCGTAACTTAAGCTAGTCCGAACTCCCGGACTGGATCCCCTTCCTATATATATATATATATATATATATATATATATATATATATATATATATATATATATATACATGGAGCATCAACTGGAATGAAATTTAGCATCTTAAAGCATAAGATGTTTTCTCAAGTTTAGTCAACGAAATGTTTTATGGATTTTCGGTCTCGGGTACAGTTCTAATCAAGATATTCTATATTAAGATTCACGGGGTAACATAAAAGCGTTAGTACAGTTTCCACAAATTTTCTTCTAAAGGAATTGTTTGCATGATTGACGTTTGATTGTTTAAACAAATTCATTAGTGAAGTGGACTAGTAATAGTAAAATTTATCACAAGGAATAAGCAAAAACAGTAAAAGAGGTTATAGATAAGGTTTATGAGGATCTATGTCTGGGAACCTAAGGAGACGGAATAATGTGCCTACAAACTTGCTAAGATAAGAGAGAGAATATCAAGAGACTTGACCTACATCAGATGCATCGAGTACGAGATTAAAGACTGCTAATAAGAGGATGTGATTATGGAAAGGTGGAGGAGTTGCATCGATAAACTATTTAATGGAAAGAGTGATTGAAACTAAGGAAAACTAAATAATAGTTATTGATGATTTAACAATACATCGTGTAGTGAATTTTGCTAATTTTTCTGAATTGTCTTGATGTGGAGTGAAGTACCTTTTTTCACTTTGGCCTTCCATTTTTCCAAATGTCGCCTACTTTCATCAAACAAATGTGTTTATATTCATCGGGAGCATTTGTTTTTTCCTATAAAAGAAGAAACAACTCTTAAGATATATTTAAAAGTAAGAGAGGATGTGGTCATGGAAAGGTGGAGGAGTTGCTTCCATAAACTATTTAATGGAAAGAGTGATTGAAAGTAGGGAAAACTAAAGAATAGTTATTGATGATGCAAAAAATAGGTCTGTCCATAAAATCAGAATATTTGATGTCAAGGACTCTTTGAAGAAGATGAAATCAGGTAATTGTATGGGGCATGACGGTGTCTCGTTGATGTTTGGAGGTACTTGGTGGTGTGCCTAAAGTTTGTTGACTAGTCTATTTAACAATATCCCATAGACTAAAAAGATGCTCAAGGAGTGGAGAAGGTAAAGCACATCAATGCCAATTATAAGAAAAGGGAGATTTCAATGGAGGCAATATTCTTGATTAGACAATTGATGGAAATGTATAGAGGAAATAGGAAGAACCTCCATATGGTGCCAATCAAAGGGCACTTTGATGGTTTCTTGAATAGAAAAAAAGTACCTATAAAATAGGTTGATATGATTCACGACAAGTATGATGGAGAAAATACTTGTGTGAAGACTTGTGATGACACATAAAGTTATTTCTCAATCACAATAGGATTATGCCAAGGATCAACATTAAGCACTTATATTTTTACCTAAGTCATGAATAAATCAACAAAAAGACGTTCAAGACCTTCAAGATGATGTGACATGTTTGTATGTTTTTTAGTAGAAGATAGTGACAGTCGATGAGACTAGGGCCTATGCTAATGCTATGTTAGATTTATGGGAAGGACATTGGAAGGGTTTTAAAGGAAATTGAAGTAAACATAATATATGAAGTGTGAATTCCTCAATGTTTAAAGAATATATGAATATATGGGATATGAGATGCCCAATAAAATTATGAGAATATCTTTAAATACTTGGGATCAATTTCACGTAAATAGATATATTAATGAAGAAGTAAGCCACAGGATAAGAACATAATGGATTAAGTGGCGTGGTGTATCAGTGTGTTGTACAATCTTAGCCAAGTTAAAAGGAAAGTTTTATAAGACAATGGGAGATCAGCAATGCTATATAGATCTGCATTTTAGGCGACCAAGAAGTAATATGTGCTTAAGATATGAGTTGCTAAAATGAAAATGTTATGGTGGATTGTGGTCATTGGATTGAATCGGATTAGACTAGAATATTCAAAGAAAGGTTGAGTGCCATCAATTGAGAAGAATAGGAGGGAACATTGGTTCGGACAGTTTGGCTCTATCTAACGACTAACGTTAGCATATAAATGCTCAAGTACAAAAGGGAATCTTGTATCATGGGGAAAATGCAAGAGGGAGAGGAACGCCATAAATTACTCCAAGGAAAGTTGTTTAAAGAGAGACATGATTTGTGACATGAACAGGTAGAAGAGGAATGTAATTGCATGTCGGAAGCCGAACAGGGTATTCCACTTTTAATCATGTTTTTCTGCTTCTCTCTTCTCCCTTTCATCTTATAATTATTTTCCTTTTAGTGTTCTTATAGTGAAAACGAACAATACACTCTTGCTTTAGCAGGAGGGTATACTGAACTGCTTAATATCTGGCGTTTACCTCCCTTTACAAAGTGATATCAATAATCACAAATACTATCCACTGCAAATTGCAAATCTCCAGATTTCTTATAGGGCTCCTTTTCAACTAAAGCTAAGACAAAGCCCACGGTGCTGGGGAGGCGATTGATCCAGGAGGTGAGCCAGGCCGTGGATGTGGCGGTGGATCCTGGAGGTGGGCGGCCAACGATCACGACAGTGAATTTTCTAGTATCTCTCACCCACCTTTTTTCCACGACATAGGAATCTTTTTTCTTACTCTGACGACCACAAATGGCGGGGTTTGGGATTTGGGTTATTCAGATGATCGCATCCTCTATAAAAATTAAAAACAACGTCGTTTGTTGTAGCGGTGTATACTCTCCCTGCATTAGCAGGGATCCTGTGGGCTTTCTTATACATATGTATATGTATGTAGTTTTCTATATGTGTACATGTTTATTTTACCCAACTCCATTCAATTCAGTTCTTTTATTTTAAATTTGTTTATTTATTTATTTGAATATACCTTACATATAAAAATCATTTTAAGCTAACTGAACTAATTTAGGATAAAAACATTGTTAAGTTGAAGATTTCTGAGATTAACATTATTTCTATAACTCTTGCTGATCTAGCTTTAGTTTCATAATTAGTGAAATAGAAGATTACAGTCATGCAACCTGCAGATAATCATTAGATATTACATAAACTGTAGACTCATGGGTAATAAGACCAAAATACCTTGCACTTGTCCCATAGTGAAGGCAGCAATTCCTCCGAGGTTAAGTTCTTCTGCAACTTCTTATACATTGCCATGATGGATTTATCGACCTGTAGGAACAAGTAAATATTTCAGTAAAACGTATCTCAAAGTATGGCTGGAGTTACAAAGGGCCTGCTTGGGGCCTTCAAAGCCACTCCCAATTCTCCCCAACTTCCTTGAATGTTACCCATTTACCCCCTCCTCCCCCCAAAAACATTTGCAAGTAAAAACAAATAACCGGAAATATTGAAGGTAATTCATGACTTACCCCAGATAAACTAGATTTCACCACCTTCCGCAGATCCATTTTTGACAATCCTAGTTGGAACGGAATCTGAAAATTTTGAGTTAATACAATAAGCCTTTGAACTAGGTAACTGAATTACAATTTAAACACAAGTTCCTAGCAAAGGGAACGTAGAGTAAAAGATGTAGAGAAATTCAACTTTTAATCTAGGGGAAAAAAATCAAGGTGGGTGGGTAAGATCATAGTTGTCACGACGCTACGACGAGACGCGGCGGTAGTTGACCACAACGACGAATAGGCATTGTCCCGTCTGTATGGCGACAAGTCGTTAACAATGTGATATTTATACATTTGTTAATTTTACTTAAAAAGTATATTGAATAATAAATTTTATATACATTAAAACTTAAAACATCATAACTAACACTATGAAATACAATTAAAAACTTATATGAATACTTCACAAATTCAAAAATAAAATAATTGACATTGAAAACTAGTAGAACAAGTCAACAAACACTACTTAAAAAATAAAGAATCAACCAAGTCAACAACCATCACACATTACAAGTCTAAATAAGTAATAAAATTACACCACATAGCAAGTACATAGGTTATGATGAGTCATGGGTGCAAAATGACTTGATCATTTAACTTGAGCTAGCTAACAAGGCGTGAGCCTTGGCAGCTCAACGTCCAAGGTGTTGCCTTTTCCTTCACCAAGACAACTGTCGTCGCCTACGACCGTCGTCGCCTAAGCGACGCCATGACAATTATGGGTATCTATGACAACTATAGGCATAATTGATGACAGTTTACTCCCCATAAATGATCACACAATTCAATGTGGGAAAGAAAAATAGAGGAAAGAGAATAATTAGGTTTCCTTTTTACCCATCATGACCTCACGTAAGGACATTAAGGATTCCATCTTTTTCCTAAAAATAGTGACCTAATTAAGTATTTTTGAGGGTAATAGATTTATAGTAGTATAACATTTTGAATCTGAATTGTGTACTTGGGATGACTTGTCTAGGACAAATTTTTTGTATTTGGTCATATCTTATAGGACAATTTTTTTTGCATCAATACTGTGATATATCCTTCAGACTTTAAGGTTTAAGCTTGTAATAACCCCATGAAATGATCCCCATGAAAGCATGAGATTAACTCTAGGTACCCCTACAACCTTCATTTGCAATCAACAGAATAGCTGCAAATTTCTTGGCAAAGTTAACATTTTCAGTTCAGCAAATTGATCTTTTATGGTTGTTCATAAAAGACGCTTCCCATGTGTCTGGAAGGAGGAATAAAAGAATATTTTCCAGGGGGGAAAATTGAAAACGGCTATGATAGATGACAAATCAATATGCATCAGTGCCCCGATATATCCTTTGGGTGTCAAGGTTTAAGCATCAAAAGAACCCTCTAGAATGATCCTGTGAAAGAATGAGATTAACTCTAGGTACTTCTACAGTCTTACTCGTGCCCACTCCACTCATCAGAATAGTTGCCGATTTCATGGCAAATGTAACATTTTCAATCCAGCAAATTGGTTTTTTCAAGAGCAGGTGGTAGCCCGTAGCCCAGATAAAATTCTTTAAGCATGTTCAGGAATTTAATATTGACCATACTAAGAAAAACAAGAACAGTAGCAGTTTAAGTGGTGCTCAAAAATAAATCCAGGCACTAACCTCTTCTGGCGTGATTGTGTACATTAAATCCTCAATTTTTCGAGCAAACTGGAAAAGTCTTTCAAATTGCTGCAAATAAAAATAAAAACAAAAGGAAAAAAAATGCAAAAACGTCATATTTATAATATGCAACTAGAATAAACTTTAAGGCTACGTTTGTTTGAAATAATAATAAATGGGATAGAACTATTTGTACTAATATAACACCATTGGTGACTATATTATCCCATGATTAGTCCGTTATTTAATCCATGGACTATTTGTTATCATTTCTAAGGCCATTAGATACATCTAAAGGGAGATTATATTTATCCACCTTTCCACTTAGAATTATAATCCATTATTCAATGGCCTTGGAAATGAGAAAACATAGTCCATGTGATTCAGTAACGGATAATCATGTGATAAAATAGTCCGTAGTGGTAATAAATTAGTACGAATAGTCCTATCCCACCCATCATTTTTGCAAACAAAGGTAGCCCAAGGGGAAAACTGGAGATTGAAGAAAATAAGAAACATAATGTAACAAATCAAGGTGGCCTTCTTACATAATATATGATCACGCTGATATGACGTGTGCAAGCTTGTTCATAAGATTCACTTGCTTGGTGATAAAATTTGGCTAAAGTGGGTACAACATTAGCTAGGTCATACAGACTGCATACAACTGTTTCTAATCAGTATACCGAATGTGATTTCGGTTAAGAAACAAAAACCTACTCTAAAATAACTTATATTGAAGCAATCATCACGTAAAATATAATAGAATATATACTTAATATGTAGACTTATAGTAGATCGCAATTACCTATTCTGAAATGCAGCATAATTCTCTAAAAGCAATATATCAGCATATTTTGGATCTGCCTGAGCAATTTTGTCCAAAGTCACAAACATTATGCTAACCTGTCGAGCAGATTTCACCACAGTTTAGCTCAAAGAATACCATTTGTAAGCGAAGAATGATCTACGATTCATCAAACTGAATTAATTGGGGAACATACTAATAAGTTTGACATGTGGAACTTCATTATGGTCAGATTGGAAATGAAAGGAGAAAAGGAACCAAAAATAAAAAAGGCTTAAAGTTACAGGGTGAACCAGAGCGTTATGTAATATCTTCATCTCTCTTTCCTATTGTTAGTCAAGTATGAAGGAAAAAGACATGCCATCCCTCATTTTACTCTGTTTTTGCAAAGCCGTGGACCATTTTAGTAAATAAAATAGAAGTTAAGGGAGAAGTTGGCTAATAATTAATTAGTAGCTTCTAGAAATAGTGATGAGCGATGGCGCATTGTTAATGATGAATTTATTTTCCGGAAGTTTTGGTCAGCAGCTAGTGTGGAGTGATTGTGTGAGGATAGGGTTCCGGACCTCCGGTGAATGAAGTGATAGCATTAATGAAGATGAAGATGAAGATGAACAGTGTTTTTTAGGACTGGTTTCTGGAATGTGGGATTGTAGGACACTAACCTTGGGATGACACATTATTTTAGGACAAGGATTACAGTAGGGTTAGGTTGCTAAAGATCAAACAATACCAAATTGATTTTGAACAAGGTTTAGTAGAGATTTAGAATAAAGATAAAGAGAAATAAGCGCTGACCCAATGTTAACTGAATAACAATTCAATATGGTACTTGCAACGTAAACAACAACGGAGATCGTCAATTTCTATAGTACGAGGTATGGTTGGGGTAGGCTTCTTTTGGACCACTTAACTGTTACACATGTTAATAAGGAACGTGGTACGCTGGGTAGATTTCTTGAAAGATATAAATTAAACAGATCGAGTTGTTTCTAAGTGTAAGAATGGAGTTCTTTTAGAAATTACTTGTAATAAATAACGTATTCAGTCTTTTATTAGTTAATATATGGAAACCTGAGGAAAATTAGCAATATTCTATGAATGTGATAGGAAAAAGAAGCTTTTGAAGCCAAACTTAGTAAGTTCGTACAAAAACGCAACTCACTAACATGCTGGCAAGTTTGGGTTAACTTATCCGCGCGGGGAATTGGTTGAAACACGCACGAAAGCACAAACATTTTAACTCAAAATAACATGGTCAATTTTAAATAATAACTAAGACTGCATATGTTTATACAGGTAACAGAATATGGAAACCCTAATTGTAGTATAAATTAAGTAACCTAACTTAATAAGGAAGCAAATCCTAATAATATCCTACTGCTATAATTAAAAGAAAAACACTAATTACAATAGATTTTTAATAATAAAATTTTGCAATTTCCATTTGTTCTTTTTGACCATTCCACATCACTAAGGCAGTGAACAAGCCACCAAGGTGTACTTTAAGGTGAGCTTACATAAATTTTATGTCTTACAGCAATGAATGAAAGCAGCAAGGCAAACCAGGAAATGCCTTTTGAAATTTGAACACTGGTTAGGACAAAATTTTGTTTACTGGAATTGACATTTATTAAGACTAGATTTCAATCAATATTCAAAAAACTCGAGTGGTTGAATACTTCGAGTGGAATTGAAAATTTTGTAGCTTTGAGAAGTTGATAGAAAGGTTGTTGGAGTTCACTGGTACAATACTTGCTAACCACGAAAAATCATTTTACTCATCAAACAGAAAAATAATTTCAATCAATAGTTTTTCAATATAAAAAATTATATAAAAAAAAGGAAAAAGAACTAGATTTTTTTAAAAGAAAAATTGAATAGAAACACCTTATTAATATGATAATTGTGAATATAGGCCCATCCCAATAGAATTAGGAAGATTACGGGATAATGAAGTATCTTAAATTGTATCGCATGTTCGAGACAAGCGGCATTCCACAAGGCTAGTTTCAAGAATGCATTTACTATGTCACACTTCTAAGTAAATTCCATGAAGGAATGTCTTAGAAAAAGGTAGATTTCAGGCCAGATTTTTTAATAGTAGATTTCATCAGTTCCACTGTACAGATGAATCTTCCGCTACAGTGATATTCTTGTTTCACTAGCAGTTAGGCTTGAAAGCGCACTTCTTGCGGTTTGGATGTCTTCGTCTTGGAATTACCACAATAGCAAGACGTAAAACTACAATCTCTATAAGGTGAATAATATTCAAGAAAGCTTCGAGGAACAAAACACATTTGTCCTTCCTAATAATCAGGTATAAAACCACTTCATAAGTTCAAACAATGCAAACTTCTTTAGTCAAGTACATGTTACACAATTACTACAGTTCATGTTAATTAATTATCATAGTTGACACTACAAGGATAGAAACAGAAAACTCAATTTAATGAAGCGTTCTCCAAAATTCTAGCAACGAAGCTCTGAAATCTACTAATAGTACATATCAACAATGTTTGCCAATTTATACATGTGCCATAACTAAAATGTAAAAAAAATGGTTTGTGGGAGGTGGGTACTCACAAATTTAGTGTATGCCTGATCAACCAAATCCCTAGATTGTCCCTGGATGTACTGCTCCATACGGGTTGCAAGAGTAGCGAATCTATGCAGAAGCGACATGAACATTCAAAAAAAGAATTAAATACAGATCATAGCATACTAATAAATTAGCAATAAACCACTAGAGAGGAACTTAAGATAACAATTGAACTTAAAGTAATGGTTGTGTCATTATTGTTTATATGATGAACGGTATAAAACTTCTACTTACTCCCTCCTTCCTAAATGTTTAGTCCCTTCTTAAGATCCCAGGTCCCAACTATTTGTTGAGACGATCATTTTTACATTCACACTTCAGTTCCAAAGTACAACCCTCAGAAGCACATTATTCGTCTTCCAAAAGTTCTGAGCTACAAAATTTGTTCGGAAATCAACCACCTATAACCAAAAAGACCAAATTGAGGGAAAGTTTTCTAGAAGGATAAAATTAACCACTTGATGTGCATAGAATGTATTCATATGGGTGCTTCTGCCTCTTTGTTTCTATTTGTACTCACAAGCCATATTGGGTAGGATAGGATTAGAAACGAAAATATTCGAATGACAGTTGGGGTGGCACCGACCAAAAAGAAGATGATTGAATATCAGTTAAGATGATTTGGTCATATTCAACTTCCACTATAGACGCACTGGTAAAAAGGGAAGTCTTGTATTAAGAGGAAGATATAAGAAGAGGGAGGTGTAGGCCAAAAACTTTTTGAGGAAAGTTGTATAAAGGGGCTTGGTGTAATAAAAGAAGTGAGTGGAGGAATATAATCCGCATATCAGAATGCATGCATGTATGTATTTTTCTATATGAAGGTGTGCTTTTATTTTATCTCTATTCCTTTCTTTCGTATTATTTAATAATATTTATTTTATTCTTTTCATATTTAATACGATCAGTGTATCGGAAGTGAATTTGGGTGTTCACACCCTTTTGTTTATCTTTTACTTTTTCCTCCAATATTTTTCTCTTTTCATTTTTTATTTATATATATGTGTGTTTGTGTGCCTATTTTTATATATGTAGGTGGGTTTTATTTTTATACATTTCAAGCATTTCTATTTTTTATTTTACTTTACCTTTTTTTCAAATTCATCCTTTTATCCCTTATTTCTCTCCTTGTCTTTCTAATCTTACGATTTATTTTCAGCCTATCCAAACTAGTTTGGGATAAAAGACGTTATTGAGTTGAGTTGAGAATTTAAGGAGTTTTTATCTTTTGAGTTTTCTTCTCCCTTTCAACTTTTTTATTTACATATGGAATTCATTTTCCCCCTACCACAATTACTTTGGGATGAAAGAAAAAGGCATTGCCGTGTTAAGTAAAGGTCCATATGTATATTGTACAATATTTTCCTCATCCAATCTTTCCTCAATCGAGTTAAAAAGGACTAGTAGTCTAGGATACTTTTAGCACATTGAAGAAAACCATATGACATCACTACATAAAGCTAAACTTTTTGCAAGAAACTTTAGTTTCAAGATGTGAAACTACTTTAATAGTGAGCATCCAAAATCAGAAGGATTTAATTTCAAAAAAAAGTAGTTTATGATTCTAAACCTATCTCGTGCAGCAGAAAAGTGGAGTGACTTAACCTGAGAATTGCCCAACTCATGGAAAGAACACAAATTTGAACAAGTGAGATCTGAATCACCTTGGTATATATGACAAGACACCCATCTGTCGAACATTTCGCTCATTTCTTTCTATCTGGTGGCAAGCTTCCTCTACAAACTGCAATTCATTTAATAACCTCATTGGTTAAATCAAATTAAATGGAGGAAAATTGTAATGAATTGTGTAACAGAAAAAATATAACTCACACGGGCGAACTGTGTAGAGATTCTATCTTCGAGGGCATCAAGCAAGATACGCACAAATCCTGCTGCATCAGCTTTCTGACCAGATATATACCTTTCTGTAATCCCATGCATAGATATGCAGCGCAGAGGGTCAATTTTGTATGCCCAATCTACCACAGCATGGAAGTCTTCCTAAAGAGTTAGAAGGGAAAAAAATCAACATGCCAAGAAAAAAAAAGTTTTGTTTGCCAAAAAAATGAAACTCCTTGTTTAAATTTAAAAAACATCACGACTAGGAAACAAACTATCAGCCTATGCTGAGCAGCAGTTGAAAATTTGAATATATGGAAAAATTATCACAAGAAGATTGAAAAGTGTGCGCGCGCGGGGTGTATAAGCAGAATAACCCAGCAATAAGAATCGAATTCACCATAAAGACTAGGAAATTGATTTAGCTGGATCACCTTATAGTAGTTACAACTGCAGTTGTTAAAGAAAAAGAAAGAACATTTCTTTAAAATTAATAAATTCAAAGAAACAACATGACTTAGTCCTTTAGCCAATGTTAGTAAACCTATTCTATGTGTAATTTTTTCTCATGATTAGTTTATTGATAGGGTAATTGAATGGTTCGTTTTAAGTGTGGCAACAGAAGCAACAAGAGTTAGAAGTCTGTAAAGATCAACTTAGAACCTAACAAATTAGGGAAATAGAGTTCAAATTTAGAGTAGTGGGAGGAAGAATGGGTAAGAAAAGGGCTTGGGGAGGGAGAATGGGATAAGGGAGAGAAACTTCTCAAAAATGTTCAATATTCATTCATAATCAGCATAAAAATGAAATTACATGAGCTACTCATACTTAACTACTAGATAGAGCCAACTATAAATAGACAGTAATGTGCTCCTGCCTTAATCCTTATCCTAATCATGAACATGGACCACTAATAACAAGCAACTTTCAACAAAATAGGAAAATAGCACTATTTTACACTACTCCCTGCATCATTTAAAATGATCCTAATAAGTTGGCACAGACTTTAAGATTGTGTCTACTAAATAATACTCCCTCCTATCCTAAATAAATGACGTTTTAGGGGGTTTAATTTTATTCTATATAAGTGTTGTTTTGGAATTTCTATGCAATATTGCACTATTCTATATAATATGCTTAGTAAATGCAATTCCATGAACCATTTTACCACATATACAACCAAAGTTCCAATAACCCATTAATTGCCTTCATCTTTGTGGAGAGAGAAATAATTAATTAGGGATACAAAAATATTTTGTGTTATTTCTTAATAAGTGTGCTTAACTCTAAAACGTCATTTAATCTGGATAGGAGGGAATATTTTAGAGTTATTTTAATCTAATAATTCCTGAATATGGGAACCACAAGTTTTGAAATGGACAACTTTGAGGGTCAAAAAACTCTAATTTAAATAGGATGCGGGGTAAGTGAAATATAGTACTTAATTCCTTTTTCATTCATTTAATGCCTATTGGTGTTCCAAAAGTGCACATAAAACTTTGAAATGAAATAAAGTGAAAAGGTTGAAATAATTTGGAACTTCAGAAAAGGAAAGGAGATCAATAAAGAACGGAAGGAGTGTTATAAGCACCGGAATTCTAAGTTGTGTAAGGATGTCTCATTAGATGGTTAATACTTGAAAGAACATGTAAGGATGTACAAGTTGCATGAGGATGCCTCATTTAGCCATGTAAAAGTAACTTATCAAATAAGGCACTTATTTTTTCTCCTCGCAAAATATAAGTACTCCCTCCATCTCAAGAGAAATGTTCTCTATTTGATTTTTATGGCCAAAATGATCATTATTAAATTAATAATTAAGCATATACGTTTAGAATTTTAAAATCCCAAACCTTGATGTTAATACTAAATTATGTGTAGTTTGTAATGTTCATAGTCTCTTTGCATGTATCTAAGAGATTAATATGATTCATTTTTAAAAATGGTCGATTTGAACATGAAAAACAACATAGGACATTTATCATGGGGAACAGGGAGAAGAAAAATAACAGGACTATAGTAGAAAAAATAATAGGACTCTGCAGACAGATGTAGGAATAAATTGCACAACTACAATAACATGTTATTGTATTACTTGTATTCCATCAAGCAAATCACGAAGTGAAACATTTAGTTCCCCCAGCTCTGAAATTCTTTTACCTACAAAATTACAAAAAAAACAGGGCTGAACTGACTTTCCACATTACATAAAAATCAGGGCACAATAGAGAAAGTTACCACTTTTGCTGTCACTGTCATCAATGTCCATTATTCCTAAATCATCATCATTGTCATCATCCCCATTAGGTCCATTTTTCTTGCCATTGGCAGGACCGCCTGGTGGAGCAAGTCCAGGAACTTCAAAACACATGAAGTGTGCAAAAAAAGAACTCTGCAGTTTTACCATTTGAATAGATTATTTCAGCTAGACTAAAAATATAATTTAGAATTCAGGGGAGAGGCGGGATCATGGCTAACCTCATCAACAAGGAGTGGGATAAATATCGTGAGCATTTTGGCATAAGCTTCTGAAACTGTAGAAGTATCTGCATTATTCACACTTTGATTGGAACCTGTGGAACCTTCAAGCCAGACAGTTGGATTTCTTGATGCTTTCGTACTAGCTCGAAGCTCATTTGCAAACTCACGAGCCTGTAGGGGATTAAGAATACAAGACAACATTCAAAATTGAAATAACCCAGAAAGTGCAATCAACATCGCATAGCCACAAAAAACAGCTTAAAAATCTGAAATTCAGTAGAAATAAATTGGGTGCCATAATACCATTAGGAACTTCAAACTAAGAATTGTGCCATTATTATCAAAGGGTAAAGGAATAACCAAAAAAATGACACCATACTAGTCCTAAACAGTAATATATATAAAGTTTTGACACTTGCTAGACTCAAATGTATATAATACAGAAAGTTTTGAATTTTCATTCATCCTAAATTTTGTGTATGCTCTTTTGTTATTCACCTTACCAATATTGACCTTCTTGACAGCGGGCGGATTCAACTTTAACTAAACTTCCTAATGTCACTCCTATTCAAAAGTTAGCTCAAACAAATGACCTAATATTTATGTCTTGATGCTAAACTAAACCACCAACAACCGAGTTCCAATGTAATGAATAATAACCAAGTAAATGCCTTAAAGTGTGTGGAGTAACTTCTTTCAGCTTGTCAACTGCATGCTAAACCTACATAACCAAAGTTGAGCAAGGAAGGTATACAAATGATTCACAATTCTTCGCTCCAATAATTTATTGAACATGGAAAATAAGAAACAAATATGAATAACTGGAAAGCTTTTGCTTAAATTCTTAATGTATCATGACCTCACGGCGTATAAGCAAATTAAGGGAGCTACAATAAGCTTTCCTTAATGGGCCCAAGCAATTCTTATCAAGGCTCTGCAAAGGCAAAACAGAAAAATGAATTTCAGTAAGTAATAAGAACAGAAAGAATAATAACTACCAATAATGTTTATGTCATTTGACCTTCAAATGCTGCAAAAGGCGAGCATACGTCCTGCATTTATACCTCAGATCAGCATGATCGGGTCTCTTCAATTGTCCCCGCTGTTTTAACCAAGAGATCCGTGAAAAAATGACAGTTCCGCTTCTCAAGTATAGCCAATAATCAATTATAAAGAAACATCCCATTAAAATACCTGAGAGAAGTAACTCTTGTCACTTATCATGAAATCCACCAAACTAGCAAAATAGTTTCTCAAGAACTCAGACGCTCTCCGAACAAAAGTAGTTTTCAATTTGTCAAGCTCTGCCCGTTTCTCTTTAACCTGTAAAAATTCCATCCTCCGGTCTTAGAAAGATACTACGTATTAGATCTTTTTATACCCATTGTGATAGGAAATAAGATACAGTTCAGGATTTCGTTGCAAGTGATTCACTGCCGAATCAAATGTTTATAGGGAAAATGCATGGAAATGCAAAAAGACCCCAAATAAGTTTGACAAAAAATGTACGCATATCATAGACGTGTGATGGAATTATGATAAAACAAATAAAGTATATATAAGTTACAAAATCATCTGACAGTAGTAGAAGTAGCACCAACTGGAGATCAAGTGACAAGAAAATCCTCTCAGACAGTTTCTGCATGTACAACGAATACCAGAAACTACAAACCAAGAACAAGTGAAAAAAATACCCATTGATGGTAATGGTTGGTGGAAGAGAAGATCATTATTAATATCGATAGAAATATATGTAGCAACAGCTACATACTCATACCCCAACAGATCTATGAACTTCTTTTGATAGATAAGTTTGGCCCTAAGCAAGGGGATTGGAAATTTAGAAACAGCAAGCTTGAGGCTATTTTCAACACCTCTACCATTTATCCCACCCCTAGGGTTGATTGATAAAATTTTACATATATTATCACGCCAAAAACATACAATTTTACACCTGCAAGTAAGTGAGGCACAGAATCACAACAAACATTGATATTCGCAAATACATGTATTCAGATAGTTGGAATTGTTAGAGAATAACAATGCAGCGAAAACAATAGCACAGAAAAATCATAAGAAAAACAATCACACAAGACACAAGATTTACATGGTTCACCCAAAACGTTTGGGCTAGTCCACGGTCGATGGCCGACAGTTTCACTATCTCTTAGAAAATTCGTAAATCATACAATTGCAAGATCCCTCCTTATATAACGAACAAAAGTAACCCTAACTCACCCAAAAGTACAAAACTACCCCTCCAGATTTGGGTCCGGACCCCCGCAAACTTATTCGTAACAACAATCAAACTCTGCTAATCACCTCTGCTAATCACCTCTGAATTAAAGTTTGGATCAAGAATAACAGGAACCAGAGACCTTGTGCATCTGCGCTTGACCAGGTCAAGCACTATTCCATATCTATGGCCATGGTTTGATGTGATATGAATGCATATCTATACCACACATTTCCTAAATGAACAATCTGCTTATAGTAAAAGACGTAACTAAAACAAAACAAAAAAAAATAAGCAGTGTACGTACAGCTAGATTATTTGTGTAGCAAGGATCCAAGTTAGGTACTTCAAGACCGTGTAAAGCACTGGTTAACCACTCACATGCTTCAATATTTTGAAGCATCCGTGCCTCATCAAATGAACCTCCTGTTAGACAGGCTGCATACTGCACAAGTGAAAAATGATCAAAAGCCAGCATTACTTTGTTTGACAAAAATTAATATCTTTCTATTAATTCCAAGAACAATGTAACTAGGAATACCTCGGACGGGATACGCAATCTTTCAAGAAGCCTATCAAGTTCCTCAATCAAAGATTTATTATTTACAGACTGCATTTCCAGCTTGTTATTGCGGGTTTCTATCTGCATTCACAACAGAATATATTGCATATCAAGAGAAAATATGGCCTGAAACTAACAAAAGATAATTAAAAGACAGTTGTATACGATTAAGTAAAGATATTATCTAAAATGACGAAGGAAAATATCATAACTTCAACTCCAATACACCTTTGGAAGGATCAAACTTAAACCCAAGTCAGTCTTTTACGATCAAGAAACTACTTAGTTAAGTTCATATAAAAATGAGATATGTTCTTTCTCTCTGGATTAGTCAGATTGTAATGAAATAGTTTCACTTCTCTGAAATAGTTTCTTTAGATTATCAAAAGATTTGCAACTGAACAGAACATAATCAGCACGATTCAACAAAGCCTTTTCACAACACCCAAGCAACGCGAAGCAGGCACAAAAGCAACTGATTACATCTCAGGCAAACCCACAACAGATGTCACATGACCTTACTTCCTTCTCAGGTGTAATGTATGTATAAGGAATAGTAAATAAACATGGAAATAATAGAGACTTCAAAATCACAGGATAGAGATTAAGACTGTACCGACTCAATGTCCTCTCTCATGTGTCTAAGTTTTACATTGAATATGCCTAGCCATTCATCCATATCCTCAACACAATTGGAGGCAGTTTCAAGCCCCTGCAATACCTGCAGGACAGTAGTCGTTATTTTGAAAGAACAATATAGATTTCCTTGATAAATAAGAACACTCCAAAATAAAAAATTGAAAAAGTAATTTATCCAAAAAGTAAACAAAAATTGTCCAAATATAAATCTTCATGCCCCTCTTGTCCAAATAAAGAAAACTGTTGATCAATGTTATAGTAGTAGCTCTAAATAATTGTGGGCTCAGGCATAACCATTCCAAAATTCTTAAATAAGCACATGCAAAGTGGATATATAGGTATGTGTTCTTCCCTTAGTGGATTAGATCAATGCTATGTGCAGCAGCATCCAAGCATTGTGCCAAGAAATGCACAATATTCTAGTGATGGATGCGTAATCATAACTGTAACTTGGCAAGGAAGTGGAAGTACAGTGATAGAGATATCAACAGGATAAAACATAAACTGTCAGAATGTAGGAACTAACTCATACTCACATTTTTCTAATATATTAAATGGTTACCTCATCTATCAAAGGTTCACTCTCCAAAATGGCATGCACATTTGCAGCTTCTAAAGCTTGAAGTTCTCGCTTTAATCGTTCAGAAAAAGCCTCTGCTTCACCAATACCCATGACATAGCTGCAAACAATGCATGCACAATATCATCAGAACTAGATTATAGTGGTATCAACAATAAGCAACAAAAGGATTCATTTTATTAGCAAATTAGTTTGCACCTATGCATTTAGAAAAAATATTAGATAGGAAAACCAGATTGAAAAATTAAGTATCATCAAGTTTAGGACAAGCTACCTTTAAATTAACCCAAGAGGAAAACATTCCATCTTCAACAAGTAAAAGACATTTTGATTGGAACTTCAATTAAAACTCCCCTTACAAGCAGGAAATTGTAAATAAAACAAGCTTAAGTTAGTTACATTTATAAATTATAACCATGAAATAAGTATGTTTTTTGACGACTCATATTTGTTTATTTTTCATTATTATAAAGTTGTTAACTTGTATCACTAAATCATATGAAAATTTACATGCTCTCATATTTTTTCAAGTTCTTTGCATCAATACGGTTGGATAGTCAAATGAAGACCAAAAACTACATTGTTTCAACTACTTTGCACTGAAAAAAAAAACTGCAAGTCATTCCATTATTCCCACACACACACCCCTATGTATTAAATTTTTTTGAATTTACTTGGATACTTTGATATACTACCTCAGACTTGAAAGGACTTTCACAAGTATATTTTTCACACAAACCAAGAAAGTAAAACTAGAATACTAAAGATGCGTGTAATATAGATTCAACACTTTCCTATAACAGTGGGCACCAAAAAAGGAAAGTGTTGGAACAAATTTCAACTTTTATTAAGGTTCATAAGTTTTATATATTTGACTTGTGCAAATCACGCACTACTTTTGCAGATCCGACAGTAAAATTATGCGCATCTTATCCTTCTTTTCTTTGTTTCCTTTCTGAAACAGTAGAGGCAGTGTCCAAGAGTGTCTACCGCATGTCCTGACGTGTCCAATATTTAAAAAAATCAAAATATATTGCGGGGATGTGTCAGGGACATGTCCGAGGCGTGTCTGTGTATGGTATGTCCCCAACACGGACTTGTTGACCTCCCGAACATGTCCATGGTTCATATTTTGAGAATGCGACTTTCTTCCAAATTATCTGTCATAGTTTTGTTTGGCTTCTGTCATTTGGAAGGCATTTATTTGGTCTATGGTTTTAGTTACAAATGATATTTATCAAGTCCGCAGAACTCACAAGGCTCGATGCCCAGATATTTGTGTTATGTGTAAGCAAAATGGTGAGACACATAGAGAAAAGATTCTCTAAATCCAAAAATAACCGAGAGGCTTGAGTGGTATTCTTACCAAGCAAGAGGTCCTAGGTTCGATTCCCCACCCCCCACCCCCAATTATCAAAAAAATTGGTGAGACACACTCATTTAGTTTTATGTAAGCAAAATGGTGACACACACTCATTAATGTTTGCATACGCAACATGGTGAGACACTCATTTATTTTTTCATCGTCACGTAGCCTGAGATTTGTGTGACTCTATTTTTGGATCATTAAGAGAAGAGTGAGTTTGCCCTGCCTCGATGGAGGATTTGTTGTTTATACGGTACAAAGGTTTTGGAGGGAGAAAGGATGTGAAGGCCCTTTGGAATTGTGCAAAATTCTCTATTTTTGAAGCATTTGGATTGAGCAGGATGCTAAGCCTTTTAGAGAGAGCCATATATCTTTTGTTTAGTTGCGAGATAGGATACTTTTCCTTGCTATTTTATGGGCCTCTGGCATGGGTGCATTTAGAGGTATTTTTGTGACTGGTCTTCGTACATATTGGAAAATTGCCTTCTTTCAAATTGTTTTTCTTCTTTTTCCTTCCTAGATTGGGCGGACTGCTTGTCCCCCTTTGCTTGTACTCTCTATTTTCATATAATTAAATTTCTTCTTTTATCAACAAAAAAAATTGTCACGGTTAAACCCATATATTTATTCAAGCTCTAACATGCTATAATAAGCTTATTTTTAAGGAAATATATCTATCAATATTGACGTCATAGTTGTCACAGCGTCGCCTAGGTGATGCCCAGGCGTCCAGGCGATGAAGACAAAAGCATGGCGAGGGTAGGAACAACTGCTAAGGCGTGTGCCTTGACAGTTCAGCATCGCAAGGCATCGCCTAAGCCATACGACGCCGAGTTGCCAAGGCAGCAGCTCTGACCCAAGTTAGGTTTTAAACCATTTACCCATAACCCATGGGCATGACCCATTGTCCCATCGATTAAAACAAAGGGAAATAAGAGGGAAATCAAAAAATCTAAAACAAAAAGGATCGATTGACTTACTACTTCATTCGCGACTTCTTTGGAGCTTGACTCCTTCGATCATCATAACTCCATTGCAGCCTCATCGCAGGCGATTTCTTCTTCTTCTTTACTTATCGCAGGCGGCTTCTTCTTCTTTACTTATCGCAGGCGGCTTCTTCTTCTTTACTCATCATTAGCAAACTTCTTCCCTCACTCACACAAGTTTGTTTCCTTTATCTTGCTACTCCTCTTCCTCTCGTCCTCTGTTTGCTACTTCTCTTCCTCTCATCCTCTATTACCCAAACCGGCCCTTTTAAGGCTTTGACCGATTATCTTTGTTTCTCTCCTCGTTGATTCTCTGTTTAAATTAACTTGTTTTTCAAGTTTTGGTTTTAAATTAAGTGACGATTTTAGTTTTAGATTAGGTTTTAGTTTGTTGAATTCTTTAAGTGTTTTATTTTTGGATTGTTATTGCTAAGTTAATATTTACATAATTGTACTTTTAATGTTATTCCATAGTGTTATGTTTTGTGTTGTAATGCATATGAAATTTTATTGTCAAATATACTAGTGAAGTAAAATAAATAATATATAAATTACGCATTGTAAACCACTTGTCACCAAACGGACGCCATGGCGGTCGCCTTGTCGCCTAGGCGTCCTGACAGTCAGCTACCATCATGTCTCGTCGTGGCGCCGTGACAACTATAATTGACTTCGATGACTTGTTCATCCTACCATTTCAAGATTTGTCTTAATGGGTTCCTGCGGGGAGTGGTTCAAAGACGCGGTAGCGGCTTACGTTTTGGAAGTTCATTTTTTGACTCGTTTCTTTTTCGGGTGATACGCACAGTTAGATAATTAGAAACTTCAAAAAAAGTAACAAAATTATATTAAAAAAAATCTAAATAATAAGAACAAGAAGATGAATCAATTAAGTTCACAAAAAACACTATCTAGTGCACATAACATTGTCCAAATGATAAAACAAACATCTCACATATATGTTTAATCAATTTTACGTTTGAATAAAGTTGATATTGATGTTGTCTTAGTTCAAATGGTTGAACACACATGTTCTATAGAGCACACATGTTCTATAGAATTTAAGTGCAATTAAACTTAACTAAGTAAATTTTAAGTGCAATTTTTTCAAATTTTTTCAAGTTGTACTTGACTAGATACTATATTGGTACAGCGTAATTATAATTTAAGTACAATTTAGCTTAACTAATTATATATTTAGTACATTTTTTATATTTTTTTAGTTATACTAAAATAGGTGTTATATAAGAAAATTTTTAGTACAATTTAACTTAATTAAGAACATTTGAAGTACAAGATTTTTTTTTTACTTTTTATAAATTATACTTAACTAGGTACTACATAGATACATTTCAATATAGAGAAAGACACGTTCTCTTTTGTCATCTCCCTTTTATTATAGCTTTCAATATATTCGAGATTTTTTATGGCATTTCTCCCCTTTAAGCCGTGATTTCTCCTTTATTTGGTCCGAAACCGCTACGTTATGCTGAATTGCCAAAACTTTGCCAAAAGTTACCCTTTACATGAATAATTCCCTTTATGCCGTGATTTCTCCCCTTTACACCGTGATTTCCCTTTATTTGGTCCGAACCGTTACTTTACGCCGAGTTGCAGAAACTTACCCTTTAGATGAATAATTTTTAATTTTGTGATTCGTGTCAAGGTTGCGGTTAGGCCCGACCCTTGCCTAACCGATACGCCAATATTTTGGCGTAACGACCGATACTTTAAACCATGTTGTGGGGTGTCTATACCTCAAACCAATCTACATAGTTAACCTTAATACTTGATAGGGTAGAGATGAATGATGAAAAGGATATATGTAGTGAAGGTTTTAAGGCAAAATTGCTTTTGTTGTGCTAACATTATCAGACAGACAAACAGACAAATGTTACAATTTTAGTGACTCAATCTAATGGACCTTCAAGGACTTTTAAACAACAAATCAAGGATATTGAGAGTTGATCAATGTCCTACAACATTTTTTCACTCATAATCTACTCTAAGATTGTATCTCGAAAAGGACTTTAATTTTATTTCTTTCATAATTGATTTTAACATAGAAAATAGAAATAAAGATTTTGATATTTCACATAAACATAAAACTTAGGACATAGAAAAAAACTACGTACGTGCCTAGAAGGGCCTCCATGTCCTCTTCCTCTGCTTGAGACACAAGCTCTCTTTCAACAGTCACTTTCATGTCACTGTCTTCCACCGCAGCTTCCTCTGTTTGAGGGCCATCTTGAGGATTCCGTTGATTGGTGATTGCGGGTGTGTTATCCTACATTGGAAAAAAGATATTGATTCGCGATAGTTATAAATTTACCAGTCATTTGATCACAAAAACGATTTTATCATATAACCATGAATGAATCAAATTTAGAAGAAAGGGGTAGAGTCTTGTAGAGAGACCTGTCACAATACTCTTGAGAAAGAGTGAAATCTAACTAGGCAACTTTATAAAATACCTTCAGATTTGTATTTTTGTTAGTGATGAGAGTCCAAGTGAATCCCATGTTAAATAAGGAGAATTTGTTTACCCAGATATAAGCAATCATCATGATATAGATGATCATAAGATCCTTTTCTCTTTGATCATTCAGATCTTCACTTATATTAGAAATAATATATTAGAAATTATACATTCCTACAATTTAGAAAATACAAAAAAAGGAAAACGTTTTGGGGAGTATGTGGCTATGCAAACACAAATCGACGGTCTAGGACATACATTTTGAAAATAAAAAAGGAAACAGGAGACTGTTGCAAGGAATTTGAGGGCAAGGCGATGGAATCTAAAAGGAGAGAACATGAATACTTTCGGAGACAAAATGCTCAAAGAAGGATCTTCACAAATAGACGAGGATGTTAATAAGAGTGGAATAAAGTACCAAACTGTATTCAAAGATTAGTTAGGGAGGTGCTTGGAGAAAGCAAAGGGAATGGACCTCCAAATAAGGAAACGTGGTTGTGGAAGGTCCAAGAGAATATTAAGTGGTAAAAAAAGTGCTATAAATGCTTACAAAAATGCAGAAATATAGAGAATGTGCAGAGATGTAATTGGCCAGTAAAGAAAGCAAATAGAGATGATAGAGACAAGATTAAGTGCCATGAAATTCTATCTGAGATGATAACAGATAATTAAAAAGGATAGTTGATGCAGTACTGATATTAGATAAACCTTAAAAACAGTAGCAGAACTCATTGAGACTGTGAGGCAGAAGCAAGGTACATGTTTCAACATAAAGAAACAAACTTCCTCACCTTCGCCCAAAGAGCCATCTCCACGACATCTATACCAACAACTTTAGGAAGACGACCTAGTACGTCTTTGCAGATGTTAAAGATGCACATTACAAGACGGTTCCTGCAAAATAAGAAAATTGAAAGAGAATTTATGAACTATTAGGAAGAAAAAGAAAAAGAAAAAGAATGTCAAAGAGTATACACTTAAATGTACACGTTCATGTAGTGTCACCTGTCATCGATATTACGCATGGTCCAATTAGGAGGTGCAACACTCTGGCTTCTAAGGTTATCAAATCCCTACAGGTCAGTCGATAAGTTTCAAAACAATTTTTCTGCAGCCTATAATTTACACCAATTATAACTTAAAAGGAATGTAAAGCTCTCCATGGTTGTGTAAAGAATAAGTAATACCAGCATAAATGTACATCCACTTGGATCATTAGTAACAACCTCCACCTTAGAAAGATGCTTCAGCTTGTATATTTTTGCAGGCTACAGGTGCAAGGAATATTTGATTCAGAAGTTATTAGATATAATCATCAATCAATACTATTATATTTCCTTTCATTAACATTTTGTTTGTAATACTGTTTTCTTCTCATTAATGTGTTTTCAGGTGAATTTATATATTTTGTTGAATGAATCTAGTGCACCATTACATCTGACACCATAAACAGACATACTCTAACTGAAATGAGTAATAGCTTCAAACCTGTACTCATGGTGTTCATGTGATGATCACCAAGTATGTATATATATATATAAGCTAGCTCTCTCCAGCGAACACACACGGAGCGAACTAAAATCGAACAGGCTATAGCGACGGTTTTATCCGTCGTTATAGCATAGAAAACCGACTTTCTATGCTATAGCGACTAATAAAACCGTCACTATAACCGGTTCGTTTTTAGTTCGCTCCCTATAGTTCGCTGGAGAGACGGACCGTGTGTGTGTGTGTGTATATATATATATATATATATATATATATATATATATATAATGAACAACTAAAGGTGAAATCTAGAATTTACCTCAAGAACTCCTCCGGTGGAATACTTCAAGACACGAAGAAAAGCTTTAGTCCGCTGACCTTTTGCTTTCGCTGCATGAACAACACATTGATATAACTAAGTGGTCATAAGTATTAATGATGGAGATCACAAGTCAAGAACAAAGAAGAGATTTATTTTTAATATTTATTATTTAGAGTTTTTATTATGTTTAATGTGAGAGTAACAGATGTAATTTATTTATTAGTGGGAATTAGGATATTAATTACTGATTAGGAAAATGTTTAGTAAGGTTATTTTAGTCGAATTAGGGTTTCAAGTTTCTTTAAATAGTGATATAATCTCCACAAGATTAATATTCTACAGATTATTGATTATTGACATTGAACTATGAGCTATTTTACTCTATTATGCGCATGTTTCAAAGTATCGTTCGTTACGCTGAAATATCGGTGAACCGCAACCTTGACGTTAGTCGCAAAATTAAGAATTATTTATGTAAAGGGTAATTTTCGACAAAAATTCGGTAACTAGGCATAACGCATCGATTTCGAACCAAATAAAGGAGAAATCGCAGGGTGAAGGGGAGAAAAATCACAAAAAAAATCTAAATATGTTGAAAGCTATAAAAGGGAAATGATAAAAGAGAACGTGCATTTCTCTATAAATTATATTTATGTAGTACCTAGTTTAGTATACCTTAAACAAACGAAAAGATATTGTACTTCAAATATACTTAGTTAAATTAGATTGTACTTAAAATGTACCTACATAGCACCTAGTAAAGAATAACTTTAAAAATATATAAAAATGTCTTAATATATATAATTAGTTGTTAGCTTTTACTTAAATTATATTAAATTGTACCTGTATAGTACCTAGTTAAGAACAACTTCAAAAAAATGCACTGAAATATACTTAGTTAAGTTAAATTATACTTAAATTATACAAAATATGTGCACTCTGCAGAACATGTGTTCGACTGTTTGAGCTAAGACAACATCAATGCCAATTTTATCCAAACGTAAAATTGATTAAACATAATGTGTGAGATGTCTTTTTATCATTTGGATATTGTTGTGTGCATAATATAATGCATTAGATGGTGTTTTTTGCAAACTTAATTGATTTATCTTGTTGTTCTTATTACTTATAATTTTTTTACTATTTTGAATCTCTTAACTAGCTAACAGTGCGTATCATCCGAAATTGATACCAAAACCGATAACGAGTCAAAAAATAATATGCCGAAACATAAGCCGCTACCGCGACTTTAAACAATGATTCTGAGACTAAGAAACCCTTGGGGTAGTGATGTGTGGAGCATCATCCAAGTAAAAGATTCTTGGAGTAATGAGGTGCAAATTTCAGCAAAGTTAGTTTTTTCTTTATTATTCAATTGGTTTCCAAAATTATTCTACTTCAAATATCGTATTATCGTCCTACATCAATTAAACTAGATTGGGTGTATTTGAGTTGTGTTATTTCATTAAACTAAATTAATTTCATAGCTTCAAAACCGTATAGGTAAGCCAAAAATTATAAAAGTGAAAAAATTGTCACGTCATTAAACACCACCAAGAGTCCAGAGCTGGGGTTGCATTGTCAGGCAATGTAAAAGTATGTACAGCTTGACTTTGGCTAGCATAAATCAAAGTAATGGTTAGAAATGTGTCAGTGTATTAAAGAGAAATGCGTATCAAACACACATACATAGCAAGGAGTAAATACCATCATTTCACCTCAAGGAAAAGGGTCAATCTCATGAGCTAAAACCTTGATAACTTGTGGAGAATTTCTTTTGCAAGTAAAGTTGAAGTAACTTGTCGATATTCTTGTAATGTTATGAGCAAACATAGCAGAGTTCCATCGTGGATATAAGAACTCCTAATCCTTATAATTTGCCGAAAAGTTTTATTTTCTAAAATCCAGAAAGACTATATTTTGTTAAAATTCGTAATCCATATTACATGGTATTATCATTAGACTAATTACTCAGTTATACCTCGCAGAGTTCTCCTCGAATGTTCCCTTACTGACCTCTAGCTCAAATCATAAATTGAGTTATATGAACACTTTTGACAGCTTTACTCAATCAATCAATACAGATTCCACAATTTAACTATTATAATCCATAATGACAGCACCAGCTCTACAATTTATTCACTCAAAACTTTCACCATTAATCCCATATTTTCATCTCATCCACTGTCATTACCAAACCATACCCCCCCCCAAGATTCTCTATAGCTTGATCCCCAAACATTCATGCAAACAACAAAATCTTTCTAATAGCCTTCGTATTCACTCTGCATATCAAAATCGCATAACCATCTCCTTATTTCATTTCTAACAATCCCTATTTTGTAATAATATAATCCTGCCACACCAGAAAAGGGTTAGCTAGCATTCCCCAAAAAAATATAACTATCATTGAATTAATGATAGAAATTGAACTTCAAACGAAGTCCAATGACCAATATTTACTTAAACTACACCTATCCTCATTCAACAAAAGCAAGCTATAATGCTAAAAACTGACCAAATAACAAACAAAAAAAATCACATTAGTTGCATCCAAAATGGGAATTGGAGTCGGATCACAATGAGAAACTATTCAAATTATAGACATTGAGAATTACATCTGAAATTGACATAAACATAAATTAAGATAGAGAGAAAGAGAATCGTACTGGAGATGGCGAGAACTCTAGGTTTAGCCATGTTACCACGACCTAGTTTGGCAGATTTACCCCATACCCCTTGGCTCTTGGCGACGCGGATCGACATTACGATCTTCTGTTTGGTGCCCTCAATTGCCGCCTCGCAGGCTCGCCGTAGCTCTACATCGTCTGCGCTTGATTTCGCCATTTTCTCTCTCTAAAACACTATCGAGCTCTAGCTCTGATGAGAGAGGAAAATAATCAGCAGGCAATTAAAATCTTTTCTTCTCTCTCTGTACCATTGGCACGGACAAAGAATAATTAGCATCTTAACTGTGTTCTTGAACCAGAAAATGGGCATGGGTTAATTACTGCGGTTAGATACCGGGTATGGTACCCGGATGCCAGTCTGGTTACTTATAATTGTTTTATTAATGGTGAAAATCATCACCTCCATTACACTATCCCTCTAATTTTATCTAATAAATTATATTTTTATAGTTATAAATAATATAATTAAAATCGATACCAATTAATTAATTTATTATATTAAATAACATAACTATTTCAAAAATAAAAATAATCAGGCACTTTTTCACCATTAATGAACATGTGAATTTTTCATCAAAATTTTAATGGATAAAAAAAATAGACTTTTAAAGGTAAAAATATTTTTTATGATTTTAAATTTTTCTATGAAATCGATCGTAATATCATCAACTATCTATTAACATATTTCATTATCACTAACAAAACTAATAAAATTAAATAATTGGTATATTATATGGAATTTGAGAAAATGTGTAATGGAGGAATGCAAAATCCGTAAAAATTATATACCTTAATCATTTATGAGATAAGAACATACTCCCTCGTCCCTAAAAAGACACATTAAATAAAAGTAAAAAGTTTTAAATTTATACTAAATGATGAGTACTTTCATTTTTGGATGAATTAAATATTCTATTATATTTTTAAATTTTTTTACAATAATAGTGCACTCATAAAATATTTATACAATTAATACAATTTCATATTTATTTATAATATTAGTGCAATTAGGATTCCTTAATTTAGGAAATTAGTATGCAATTAGTATTGCTTAATTTAGGGAATTATTATGCAATTAGGATTCCTTAATTTAGATAATTAGTATTAATTTACTTATTAAATCAAGTAATTAATAAGTAAACTCATCTTCCTCTTTCTTTCTCTCTGTCTCAGAAATACAAACTCAGTTTCCATTGTTACACAAACTCTTATCGCTCTCTCTCCTCCCTCATCTGTCGTCCGCTGCCGTGCTATCGACCCTCCGGTTGGACCGAAAGAGAGGTGGTCATGTGACCGAGAGAGCTATCTGACCGACGACGATGACGGGCTTCCCCTTTTGATGGCCTATCCGGACACCTCACCGATGTCTGCTGAAGAGATTGATCGCCGGCACTATTATTGTCGCCTTTCGCCGCCACCTCCACTTCCTCCTTCTCCTCCTCCTCTGCCGCCTCCACCTCCTTCTCTATCGCTTCCATTATGACCGCCTCCACCGCCTCCACCACCTCCTGAATTTTTTTTTCATAGTGCAATTGATAGCCAAACCTCCATACCGAGGTAACCTATTCAGTTTTATTAAGTTGTCAATTTATTTTGAATGTGATGCAGTTGGTAGCCAAACTTTCATACCGAGGTAACCTATTCAGTTTTATTAAGTTACTAATTTTATTTTGAATGTGATGCAGTTGGTAGTCAAAACCTCCATGCAGTTGGTTACCAAACTTTCAGACAAAGGTAATCAATTCAGTTTTATTATGTTACAAATTTATTTTGAATGTAATGCAGTTGGTAGCCAAACCTTCATACAAAGATAACCATTTTAGTTTCTGTTGGTAAACAAATCGTTAAAAAAAAAATCATAACAGTAACCCAGGTACTTCCGGAGATTTGCGGCGGAAAAGGAGGATGATGAAGAGGAAGAGAAGGCGATGTAACGACGGCACAACCAAGGACTTCTGGAGATTCGCGGCGGAGGATGATGATGAAGGGGAAGAGAGAAGAGGCGATGATGAAGATAATGAGCGGTGAGGGATATGAAGATTAGGATGAAGAAGATATTTTTTTTGTTTTTCCCTCCTTTTATTTTGAATTTGAATTTGTTTTTGTTGTTAGATCCCAAATATTTGAATTTGAATTATTAATTATGACAATTATTTCTCATTGATTTTAAGTTTTCTTATTAATGTGAATTATACTATTTTTGTAATATGTGTCCTAATTACACTCTTTTTATAATTATTTTGTGCATACACTAATGGTGTAATTACTTTCTAATTGTTGTATATTTCTGTAAAGAACCCATTTTTTTTTATACTAATTGACTCCATTAAATGACTTGGTTAGTCTTCACTTTACGTACTTTATCATCTTTTTGGGGACGGAAGCAATATGTTGATAAAGTAAAAATGAAAATTCTTTTCTTTCTATTCAATATGGTGAGTTATTTTACTTTTTTTTAATGGTAAAAAAATTTGAGTCAGGTTTATTTTAACAATTAAATGTCCTACGCAATATGCATAAAAGGATTAAGAAATTAAATAAGGTTTTGGTTTCCAGGTGGGAGCAGCATTCAAAATGGTGCATACCAAATAAAAATCATCAAATCGATGCAATGTTATTTATAAATTATGTTTCGTTATTTGTAAAAAAAAAATTAAGGGTAGCAAAAAATTACCTTTTTATATATTTGTAAGCTTTATTTAGAAAAAGAAGAAGATACTTATCTCCTTTATTTTTGGAAGGAAGAAAATTATTGGTACATTTTTACTCCCTAAAGAAAATGATCTCACATCATAAAAATTCCCGAGGGTAAATTAGGTATTACAAAAGTTGCATCAGTTTTATTTTATTTTTTTATAAAAAAAACTGTCACTCAATTTTATTCTAGTTTAGATATTTGGTGACTATTTGAAAACAAATTTTATGAGTTGAGATTTTTGATTTGAACGCTCGGAAGTAAAAAACTTGTGCTTTTGGAAGTGCAATGGGCCAAAGTTTTTGAATATTTCACGAATGTACAATTTAGTCCTTAAATTGTCAAAAAAAAAAATAACAAAACCTAGTATATAAATGAAAATTGATAAATTCACTGCATAAAATGATAAAAACCGTCATTATATATCTTATAGCAACGATTTTTACTTTCGTTATACATTTATTAATGTTCTAAAAGGCGCTAGGCGGGTGGCGGGCGGTCAGGGGGCCTAGTGCCTAGGGGCCTGGGCGGGATTTTTTATTTTAAGTTAATTTTAATATTTTAATTTATATTTATCCAAACAAAATAATAATATAAAGTAAAATAATATATAATAAAGATAATAAATACATTTGCTTAAAGTTCAAACACATCCATTTGCTGCCAATGTCAAAGTTCAAAAACAAACATGCAATTGTTCAAAGTTCAAATATATTTTTAACGTATTAGTTTTATTTATAAATTTGTAAGCAAGATTGTTATTAAATAATAAAATTTTAAATTTTAAAATTTTAATTCATATTAAAACTTAAAAAACTAAACATAAATTTAGAAATTATATTGAATTAAACTAAATATTACAAATGTATCATCATTTATATAATTTGAAGTTAGTTCAAATTCAAAAAATTACAACTATAATAAAATTATCCATTTTGACTTGATATTGTTCACTTCTTGTTGTGATTTGATATGGTACAACCTGTATTATGAACATGATAAATCATTATAAAAATAAATATATCAATATCTGGTTTGAGTAGTTATTAAAATAAAAAAAAATTCTATGCGTAGACTCCGCCTAAGCCCCACTTAATTTCCTGAATGGATTTTTTTGACGCCTTGAACCTAGGTGAGGCGCCTAGGCGAGACGCCAAGGGGAGCCTAGCGCCTAGGCGAGGCTTAGACGGACCTATGTAAAGATTTTTAGAACAGTGACATTTATAACAATACTTTTCATGTGGAACTATCAAAAGAGATTATGGAAATATTCATTTCCTACATAAATTTGTCCATGATTTTTTCAAAAATTAAATAAAATTGTAATTGCATCAATAAAAACTATTTAAACTTTTTGCTTAAAAGTATTTTAACTCACTGCACCATACAACTAATAATCGCTCTACAAATAAGCACATATACTACTAAAATTAAGGATTTGGTGTAAGTTGATCGATTGATAAATACAATGCTTATACATATAGAGAGTATACCTAGTAAAAAATAAGTTTGAGTTAGTTTTGAATTACATAAAATATGTTTTGGTTGGTTTTAGAACCAAAACCATATTACATGTATTTAATATAGGTTATGCGGTTTGGATTTAAATGGTTATAGGTTGAATCAAGGTCGACCTATTTTTCAAATTATAGTTTCACTAAAATCTTAATTTATGTTATAATAAAAGAATTTTATTTTAATTTTTTAAACCCAAGTTTGAAACTAAAAATTTTAATTGATGCGACTAATTTGAGTATTAAAAACATTAATTTTGTAAAATTTATATTAATAATGTAAGACCCCGAATTTTATGAAATAAAAGTATTCAATTTTTCTTATAATTACTATTCAGTAAATGGTTAAATTGATAAATATTAAAGTTAAGGGTGATATATGAATTTTTTTTGGAAATACACAAGTGGTTATAAAATATTCATTGTTATCGGTGAATATTCGTTTGATCGTGGAATATTCTTACTGTCGGGGAATATTCATACGACGGCACAGCCTTTTGTGGGCCCCATAACGGAAAGCGATTGGATGAAGAAAACGACAAGAGTAAGTTGTTTATAAATAACGGCGTAGTTGTTACCGTTAACACTGTTAGAATACCCGGTGGTTAAAACAAAGTAATACGCGTTGTTGCACAGTAGCACACGGTATTGCACCAATTATTGATTTTTACGTAAGAAGGCATTACTCAATAATTTTTACAGTAATTACTGTTCAGTATTTTATTTTATTGATTCAATAATTGCTGCGTTGATATTTTATATTACTGTTGTTTTAATAATTGTCACTACACAGTATTTTCTATTATCAGAGCAATAATTCATATTATCTTAATAATATTATTAGATAACATTATTGGCAATATCTACAAAGTTCTGTCTAAGGAGAGGTTTGGTCATCTAATTACGCGCCAGTAAGGAGAGATCCTTATTGGAAAGCCCCCTCTTTCCTGGGAACGGTCTGGTTGTCGGTATTGTGATTCTGTAATATTATTTGTGAATAATTAATTATTGATTTATATGATGAAGAAAATATTGATTTTATGTGGATATAGATGAAGAAATTTTTAACTGTGACAATTGTTAAAAATTAATATTTTATTTTTTTCTGATAAAATAATTCATTTAAATATATTATTTTAATAATATATTAATGGTGATATTTTTACAATGAATGTGGGATATATGAATAAATGAGGAGGAAGAGTATTTTTGTTGGATTAAATGTTTAACACATGTTTTGTGTGTTGGTGGACACAATTCTTGACCGAAAATTTATTATAGCGTGTAAAATCGTCCGTTTGTGAATTTCGGTCAATTTCTGTTTGAAATTTGGAAAAACTTTCTTCTGCAAAGTTGTAGAGAATTGAATTTCCTATAAAAACTAGCGAGATTCAAATTTTCTGATAAAAGGACTATTTATTATGAATTATTGAAGTTCTGAAGTTCCAAAATAATTGATTTTTGGAAGTTTTAAATAATTATATTAACAAAAACGTTTTTTTTCATTTGTGGGCATGTGTTAATGACTGAAATCAACTGGTGTGGTGTGCTAAGGAAATTAAAAAAATTATATTATTATTTTATTAAATTTTCTGCTTTGGTGTTCTAAGCAATTTCCTATAAATAGGGTGCTTAGGTTAGAATTGAAAATCACACCAGAAACGGAAGTTTTCTCTCTATTTCTCTCTCTATATTATCGAGTGTATTCTTGTGAGTATTTGATATCTTGAGTGTTGCTATACGGTGCAAGTTCGTTCAGCGTTATTCCAGTCAGGAGTACTGCTCTTTTGAGGTAAGGGATTGTAAGGGATTGTAAGGGATAGTAAGGGATAGCAAGGGATGTTATTTCTTCTTAAATGATATTATTTTCTTCAATATCATTATGCCGAAGTATTGATCTGAACTTTTTATCAAATTTAGAACTTTTCATGTCGGGGTTACTATTCACGAGTTACTATTCACGAGTTACTATTCACGAGTTACTATTCATGGGTTACTATTCACGAGTTACTATTCATTACAAAATTGGTTTCTTTTTCTAACCAAATTATAGTTGATTTATGAATATTACTCTTGAGATTAAAACTATATGTTGATCATATTATTTTTATTATCATATATAACATTTTTATAACCCTAATGATGATATTTCTGTTTGACTTGAGTGTAAAGATGGGTAAATTTTTGGTACGATCATGACTAGGGTTCTCTTTGGCCAGTAGTGCAAAGTTGAATTTTTGACTGGTATGATCATGACCATTAAATTTATAATTGAATATCTTTAGCTTAAGTACAAAGGTGAAATGATCAACATGGTTATAATTATTGGTTATATAAATTCTGAATTGATTATATATTTCTTTGATATAATAATATATTTGGCCTGTAGTACAAATATGAACTATTGAGGAATATCTTTGGCCTGTAGTGCAAAGATGAGTTGTTGATGAATATCTTTGGCCCGTAGTGCAAAGATGACTTGTTGTTGAATATCTTTGGCATGTAGTGTAAAGATGAATTGTTGATGAATATCTTTGGCCCGTGGTGCAAAGATGAATTTATTAGTATGATTATGAACAGGAACTGTGATTTGGTATAACCATGATATTTGATGTTTCAGGTAAAGACAGGTGATGAAAATTATCTTCGTCTTGGATGTGAAATTTAGAATCACAATTATGATTATGAATTATTCATATGATTGTGGAAAGGAACTGTTGATTGATGTTACAAGGATAAAACATTGTTGGTGGACTTTTAACATGGAGAAGATAATAGACTTTATGGTCTATTTGACTCTTCTAATGGATTGCTCGTTCCGCTGCAACTATGGTTGAAATTTTTATCATTTACCATATTTTCTAAATCTCTGATTTATTATTGATGAAGGCTATTGATAATTTAATTATCTTTAGTCAAGATATTCTTTACTGAGCTAGTTGTGCTCACCCTTTTGCTTCACAATTCCTTTCAGGTAATAAGAGTGTAGCTGGGTCGAGCGAGGGTAACGGGGAAATAGAACGGTGGTCTCTAGCTGTGGATGTTCTCCCGAAGCAGTATAGAAAAGTTCATTTAGTATTTTTATTTGGTGAATCCAATAGGGTAAGGTGTACCCAACGTTGGAAGGGTGATTTGCCACTATCATATAAGGTGTCTAACGACATACAACCTCGTGTCATCATAAGACAGGGATGTGCTCATCCACTTGCTGAGTATATATACGAGCACTACCTATATAATCTTGGTGTTTGTTTGAAGTATAATTCTCAATTAGAGACAGTAGAGATAATGATATGTCAAGAGAAGACTCACCATTGGGAAGAATATGATAGTAATCTTCTTATTTTTCTTTGGGGTCTATTGGGTCAACCAAGAATAATTCTGTGGCCATATGATATCTATCATAACCTAGACGCATGGCCTCCCATGTACGAAAGTTTACTTGAGCACTTCCCAAAGATTCTAATTTTTAAAACAGTTTTTGACTATACCTTTATGTAAGGTGTCATTGTGAGGTGATGTCCACGGTTGGAACATGAGTCACATTTGGTATATATTTGTATCCAAACTCACAGCATATGTGTTGTTGTATTTTGCACGATAATTGTTGTAATAAAGTTATAGTTGTTTTCTGTACCATGTATTTGACGACTCAGAATAGGTTGGATGGAATGGACCTATTTTGGGGGCGTTACAAATAATTATTATGTTAATTAAAATTAATGAAATTATTGAGAATTTTATTACAATAATCAGTAAATATTATTTTTTTGAAATGTATATATAATCAGTAAATATTATTATTTTTGGAGGGGTGAGGAGTGGGGGTAGGGGTGGGTGGGGTGGGGGGACATAATCAATAAATTGTTAGGTCTAATAGAGAGAGATCACATCCCACCTACTTGTAGACACTATATTAGTCAATTGACCAAAATTAACTTCATGCTAAACATTTTCTAAAATTAACAATGAAAAAATAGCTGAAAAACCTACAAGAGTGTCATTTTTTTTTTCATTTTTACAATGATTAAATACGTGCATGCTTTTCAAAAAAAAAATACGTGTGTGTACATTGTGCTAGGTTCCAAATTTTCTAACATTGTTGAGTGAAATTTTTTTTGTCTGATACTCCCTCCGTTCCTAAAAGACTGTCATTTTAGAAGAAAAAATTTGTTTCAAAAAATTTGTCGTTTACAACTTCCGAGAAGAATAAATTATTTACTTTCCTATATTACCCCTACCTTCTCTCATTGTCCCAAGAAATTCTCTCCATTGTATTAATAGTTTTCAATTTCTCATAGAGGGGTAGTGATGGAATTTCAAACAAATTTTACTTGGTAAATGATACTTTCTTAATCCATGTGCCAAAGCCTTAAATGACAATCTTTTAGGAACGGAGATGATACTTTTTAAGGAAATTCTTCAAGTTTATTATGCATAAATGAGAAACTTAGTCAAGTTCAAATGTTAGCTTATTTATAACCTCTTACATTCTGGTGATGAACTGCATAATCCTGTGCTTTGTGTTCTGAAATAGCTTCTAAATGTTTTTGTACTACATTTAAGGGTTGTTTGTTTACATTTGAATGAGTCTGAATCTGATCAATTAAGTTATTTATATTGTTTGTTTTATAATTTTTAAACTCTGAATGTGTGTAAATGATTCATCCATAAAATTGAAGCTGAACCGTAAAAAGTAATGTTAAATGATATTTTTATTTACTTACCCTCAGACAATTAAAAATTACATTTAATATCCATCTTTTTTTACCGTTGTAAAATAAATTTGTTGTTTACAAATTATTATTTTTTATTTAACAAATTGGTCAATAATCAATTTAATGAATATTATTATAGTATTTTGTTTTGGTTTTATGGACTAATAGAATGTTATTAAAAAAGTAAGTGTTTATTCCTAAAATTATATTGATAATAGTATATTTCATCAAAGATTGTTTAGAAATTTATATTTAATTTTCTTAAATAGTATTGTTTAATTATAATTACACAATAAACTTGCTCATAATAGTTCAGAAGATTAAAATAGGAAAATACATGTATTCAGATATTTTAGACACAGTTATCAACACACGTCATTTCATTTTATATTAAAAGTTTCTACTTCATTCACCTATTTCAGATTATCTTATACATTCATAACTTTTAATTCAATTTTATCAAAGAGCACCTTAGGCTGTGTTTGTTTACATTTTAATGGCTCTGAATAGTTGTGCCTCTGATTCGATCAGAGGCACAATTTGTTTGGTAAATATTTTTATGCTTCTGAATACCTCTTAATAGATAAGATTCAAAAATAACCATTCAGAGCCTATCTGAGCGAAAATTTAATTTTTTTGGACAAAAATAATCTTCTCAAAATTTAACTGCAGATCGAAGACAAATTTTTTTTGTTAATTTTTTTTCATGGATCAAATCAGAAAGAATGTAGCTAGGAGATAAATGGATCACATGAAATTGAACATCACCCTCCATCACTTTCCTCATATCCATCCTTAATATTCAACAAATTACATGTAAACAAAAAGAGCAAAACTGGGAATGAGATGAGAGAACGCAGATGAAATAGAAATAACAAAACTGGGGATCGAAAAAGCTGAGCAATATAAGAGAATAATTAATCAAATTCATACTTGAAAAATGGCGGCCACATCGGATCAGAAGGCAACCATCATCAATGGTAAAGTAATCGCACAGACAATCCAGTTTGAAATCACTTTTCCTTCATTTCTTCCCTCTCTATATATGTAGCAAAAGATTTTACTGATGATTATAGTTGGTATTTGAAGTATTTGATTAATGTTGATGTACCAGAAAACTGATGCGGCAGAAGAGGGTATTAGGAGGGAGGAGGAGGAGGAGAAATGGGAAGGGGAAGAAGCTGAGTTGTTGAATAGAAGGAAGGAAGGAAATGCTATAATTGTGAAATACTATTATTTAGACATTTTAAAAAAATTAATTATCAAACAATATTTTTTCGTCCAGATACAATTTGATTCAGATGCTCTACATTATTCAAATATCTAAATTGTTCAGATCTTAACTTTCAATTTTATAAAACACAACTTTAGTCTTACAATTTGGAGGTCAACTTCCTTCTTGTGCTTACACTTTTTACACTTTAAAACTCAATATTCTAACTTTAAGACATTGAACTTCAATGTCTCTATATTTTTATAAAGTAAACCTTTTAGCTACCAAATTAAGTATTTCTTATCGAAATAAGTCATGTAACTTAAAATAAAGGGTAATTAAGTCTTTTAAGGGTCTATATCATTTATATTGGCTTTGATTTTTTTTTCTTCATCACATACTAACCACGTGACTACAATTTTTTGTGCTTTTAAAGATATTTGAGATCTATTAATCCGGGAAATTAAGTTTTTTAATGGTATATATCATTTATATTGGATTTAATTTTTTTTCTTCATCACGCACTAATCACGTGCCTATATTTTTTTTGTGTTTCAAAAGATATTTTGGAGTAAAATTATTCAAAATACTCTCATTCGGATTAATTATTACTCGTCGGTGACCACAAGGTTTAATTTAAATTTTTTTAAAAACATTAAGATTCAATGTCTCAAAGTTATACATATGGTCCGGATCTTAAGCGTACCCCTTAATTAGCATACCTTGCATACCCCCTTTAGCGAAGGACCGGGCGACGATTCAGACCGTCGCTATATGTTGTCAGTCGCTAAAAGCTAAGACGACGGCTCTATATATAGCGATAGACCGAATCATCGCCCGGTCCGTCGCTAAAGGGATGTATGTTAGATAAGGAGTAAGCTTAAGATCCAGATCATATATATATATATATATATATATATATATATATCACAAAACTGACTAGACTCAACACCTTCCTCTCAAAGTGTTGTATATAATGTTTTCATGAAAGAATCACCTTGTACAATAGTCAATAACTATGATCATCACCTCATCCCCGTCGTCCTCATTGAGATGGATTAGGGAACTTGAGGTTGAGTTTAATGTTGTAACTTGCATTTGAATTAGAACCCTCCTCCTGGCCCTGGCCATGGCCTGTCTCTGCAAAAACAGCAAATCCACGAGCAAACGCAAAAGAGCCAGTCCCCCCAACAACAGTGAGCTCATCTTTGTCCTTATGTCCAATATACTTGGCCTGGACACCAAGACTACCCCAATATTCATGCGTATCAAACGTGAAATAGATAACATTGAATGCAGAATGAGCGAAGTGTTCGATCGGGATTATGAAGCCTTGCGCTTTTCCGACTACTCGTGAGGTGTTTTCCGGGCCTTCAGTGAGGGCGCGGTGGAAGATTAATGCTCCGGCATCTGATGGTGGCGCCACCGTGTGGGTATTTGAGGTTGAAACGTCTTGAGTTTGTTGAAGGTACAAGGACAAGGCCATCCAGGGCCTGGTGGGATTTTTTGCTGGATTTCTGTGGGTTACTACTGGGGAGAATATGGCTAGGAGTATAACTGCAAGTGTAGCCAAAGAGACTGCAGTGCAGAAAATGATCTTGGGAAGCATAATTCTCTTAATTTCCTTTTGACTTTGGTGTGCTTCTTTATATTAGGGAGTTGCTTAAATAAGTACTCCTATTTTTGCAAGTGTTTTTGTTCATCTTTAGATGTTTCGGCCACCCAATCCACCTTTACCCACTGCACCTAAACCAATATCAACAAGGCTCACAAATATTCAGTCATATGTTGAGTAGATTACTATTGTTACATGAATGAATGTGAAAATGTGAATTATAATAAGATGAGGAAATTTTTGAAACTCAATTTGAGACATTAATAAATTCAAAATTGGGATGATTTATTATGTATTACTCCCTCCGTTTCAGCATAAAAACCCTTATTACTATTTTAGGTAGTCCCAATTTAAATATCTACTTATCTTAAATAATCTATTTTTTTATAATAATTTGCCTATAATACCCTAGTATTAATTGTTATATTTCTATTCTCTATGTATATTTATAGAGTATCATTAATCATGTACAAACACAAAAAGTCAATCATAACTTTTACTCATGGGGCGATGGGACGGAGAGAGTATATATGAAACAATAAATTTAACAAGAAATAATTTTTAAATATTTTACTATATTATTTAGATATTTTATGATATTCGTTATTGTATTGATTAAAATTAAATAAATAAACTATTGTATGGAAGAATGGTGAATGCATATCCAAACTAAAAGCGGGACTGTTTGGTTATTATATGTGATTTTTGTTTCCCTTTCCAGTTTTTGCTTTCTAAATTTTCTGAAAATGAGAATATGTTTGGTTACTATATTTTATGTTTATTTTAGTTTAATAAAATAAAAAATAACTTAAAAAATATTACTAGTTAGAAAATTTATTATTTTAAAAACTCAAGTGAATCATGTAAATTTTAAATTTAAAAATGCTAAAATTGACTTTTCAAAAGTCAATATTAACATTATAAATTGGAACTGAGGAAATAATTAGTTTACACCTTAAGAGCTCAATAACTAACCCTCACCAGAGTATGTTTCTAATCATTTATACATTTAGAAATCTTAAGGTATGAAAACAGAAGACAGGGGAACAACAAAATCACAAATTATTTGAAGTATAAGAATATGAAAAGAAAAATAAAAAATAAAAATAAAGGTGGAACCCACACTATATGTTCTATATGCTCGTGCGTGCAAGAGAGGATGTATAAAAATACGTATGAACAAAATCTAAACTTTAACTTGTAGGTTAAATGTTAAGAAATATGAGAGGGAAGAGTGAGGAAGGAGAAAATAAAGAAAAATAAAAGAAGTTACGTATACCAAATAGAGTATATATGTCATCTAAGTCCTATAACTAGAAAAACAAAAGGATACCATGAAAATTCTTACTGAAATTCGTGTCAGAATTTAAAAATACATATATAAATAAAGTTTAGACCTTATTGAAATTCATATAAAATAAATATAATCAGGCAGCCGTCCGAAGGGCCTCAATTTATTATTTTTCAGAATTAGTGAGGTAATTAAAAGTAGGGAAGAAAAAAAAAATAGTTGAAAAAGAATAAAGAGAGAAAAAAAAACCCAAAAAAAAAAAAAATTGGAAAAAATAATAATTAGAATGGAATGAAGCAATATGGAAAATAAAAGAAAAATCATTATCATCTCAAATAAATTAATAATAACGAGACAGAGAAATGATATATTTAGAAAAGCCAAATGACGTGTTGAAAATATCTTTGAAACCTAAACAATTTGAGGAAAAAAAATAAAAATACATACGTGATATACTAAATGGATATTTTCACCTAAACAATTTGAGGGAAAAAAATAAAAATACATACATGATATACTAAATACATGTAAGAGCGGTAAACACAGAAGAAAAAGAACACTAAAGAAATGAAACTGAAGAATGACTAATTCCTAATAGTAGATTTCTATAAATAGAGAAGAAAAAGAAAATAGACGGAAAAGATTTATCTTGTAGGACCCAGAAATACTTCTACAGAGATATATAAATAAAAAAATATATGTACATGTATCAACTGAGAGTTGTCTGTCCAACATAAAAACAAGAAAACTGTTCATCTGGATCTTCCGAATATAGTTCTATTTTGTAAAAAGTTTCTTTCTAAATTCCATACAAATCCAAGCCAAATTCAATCTCTACATTTCTTTTTGTGTAGTTACTGAAATGTGCAGTTAATAATAAATAAATAAATTCATGATCAGTTATTGCAGTGCTTTTTACAGGGTTAAAAAGCAAGGGCACTTCATAGCAGGAAGAACTCGTTTATACCTTATTAACACCGTTTCGAACACATTCCAAAAGAACGGTTATTCGGACATTCTTTCCCTTGGCCATGAACCTCCTTTTTATTTTTTGATCTGAACCAAAAAAAGAAGAAGAAGAAGAAAGGAAAAAAAAAATATAAGTTACTAACTTGAAATCCAATTATAAAAATTTAGCTGCAATCAATATCAATATAGTAAATAATATACAAAGGTTTCTACACTATATTTCAAATCATACAGAGACGGGATCATTCAATACAACAACGGTATGAACGCGATACCAAGGCAAACCGATCATCATTGAGTAACATTTACCTCCTGGTGACATCGGGTGGTGTTTGCTGCTTGTAAAGGTTGTAAGGCCCTCCTAATAAAACCAGTCAATTATCACCATCAAGTAAAGCATTCACCTCCTGATGAAATTAGAGGGTTTGCCGTCTTGTAAGGCCCTCCATAATAAAAACCGTGGGATTAGAAACCAAACAGCAGCAAATCAAGTTATTAGAGGCTTAGCCTTGCGTATGTGGCCCATGCTATTAACAAGATCTTTACGAGTGCAAACAGGGAACATATTGATATTCTTCAACACTTTCAACCGCCAAAGAACATATGGAAAACTCAATTGATCACGAGAAGTGAAACGAACCACCTCAATAAACCACAGGCACATGAGCAGATTAGTCAATGACGTATGTTCCCTTACAATTACAGAAGCTTCGGCAAGAGCTGCATAGATAGATACTGAGGTAAGAATATATAAAACCTTAACACAACAAAAATTGGTCAACGCAAGCACTTAATGGGTGGGTTTCGGGTTTTCTGACCCTCCAATTGTCTCTCCCAATGAATGTCTATTTCAAAAAAATAATAATACTTTGTTTGATTTTTCTGTTTTTGTTCGTGGACAAAACAAACTAAAATAAAACTTGTTGCTCCCTAGTCCCTACATAATAAAATGTTTAATAGAAAATGTTACAGTAATATCTATAGATTTTAATACTCTCCTTCATTATTGTTCTTGATATTAATAGCATTATTTATAATTTATATTCCTTGGAGAAAAAACTGCAGTTAGAACTTAGAAGAGTACCTTTCTTTCCATTAAACCTCTTATCCTCAGGTAGGCCATCCAGACGGTATTGAGACAGTTGTATCTCCACTTCTTCAGGGGTGGCCTTGTTTTTCTTGACAACAGCCTTTGCTTCATCATACACGCTACTACGAGCTCCATGTTCAGAAATTACAAGTACAGAATTTGAACGCCAAAGAAGGGCTTCCAGCACACCCAAAGGGTCCCTCCTAAATTGAGATTTTGAGTCTACCCAAATAGAATATCTTGCACGAGGAAAGAGACGATGGGCCAGCAGCTGGTAAAACAGACGTGAATTATAATCCTTGAAAAGTAAAACAAATGCCAGAATTATAAATTTTATCCATAGTACAAAACAAACATACTCCATAGACCAACACACCTCCATCAGCATACCCAAGCATCTCATTTAAGCACCCACAAGTGTACGTAATCTGTAAATCCTAAGTTCGAATTAGAATTTTATGCTGTAACCAACTCTATTTAATGAGTTCAGCAATGGTCCTATAAGCAAAGGAGAAACAAGAAACTTCATTATTCACCAATGATTCTATGGCATAGTTCTTGACCAGTGCCCCTGAAATGATTCGTCAGCAATGTTAATTTTTATGTAAACTTTGAGAGAGAGGGAGACCCCTTTTGATTAGGATTAAAGATATAATACACTTTTGATTGAACAACGATGTAGGATTGAACCTGGAGAGCAATGCCACAATTTATTTGATCAGCCAGTTTTGATTATGAACAACAAGCCCGCAAAGACGCTAGCTGGGAATTATGTCATGTTATTATCAAGTCAATTAGCCATGTTATCATGTAGCTATCAACAACTGAATGTGTGTAGGGTTCACAAGATAAAATACATATATGCAGAATTTGCCAGTATCACATAAACCTTTTTGGAGTATGATGGTAAAAAAAGACGAGCATAAAAATCCTCATTACATGGCACTTATTTCTAAGCAATAAAGATACTGCTAATTGTGAGAGCAAAGCAACAAAGTGCCTTGAGCCAAATTCATGCACCAAGAAACTGATAGTAATAGGGAACTATTATTAGAATATTACAACTAAATCTTTTTTTGAATTTCAATACTTTTTTCCCACGTATGATATAGAGAAGCATACTGACACCACATAAATCAAGAACGCAACAAAAATCCTTCTACAACTCCCGTACCTTTGGGATTTTACCATTCAACCTTTGGTCACTGAAAGGAAGATTCCTAACAAGCACAACTCGCCACTTCCCAATATAGTGATCCTTAGCAATCCTGTGTCCTGCTGCTTCCTGTGCAGCAAGAGTTATTTCATCCCAAAATGCCACATAGCAAACCTGCATCAGTTCAGTAGTTTTAGAAAATTAAAATAAAGCAAGCATTAGCTCCAAAGAGACCACTGCGCATGAGATTACTACCTTCTGAAGTGATGTTTCTGACATTCCGATAGGTTGATAAAGATCATCTCCACCCCCAAATGTACAAGAAGATACCACGACTTTGCATGTTTTCATGAAACTTTTGTCTTCATCAGAAACTTTAAACCCGCCATTCTCACTATAGAAACCACAATGCACCCTGGAAGTTTCATTCACCTGAGATAGTAAATAAGTGAGAAACAAAAGCATAACAACAGACTGAGGTAAAGAGTAGCTTATATTGAAGCAAACTCAAAGGCATGAATGGGCGCAAAAAGGAACCAATAGTAATTCGTGAATTAGAAATCTAGTACTTCAGCAAAATCCAGAGATGTGATTTATGTTTCAATTCTAACTGGATACCAAAGGCCACAGTGAAACCAAGATGCAGCATACAACCTGAAAACATTGCTCTCTCTGCTCAAGAGATTGGTTTCCCGTGAATAGCTTAAATCTTGTCGCCTCAGTGTGCTGACGAGATTGGGTCCCATCAGCTGTATCGCTCTCTGATATGTATATCACATTATTAATAGGATAGACGGACTCTTTTTCGATAGGAATATCCAAATTCTGAAGTTCGTCTGGAGGTAGGAGCTTCAAGCAACCTGATAAGGATCCATTAAAGTGTGTTATGATGTGAGATGCTTTCCACATTCACAACATGTAAGTAAAGCAAAGAAACAACAAGAACATATAAGAGAGTGATATTCATTAATTCCTCAGTAAGTTGTCTTTGAATAGAAAAATAGCCCATGACAAAAACAGAAAAAAACAAACAAGGAAGTTGGATAGAAATACTAAAACATTATTTTTCCAACCTGAAGTAGTATCCCCTTGTGGCTCCAACTTCTTTCCATGACTATATGTCCAATTAACTCTTATTGTTATTATTAACACTCATTCTCTTTTGCAGAATTCTTATATAGTATTCCTTACAAGTGCAAAACTCTACGTGCCCAACAAGTATACAATTAGACAGCTAATTTAAAAATGCCTGTCCTAAATAATGATTTAGAAGAATAGGTCTACATAGATATTTTATCAGGCTTCCCGTCACGTGTGACTGCAGGAAAAGTGCGTGAATTGGAAAAATCACTTCAAGGGTTGAAGCAATCTCCTACAGAACGGTTTGGAAGGTTTCGTAGAGTTACGATAAAGTTTATGTCCAAACATAGTAATGCAGATCACAATATGCTCATTAAGCGGATTGCTGGCAAATTTATGTCACTTATTGCTAATGTTGATGATTGTTTATTGTATTTTTAACTTTTTTATGTTATAAGCAAGACTTGATGAATGCTTATAAGTTTGTCTTAAACCCATTAAAAATATTATCCTTCATCAACTAACCACTTATCCTATAAATAATTAAGCATACTGAATAACATACATAGAAAAACATAATGTCAAAGAATATTTCACTTTACTTTGTTTTCTTGATTTTGAGATGAGCCTCCGATGTCAAGCTACTAAGTGCCCAATTGAAAAGGAAACATGTACAATTAAAAGTCGATCAATTTATGTATAAGATATAACAATTTGATTTTAGAGTGCATAAATTGGCCCCTCCAATACAAAGTTTCAGGCTTAACCACTGGAAGAGATTTCTTGGGTACACACTCAAGTGAATGATGTGATTAAAGAAGGAAAGAGAAAGCCTAAACTAACCACCACAACAAATTTGCTCTCTGTTGCACTATGTCTATAATTCTATATGCAAATCAGATTTAGTATTTTACACAAAAATGAAGATTATTTTACTCACTCATAGTTCAAATAATGTTTATGACAATTAGATTAACTAGCTAGTTAACTACCAACATGCATCCATTATCATACAAAATTAGCCTAAACATCCTTTTTCCTTTCCACTTTGCCTACTTGACAACAAAATAGTTCAACAAATTAATTTGTAATAGCAAATGTATAAACTTTACAATTGATGATCTTCAGGAGGACTTACGTTGCCTCACTCCACCGACAACTCGAGTCGTCTCCTCGTCGGATCTAAACGATTCGAGTTCCCTTTCGATTCCTTCTCCACAATGAAGTCCGGTTTCTTCTGAGTTTCGAGTTCCAAGTTGATTGCTAAAGTCGGTTTCCGTCCAATTCTCGAGGCCTCAAACACTACAAGTCCGGCGGAGGGGAAGAAGAGCAATACCGGCCACCATCTCCGAAGCTGTCTCCCAATTTGGCGAGCTAATTCGTTTTTGCCTCGAAGCACCGATTTCTTTCGTTTTCGTCGGACCCTCATTTTTCCGGTAATCTCATCGTAGTCTTCGTCGGAGACCATAATTGAAATACTGTTGTTGTTGAACATCTAAGAGGATAGGAGGGAGGGAGACCGGTTTTCCGATGCCTTTGGTTAATACGTAACCCCAAAGTCAAATGGAAATGGAAATTAGATTTATAAATCAGATATGAACCTGAGGTTCATGTAAAATATGGAGTACTATATATTTTTTGTTTTGTTTAATTCATAGAAAAGGTATAATAAATGCAAAATTGCACAAATTTTCTTTATGTTTATGTACCTCAATCAAGAATTCAAATTTAAATTAGTTCTTTTATTAATTAAGAAAAACTTTTCAAATTATTTATTTAAAGAATACTCTATTATTATTTTGCTTTTCTTAAACAAAAGTCTCTTTTAAACAAATAAAAGTACATTTGATAACACTTTTATTTATTTTTTCTTTTTGTATTTGGAATATGATATTCTACTTATCTGATACTTAATCAATAAATATTATATATATTTTTTTTGGGGGGGTGAGGGGTGTGGGGTGTAGGGTGTGGGGTGGGGGTGTATACATAATTAATAAATATTACTAAAAGTATTAACTTTATTATGGATTAATTTCATAATTACTGAAATGGTTTTTATACATAATTACAAATGTATAAATTACAAAAGTATGTAATATGTATATAATATAATATGTATAATGTATTTGTGTTATATACGAATATAGTATAATAATGCAACATGTTAATGTATTAGCTGTATAAAGTATAAAAAACTATTATAGATTAATATGAGTAGAAACTAGTTAAACTAGATCCAACCCATATTTCATATTTGTAATAATAATATAGGTTCAAAACCAAATCAATCTATCACCTAAATGTAGTTAACCAAACTAATAAATCCAAGTAGTTTTGATTAATTATGTAATTTTCAACTTAAATTATCAGTCTAGATGAGTTTGAAAGAAAATGCATGCACCAATATCATTATTAAGAACTTATTAATTTGCATGGAAGCCTCGAGTTATTCATTAGGTTTTTGCGTGCTTGGCTTGTTGGGAATAATGGTTTGTATCTTTACGTTTTTGCGTGCATATAGTCTAAGATTCATATTTCACTTCAGTAGTCGGACTAAATTTAATTCATAAGTTTTTTCGGTTAAGTTGGTGGACTATATAAAAGAATTAAATTTTGGTTACTATAATTTTAAATATATTTAAATGGGAGGGTGGAAGGATGATTGGTGAATTATATTCATTAAATATAATATAATCTTTTAATATTATAATCTACGGAATAATCTATCCGCTGAAATGATTAAACCTTGCTATATATTGCGAAAGTTTTCAGTTGAATTATAATTACAACGTATGTTTATACATTTAATAGGTAAAAAATTAACCACTCTAATTTATTTTATTTTATCGTGCACACTCCATGTTGATTGTAATACAATTTATCAAATATTTATCAACATGTATATAATTTTTCATAATAGTTTGTATAGTTGTACGAGAATATAAAATTTGAGTACGTTTGTCTTAAAAATGAGGATTCTTGAACAATAATCAGTATTCTAAAAATTTCCGCTTAGATCCGTCTAGATCCGTTTAGGCGCTAGGCCCCTCTTAGCGTCCCGTCTAGGCGTTAGGCCCCCTTGGCGCCACACCTAGGCCCAAGGCGACAAAAAAATCTCTCCAAAAAATTATGCGGAGTCTAGGCGGAGAGATTTTTTTTATTTTAATAACTATCCAAACAAGATCTTAATATATTTCATTTTTCAAATGATTTACCATATTTATAATAAATGTTATAACATATCAAATCACAACAAAAAGTGAACAATATCAAGTCAAAATGAATAATTTTATTATAATTGTAATTTTTTGAACTAGTACCAGTTTCAAATTATATAAATGATGATACATTTGTAATATTTAGTTTAATTCAATATAATTCTTAAATTTATATTTAGTTTCTTAAGTTTTAATATTGAATAAAATTCTTGAAATTTTAAATTTTATTATTTAATAGCAATTTTGTTTATGAATAAAACTAATACGTTAAAAATATGTTTGAATTTTGAACAATTACATGTTCGTGTTTGAACTTTGACGATAGCAATATGGATATGTGTTTGAACTTTAAACATATCTTTATTACCTTTATTATAAATTATTTTGTTTTATATTATTGTTTTGTTTGGTTAAATGTAAGATAAAATATTAAAATTAGCTTAAAATAAAAAATTCCGCCTAGACCCTGCCCAAACCCCCCTCGACCGCCCACATCTCTCGCCTAGTGCCTTTTAGAATATTGACAATAACAAAGAAATATCCCAAGAACTTACTAAAAGAAAAAATAATTACATCGGAAATCTTGTTATTTGAGAATAATTATATTCATTCCTCATCAATCCATTCCTCCTGTTGAAAGAACTTGCTTGATCAATATAATAAAAATGTAAACTAAGTTAACAATATACAAATTCATCCAGAGAGCTCCTATAATTAAACTCGAAGAGCATAAACAATAAATACACCAGTAATAATATATATTGCGAATGTCGATGTTGACTTTTTGATTAATAGTTACGTAGATAGATATTAGTGGTAATCTTTTAGATAGATGTGTAATAGCAATACATAACAAGATTCTAAATGCACTGAAACATTTACGCATGAATTACTTGACTCATGTATAACATCATGGACTTCATGTTTGGACTAATTTCCAGTTGTCTGAAGCACAAATTACAAATAACAATAAAAGTTGAATTTACATGGAACGCTGCAGGGGTAACACGAGTTTGTAAAATTTCTGGTTCTTCCAGTATACACTCCTGTTGCTAATGAATCTTGCCTTTACAAACAATAACTCTTCTTATAGATCTAGGAAACAAACCTGGAAGGCATGCAAAGGAAAAATGGAGCAGAGCTATTAATATGAAGCTTTTAGTCTAGCATCATACAAAATGATTGAAAACATTTCTTAAATGTACACAACTTCTAAATCTTAATGTCGAAAAAAAATGAAAGGGAAGACAACTTCTGAAAGGGAAGTAGAGGGCACACAAATTTTTACAAAACACTCTTCTAAACAAAATAAATAGACCAACAAACGATGCCAAAGTGCTTGCAAATAAGTTACATACTTAACTAAGTAGCATACATGAAGAAAGACTAAAAACTAGATAAGTTGGGCATTATACAGGCTCTGCAATTTCCAGAACACAAAAATGATTGTGAAAAAGTTTAGCATAGAGAACTGAGAAGATGAAAGCTTGGAAAATTCTTAAATGCAAAGGATGAGGACACCTGAAAGAGGAGGGGGAAACAATGATGGTAAAAGTGGTACATGGAGCATGATTACATCACAATATTATCCATCATCACTATTAACAAGTTTGAAAAGAGAGAGCACCAATTTATGCATATGGATTTTCAACTATCTACTTTCTCTATACAATTACGTAAAATCATCATTCCAAGTACTCCAGAATGAATTAAAAAATACAATATCTCTAGCCTGCATTAAAGGAGAACAATAACTGTTCCAGTTTCTGCAGAGTACAAAATTACATTCCTTTCCCTATATATAATGGGGGAATGTATTTACTACATCTAGTTACTAACCTGCTAATCTTTGTATCACAAGCAAAACCGCTTCCCAAGAGATCTTTGAATTATTTTAATTAGACAGAAACTCGGGAAGCATGCCAAGCACTTCAAAATATAATTTATAAAGTTTCAACTGATTCCAACTCCTCTGTGTCATATATATTGAAAATTCATGTTATGCAGTTAGCTAAAATGAACAACTTAAAACATTTTTACACTCCCCCCCTCCCCTTCCCTTCTCTAGACACTTTGAAAACCTTGCACAACTGGTGTCAGCGACTAAAGTTAGGTGTTACAACTAGTTTAAGAAGCTAAGAGAAATAGCTTAATATATTTTGAGTCTTTGACAAAGTATTAAAATTTGAATTCTAACCTCAACGCTTAGAGAATTGTGGAGCTTTTCGAGCTTTCTTGAGACCAACTTTCTTCCTCTCAACTACTCTTGCGTCCCTGGTAAGAAGACCCTCCTTCCTCAGAGGTGTTCTATGGTCCTCACTCACCTTTAGTAAAGCACGTGCAATACCAAGGGAGATTGCTTGAGCCTGCCCAGAAAGACCGCCACCGTGTGCCTTGACAAATACATCATAAGTACTTTCATATCCCAAGGTCACCAAAGGAACTTTAACATATTGAAGCCACAGAGGATTTCCTTGAAGATATTCCTGCACGGCATTAACAGCATAGTGGTAGGATGAATAATTATGTAAATTAATTGAATTAGCTTGGAAAGTAAACAGTTTTGGTACACTGTTTTAAGAAAATGATCCTGCAATATACAAGTCCAGAGTATCATATCATATCACGTGCTCACGAAGCTGAATGCCATAAGCCTAGAAGATCCACACAAGGTTCGTAACTATAATAATGAACAATACAAAAATATTTTACAAACCATGGAGGAAACATCATGTGTAAAAAACTCTCGGTATATATATGAACAAATTGTATAAGCAAATCAAATGATGTGTTCTTCCTTAAGCACATGCAATTGCTGCCAGATGTTTTATAGAAAGAGTAATGTTGCATACACCTAATTTAGGCACCCGCAGACATTGCTCATTACCAACTTGAAGGGTTTTATTAATGGAACTATGGAACCTAACTTTTCTATTCATTTCAGCAAAACTTTTGACATATTAGCTGGTGCACAAAGATGCAAAAGATTAGATGTATGTTGTATTTCCTTTCTGATATAACTCAACTTTCTTAGAAAAGTGAGTTCTCATTGAACAATTCTAACTGACAGGTAAAATACAAACCAGCTCCCAGTTAACCTTTACTCAAAATTTTCATCTTGATGCAAGTTTTTTTTTTCATTAAACCATTCTAACTGACAGGTAAATTACAAACCAGTACCCAGTCAATCACAGCCTTTACTCAAAATTTTCATCTTGATGCAAGTTTTTAACCCAAGAAACTTTGCATTTTTTTTCTTTTACCTTTATTTTCATTTGCTGATGGTACCGACTACCGGTACACAAGTTTTATAAATATCACTAAATCTAAATTTCAACCTTAGTATTCCGCATAAGTTATTCATTTCTTCTAACAACATTTGAATTTACTCAATTACAAAACAAATTCTAAACCAGAGAATATGCAAGTGTAGAATTTCAAAAACACAAGCTGGAGCTCACTGGTGAGCATCATTTTTAGTGATTCATTTCTGCCAATCCTAAATTCTTTATAATCAAACTGCTATACATAACATACAATTTTTTTTTTATTACATCAGTTCGAATACACACATAAGCTTATCCATTGAAAAATTCATTCTAGTATGTAATTTCAACCTTTATCTAACAACATTCGAATTTAATCAATTCAAAACAAAACATACAACATAATATGCAAGCGTAAAATCTCACCTTGGCGTCACGATAGTTGATGATGACTTTTCCATTACCTTCCTTAAGAACCACACGAGCAATGGCAGATTTCCGACGACCGGTGCCAAAGATTGTCTGAGCAGCAAATCCACCAGGAAGCGTTACCTTTACAAACTTCTTAATATCATCCGTCCCCGATTCGACCGCGACGGCATTTGCGGCGGCGACGAGAGGAGAGCTTTTCCTTGCGTGGGATAAGGATACAGGCTTAGCGAAGGAGAGAGAGAATGAATTAGGCTTTTGAGAAATTTGAGAAGAGAAAGATAGAGACGAAAATGATGAAGTAAGAGAATACATTGAAATCGCCATTTTTTTTTTCCTTTTTCTGAGATCTTCTGTTCTGTTTGGATTTTTGAAGAGTGGAAGAAGAAGAGCAGAAGCTTGAGAATTAGGAGTGGAGGATAATGTAACCTTAATTGACGATACTGCCCTCTCGCTGATAGAGGACCGAGGTAACGGATTGTTTGTTTTGATGAAATTTACTTTTCTTTTGTTTATATTTTCTTTGTTGATAGTGAGCATGGAATTGAAGAAGAGTTTTGTAGCCTTTGAATTTGTAATTTTTAAGAAAAAAATAAAGTAAAAAATAGTCTTATTATTAAAAAAAAATTTATTGAATTATAATTACGAAATACATATATGATATAAAATTATAAAGATAATCCACTATATTAATAATATTTTGGTGACTAAAGAATAGCTATAAAAATCAGATACAAAATTACGTGTATAATTACTAAAAGTTATAATCACTACACCCATCCATACATAATAAAACATTAACTAGTAACAATTACACATATTTTGTATTTATTTTCTTGTAATCATATTTTATCATCGTACCATTACTCTTAATATAATTATGAGTAGTTCTACGCAGCAGACAAGGTATATTAGACCGGAAAATTGGACCGGTACAATTTTTTTTTTTTTCATGTAACTCTGAAAAAATGTATAGTATTTATTCCAACAGTAATTTTTATAAAATATAGTGTTTTATGTGTAATTTGAATACATATACAAAAACAGGGTTATAGTGTTTGTATAACCCTGTTTTTATATATGTATCCAAATTACACATAAAACACTATATTTTATAAAAATTACTGTTGGAATGAATACTATACATTTTTTCGAGTCACATGCAAAAAAATAAAAATAAAAAAAATATTTGCACCGGTCCAATTTTCCGGTCTAATATACCTATCTGTCTAGACTTTTTCTATAATTATATATCTTTTTAAAGAAAAGTAGTTCTATTTCTATGTGTCATACATTAAAATAAGGAACTGATATTTCCACATGTATTTTTGATATTTTCACGTAATACTCGCTTAACATTAGCATACAATGGATCACAACTTCATGTGAAAAATAACCATGTGAAAAATATCAAAAACACATGTATTATCCTAAAAATATCAAGTCATCAAATTCATTTCTATGTGGACAGGTAAATTGGACCGGAAGAATAAAAAGAATTTATTCTAGCGAACAAATAGATTGTACTGTCAAATTATTCCATAACAAATTCTTTTTGTTCTTCCGTTACAATTATCCTGTCCCAATAGAGTTAAAGTAAAAACTCCTAATATGTAAAGCATCTACCATTCAGAGGGTGCTTCTGCATCAATTATAGGAAGCAAAATGATGATTGAACTCCGTAAATCATCATTTACTAAATACATACATAAATTACATATATATATATATATATATATATATATATATATATATATATATATATATAATCTTTACTCCTCGATTAAACTAAACAGAAGAAAGCATTAAAAAAATTTAGGGGTCCAGAAAAATGATTTCAGCAAGTGCCGAAGCTCGTCTGAAACGAAGCAATTCTTTTAGCAACTCCCATCCTCCATCCATTGAAGCAGGCTTGACAATCATCTTCTCTAGCACAGGAGAGTTCGCAAGCAGAAAGTTGATGAAATTCAGCTCCCGTTTAGCATTGGAGATGCCAGTCATTTTAACAAGTCGCACTTGGCTAAACGGGCAATTGTGACCATAATCTTCTGAGATGGTTTCATCTGCTCTCACCGAAGCCAGTTCCTCTGGCCGGGCCTACACCAAGTTAATATAATACTACTATTCTTTAAGCTCAGCTCTTTCTGCATAAGAATTGCATATACAGAGCAGAGCACCTCAAGGTAAAATGAACGTTAATTGAATGTTCGAATAGGTGCTCATGAGATAACCCGGAAAAACTCACCAAAATCTCAAGCTCTTGCAGGTTAGGTGAACTTCTAAGAATACAAAGAGCCACCAAACTCTCCGCCCTATCCTTGAAATTTATGCGTAAAGAAACGTAGTTTAGCTCAATACACGGAGTTGGCAGTCTGTCTGGGACATTACCAGCAGCCAAATACTGGAAACAAATGCAGTAGAAGATAGAGAAACTCTCAGTCGTCAACAGCCTAAATAAAGAAAGTTGGGCTAATTATATTTAGAATTTAATTTGGGGACAAAATACACTTTTGTTACACCGTCCTCACAAGTCCTCACAATTCGGCCACTAAATTAATTGGGCTTACACATCCGTCACATCAAGTACCTAATTTCGTACAATGTTGCCTAATGGTTTTATGCAGTTTGATCGTATTTAAATACGGTTGACTTATTTAAAAAAAACTAACTTAATAACGTATAATGTTTAACAAAAAATAACAAATTAAAAAAAATAAAAATTATACAAAATAATGTTTAACAAAAAATAAAAATGCTAATTAATACAGTATATGTATCAAAATAAATTATCACATTTAAATTTTAAACTTTTATAAATTAAAAAGAATATATAACGAAGGGAGTATTTATTTAAATTATAATTTAGAAAACAAATAAAAATAATAACATAACTTTAAAATACAGAATAATTAACTTATATGCAAAATTGAAAAAAAAAACAAATGCAAAATTGAAATTTTTTATTTTCAAATGCAAAATTGAAATAGATTTATTTTCAAATGCAAAATAAATAATACATTATAGTTAATATCTGAATATTAAAAGCAACCTATTATATTAAAACATAAGAACACATCCTATGAATAAAAGAAAAAGTGAATTTATTTAGTATAATAAAAGGGTAACATTATTTATTCTATGTGCTTTATCTAAATAATTATTTAAATATAAATGAAATAAATAAATAATCACTACTATTATTTGGTTCTATTAACAAAAAAAATAAGTTTAATAGTTTTATTTTAAAAAGTTTTATTTTAAAATTAAATTTAGGGTTTAGTGATTTTTTTATAGTTAATTAATTTTTTTAAATGGAGTCAAAGTATATTTTAATACGGTCAATTCGTATAAAACTATTTGCCTTGTCGGAAATTTATGTATTCCGGCCAGTTTTCGTCAGAAATTGAATTGGGGGGGAATTGAGAGAAATTAGGTATTTAATGTAATGAAAGTGCAAGTCTAATTAGTTTAGGGGTCGAATTGTGAGGAGGGTGAAACTTGGTATAACAAAAGTCTATTTTGCCCTTTAATTTGTGCACTCAAAATAGATTTAATATATTGCAAACTTGGTATCATGGAAATAACAAATATGCATTGTTCAATGGAACCTTAAGATGCCATTGTTTTCAACAAATATTTAAAAAGAGAACCTTTAGGATAAAGATAGCAAAATTAACTCCCAAAAAAAAACTCCTGTACAAAACCTATGAATAATCAATGTGTATGAACAATTTAAAACCTCAAAAATGATACTTATGAAATTGTTACCTTCAGAAAGAAACTCTGCACCTCAAGCCTTTGAATACGAGGCAATGGAGCAAAAAAGTTGATCATATTGCCAGTACTACCAAAAGGCGGATTTTGGTCATATCCAGCATTCACATACAAGCCAATGGAAACAATAGCCAGTTTGAAAGTACTATCAAAATTGACTTCTTCGAAAACACCTCCAATGTCAAAGAACAGGAGATTTGGAGCATGAATTTTAAGATCGGAGAAACCATCAAAATTCATCAATGTCAGTCGCTCAAGTAGAGCACAGCTAGATATCAGATATTCAAATACATCTTGGTCTATGGTAATGTACTGAAGATCGAGGCTCTTCAAGCTCCTAAACCCATTAAATGTTGGAGGAGGTTTTAACAGACAGTTAAATATTTCTAGATGTATCAACTTCTGGCAAAAGTACAAAGAAGATGGTAGCTTGTAGCGATGGCCTTTCCATATTTCTAGGATAAATTCTTTGTCAGATCCTCTTGAAAGGAAAAGAATCCATCTATCAATGTCATTGACACCTTGAAGATCTTTGTGAGACAGCTTGAAGTTGTGTATAGGCCCAGTATATGAAGTAACAGCACATGATCAACTATGTTAACAAGCTTATTTCTAATAAACGCTTGATCTTGAGAAGATACCAAGAGAGACTGATTATCAAATATAAGATGTGGGAGACTAATCCATTTGTACCTCCACTTTCTTGACAAAATACTTGTCCTCACAGCATCCCTCAGCGATAAACAAGACAAAATTTTGTCTATGATATGCGCCGGTAGGTTGCTGATATTGTCTACATCCATTTCCATATTGCAGGGGACCTTGGGTGGTTCTCTTCGCTTCTGAAAAAAATTAGAAGAACAAAATCATTTCCAAGAATCAGGGGGATCCATGTCCTTTAGTATGTATGTCATCAATTATGGGCGTGTAACAAGCATGCACGTGCAGAAGAGCAAAAAGACAAGCATATGTAATCCCTCCGTTTCGAATTGAGTGTCATGTTTAAAACGAATGTATATATAGCACAGACTTGAAATGGCACATTTAGATATGACAAATTACATATTTATGCTAAAAAATAACTGTTGATAAACTATATTAAAAAAATTAAATCCTTACATATGAGCTCTTTGAATGTCTTATATAACCCATGATGAAATCACAATTTTTAAGATGACATTCAATTTGGGAGGGAAGGAATACGTATGTTTATATATACACACACAGATAAATTTGAAAAGTTATAATCATTTAAATATGTATCGAGAGGGGGTTTGAAAAAGTTAAGAGTTCAATATTTTTCCTGTGTACAAAGTTTAAAACAACTGCCAAAATGCCATTTCACTCACCACTAGGGGTTAATTGCCAATTTATTAGTTCAATTATATTTATCTGCTAAGAGTACGCAAAAGAGAAAATATGGGGAAAAAAGGGTTAATGTTAAGGAGTTCCTAGATGCTCTCCTTATGGTGGTGACAGAGCATGTTACCCAGACAGACATGTTACACATCAATTCAAAAAGAAAAAATTCACAGATTTTTGAGGTTTGCTACTTGAATCCTGTACATGATACCCCAAGCAAGCCAACCTTGGAAAAATTTCAGGTTCTTTGATTATTTTTCTTTTTGTTTTTTGTAGATTAATGAAGAAATTTTCATTGAAGATGAGAGAAAGGAACTAAAATGTAGGTGGAGGATCCCAAAAGTAAAACAAAAGAAAGCAAGTGGAAAAAGTTATCCAGGCACAAGCCCAAAGAAAAGTGATTTCTTTATTATTTTCATGTGTGCATCTCTTTGTGTACTCCCCTATACTTGGAATAACCCACTTTTATAAAGGATTTTATTTTAATATCACCCAAATACGCCTACCTAATAATAATATTTTTATCCTAAACAAGTAAATATTTGTCCATAAAACGAAATTAAAAACATATACCTTAAAATGTACCCTGGTCAATTCTAAAAGAAAATTTAAAGTTGAGACTTGAGAGATTAGTGGGCGATTCCAGCTGTTCCTGTCTCATCTCTACCTGCCGCTGCAGATTGAGGTTTTGTTTCCTAATGAGATTATTGCATTGTGACATAAAGAATACCAGTGCTTTCTCATCAAATGGAAAGATCGTATAGACTACGAAACTACACGGACTCCGTCAGAGGATAAATTTTGCTGCCTTGACTCTGCCCTTAGGAGCAATACCTCAGTTTTCAATATCAGGAGGCTAGTTCTTGTCAGCCTGATGGATGAAAAAGAATATAGGTATTACTAGGGTTACATTTATGTTAGGTCTTTATTTAATATTTCATAGGAATATTAGTAGTTTCTTGTTTTAGGGATTAAGTATCTTGGTTGCCTATATAAGGCTATTTGATGTATTGGATGGTTAGTTTTGATGATTAAATACTGATATTACTTTTTCTCTAAATCCTGGTCTCTCCTGTATCACTGTCATATGCAAAGACGCAACTTACCATACTACTTATTTGCAGCAATGAGAATATCTGGGACAAGCACTTGGCAGTTGCAGACAGATTGAAAAATCGTTAGCACCTCATCTAAACAACTTCTACTGGCCAAAATCTGATTCAGAGAAAGTGAGGGAAATTAGTAACTTCATTACAGTAACGAGCAAGGTATACGCATTAGAAATGTAGAAGTTCGACTAGTGCAAGAGTCATTTAAGACAAAAAAGAAAAACACCCAGCATTATTTGTGTTAAAACATAACTCCAGGTTTTTGTTTGTCTGCAACAGTCTATAATTTGTTATCTTTCCATTTGTTAACATATGATTATATGAAGGAAACTGACATTTCTCCTTCAAGAAGGATTACCCATGATCATCGATGATTTGAAAAATACATTATCGTAATTAGTTTTCCTGTGTTTGCGACGGTTCCCTATGCATTATAGTTTCATCTGACATTACTTTTCACACACAAAGATTCGCATTTTCAAGTTTTAGTTTTGCCTCTAAAAATGATTGAATTTTTTCCAGCAAAATGATTCTTAAATTTTTCCTCAATGATGTACAACATATGCTGAAATTATTAAAGATATCAAAACTGACAAATCTTTTCAGGATTAATGGAGTGAACCATATGAAATGGAAATCTCACTTAACATCACATCATTGCAATAACAAAAATGCTCAAATTTTACCACAATTTTTTGAGATGCAACAAAATGAGCCATCAGATATAAAGAATTCTAAGAAACTGAGCCACAACCCAAACAATAATTAACACTTGAGTTTATATTATCTGAAATGGTAAAAATATGATAAAATTCAATTGATTTGTAATGGGTGTTTAAGAAAATTAAGATTACATACACGTACTCCAATGAATAATGAACTGCTGAAATAGAAATCATCTTGCTTCTAGCTCCATTACCGTACATAATTCGCAGAGGAAATCGAATTTTTAACGACTCATTTTCAAGTAAATAAATTGGGAAATTGGAGAGAGAAACCCAGGGGTGGCAATTGCAGAAGCAGAAGAACCCTTAAAATGATATACTCCATATTTAAGTTTTTTTCTGGAAACCCAAAAGGAAGAAAGAAGCAAAAGAGAATCGATGAAAAAGGAAAATATAATTCAATTGCTTGGATTTAAACCCGGTAGCAAATAAAAACTCGGTAGCAAATAACTTGTACGTTGAACACGCCCGCCGGAGTAGACTAGATTACGCCCGGTTCGATAAGAACTTATAAGTTGATTTGACCAACTTCGAAATTATTTTACATATTTTTTGACTTATAAGTAAAAAAAATTACTTATTTATGAATTATTTAAAAATGATTTATAAATTATTTTAAAATAAATTACATTGACCAAATATATTGTCTATTTTGACCCTTTTCTATTTTGTCCTTTTTATTAATGTCATTTTTAATAATCTTTATATTTATTTTAATTTACAAGTTATTATGAGTCGAACACCTTCATAATGTGTTTTAACTTAATTTCTAACTTATAAGTCAAATTGATATCAAACGCTTTTTCTTATAAATTATAATTTAAAGTAACTTATATTTTAAAATAAATAATTCCCGAACACGCTAAATTAGTATAATAAGTTATATGAATTGACATACTATAATTAGTAGATAATTCACACATGAGTTTAGTAATAACAACCATATATAACCAATCACATTATTTTATAGAGTAATGATCTATAGTATATATTTGTTATGGATCAAAATTGAGAAAATAGCATTTTTAGCGTCTATTACAATTATCAAGGCTTAAATATAAATTATTATCCTTAATTATAGATCATATTCAATTTCGGTGATCTATCTTTTAATTTTGTCAATTAAGTGATTGAACTATTATTTTTTTTCACTTCTATTAAATTTAGTCTGCTAAGTCAAAAATTATTGACGTGACATACAGACGTGGTCAATTATTATACAAGTGTAATAAAAAATATTATTAAGCAATTTTTTGATATATTTTTGAGTAAATAAGGGGTAAACATGTAAATGCATAAGTATTACACTAATATCAATACCACTTAACTAATCATTTCTTCAAACTGAATCATAAAACCCAAAAATTCAGAAATCCTTTTATTAAATCAAATTACCAAACTCAAAAATCTTTTTAACAAACCCAAAAATCTAATTTAACTAAATCTAGAAATCTCATTCATCACACCAAACTCAAAAATCTCATTCATCCACACAAAACCCAGATCTTCTCCAAACAATCCGAAGAATATCAACCCCAACAAACTATAAGCAGACGCCAACATATCATCCTCCTTCTTTTCTCACCTACAAATTTCAATCAAATCCAAATCAACAAAATCCTAAAAACACAAAACAATCAAATCAATACAAATCGATTCATGAAAAAAAGATCGCATAAAATAAAATCAATTTACTGAGAACATTTTGAGTATGAGTAGCGCGAATGATAATTTCAGTGTGCATGGGAGTAACTCTGACCTCAATGCCAGAGTATCCATCCTCACCTAGCTCTCTGGTTAATACTTAGTTAAGTTCAACAAAGAAAACTCCAACAACGACAAACTGTAAATAAGATTATCCAATAATGAACTTAACTATACATCAACACATACGTGTGTGTGTGTGTATATATATATATATATATATATATATATATATATATATAAAGGGAGAAATTTCGATACGAGATCTAATGGAAGAAGAACTGACCTTTCGCTTCTTGCTTATCTAAGTCGCCATCCTCGAAAAATAGTTGCAAAATTAAATCTGATCTAATATGTAAGTCGATATGTAGATGGAATTTGATCTAACGACAAAATTAATTTGTAGGGTTAGTTATGAACGGTTGATATCAGATTTGTGAGTTTAATACGATTTCTTTGATATTGGGCTCATTTAGTCGCCATAGTATCATCAAAGTACAATGGCATTTTTGTGTTTGTTGTGTTGTTATTGATTTGGTCTTTGTGTTATTATTTTGGTTTTGGTTTTGGTTTTTGTTGTTATGCTATGAAATCTTGTGTTTTTTTTATTTGAAATTGATTTACTTTGAGAAGGAAATGTAAATTGATGATTTGCTTGTCCATAAATATAAATTGACAATTTTGTCCTCTAATGTATAATAAATGTTTAATCAAAAATTAAAATACTTTTTTTTTGACTCACATCAGTTGAGTTATGCCCCACCCAGACAATCATGTCAGAAACGTGACAAGCTCAATTGAATGAAATTGAACAAAATTAATAATTCAATCATCTAAATTGATAAAATTGAAAGGTGGATCACCGAAGTGGAATATGACATATAGTTTAAAGTAGTAAATTATATTTAAGTCCAAAAAAGACCTCACCGTCCGCTACAATAACTAGCGGACTAAATTGGAAAAAAAATTTAGATGAATATGCCCCCAATTGGCCCAAGTCAGCTCCTTAGTCCAAAAAGCTCTCTTCTCCGGCGACAGTTCCTAACAAGAGAAGGCAAAGGTAAAGCAACTGCAATAAGAGTAGTGTTTGAGAAAAGTCATGTAACTCATCTGTTAGGGTCCTAATTGATACCCTTCTAACTCTTATTTCCAGCTTTAATTAGCTAATCACCTGACAAAATATAGGTTTGTGTTGGTTTTAGGTTATATAAATTAGTTATGGGTCAGTTAAGGAACCACAACCATATTACCTATATTTAATATGGATTATGTGGTTTGGATTTAAATGGTTATGGGTCGAATTCAGGTCGACCTGTGACGCCCCCAAAATTAGGTATACATCACCCATCTTGGGTCGTCAGATACATAGTACAGAATACAAATACAACTGATTAATACATCTGTCGTGTACAATACGACAAAACATAAACTGTGAGTTTGAATACAAATATTATCTTCTAGAGAGTATTCATACTCAAAAGGAGTCCTCATTACAGTTATTAACACACCATTACATAGAATAGTGAGGACTACTAACTAATACTATCATTCGGACCATCACTTCGTACCCCGACTTGTCCCAGCTACGTTCTCATTTCCTGAAGAGAACAGTGAAAGAAAGGGTGAGCTCAACTAGCCCAGTAAGAAATATTATGACTAAGATAATGCAGAATAAATTATCATTAGCCTTCAACAATGTTAAACTGATAAAATATAATAGACATCAAGTTTAACTGTAGCGGAACAAGCAATCCATTAAAAGAGTCAAGTAGAAAATAAACTCTACTATCTTTTATGATTTAAAAAGTTTTTCAACACTGTAATCGCTGAGACTCAGCTTAATAAAATAATCCACATCATCGAATCACCCCTGCACTACGGCCAAGGATATTCGTGTATTCATTAATGGTCATGATCATGCCAACAACTGTCCATCAATGCACTACGGGCCAATGAGGACTTTTACCACATCATTTGTAACATTACGATCATGATTATACCGAATAATCCCTGGTCATAATCATACCAAGTCCATCTATGCAATACAGGCCACAGATGACTTTCAACATTTTATAAACATGAGGATGATGACAATGATATAAGAATTCAATAAAACAAGTTCAAGAATTAATTTATCCAGGAATTAACAACGTCCAAATTGTCAACATGATACTGCATTGTGGAGTAAAATTCAAGAATGCTTAGAAGAATATTTTCTTGAAAAGATACTGGATGAAACACAACTATCAAGGATATTCCACAAATTTCATGGAGTATAGAAGTCAAAACTTAACCAACTGAGTACAATAAAGAATGGAATAACAAAAGAAATCACCATGCATGCGATAGACCGCACAGACAGGTTATTCCAATAGAATAATAAATAATGGAACCAGGTCCGGCGTAAACGCACAGACAGGATATTCCGACAGAATAATAAATAATGGAACCAGGTCCGGTGTAAAACACACAGACAGGATATTCCAACAGAATAATAATAAAACGGAACCAGGTCCGGTGTAAAACACACAGACAGGATGTTCCAACAGAATAATAAACGGAACCAGGTCCGGTGTAAAACACACAGACAGGATGTTCCAACAGAATAATAGAAGAATGTCACCAAGTATAGGGTAGACCGCGTATACTGGTTATTCTAACAGAATAATAACAAATGGAATAACAGAAGTTCTCTTCATGAATATAAAAGAAATAATATTCCCTACCTTAAAAGAACTGGATATTGGAAAAGTGATGTAGCAGAATACTTTTATTCTCTCTCTCTTATTCTCTCTATACTTTCTCTCTCTATAGCTTGAATGAATTCGTGAAAAATAATGAAGCCCTAGGCCTCTATTTATAGAAAAACTGAGGGTGGCTCTTGGTCTTAACGAAGGGTCAAATGACTCTTGGTCTTAACGAAGGGTCAAATGACTCTTGGTAATATTGAAGGGACAACTACTATTGACGAAAGTAATTACTATTGACCAAGGTAAATACTATTGACCAAGGTAAATAATATTGACGAAGGTAATTACTATTGACCAAGGTAAATACTATTGACGACGGTAATTACTATTGACGACGGTAATTACTATTGACCAAGGTAAATACTATTGACGACGGTAATTACTATTGACGACGGTAATTACTATTGACCAAGGTAAATACTATTGACGACGGTAATTACTATTGACGACGGTAATTACTATTGACGAAGAGACTCTTAGATGATGACATATGGCCCCCCATAAAATAACCAAACTTACCACAACGTCTCAATAATATAACATATTATACAGATGATACTATGACAATAATTTAAGAGATATGATGCAGCAATTACTGTAGCAATAATTGAGTATAGCTGAGTGACTTCTCACGTAAGCATCAATAATCAATACCGTGTGCTACTATGCAACCACGCGTATTACTGTACTTTTACTACCGAGTAGTTCAACAGTTTTAACGGTTTTAACGGTAACACCTCAGCCGTTATTTTTATAGAAAGATAATTCTGTCGTTTTCTCAATCCGAGAATAATTCTGTTGTGGGGTCCACCAATGATTGTGCCGTCGTACGAATATTCCCCGACAAAAAGAATATTCTCCGACCAAACGAATATTTTATAACAACTTGCTTACTTTGCAAAATTTATAAATATTACCCACAACTATAACATTATATCAAATTAACTCCATAATATTCAAAAATGATATTTATAGAAAATTCATCTTTATTTATAAAAATTGGGGTCTTACACGACCTATTTTTCAAATTATAGTTTTGCTAAAATCTCAATTTCTGTTATACTAAAAAAATCTTATTTTAATTTTTTAGACCCAAATTTGAAACAAAAAATTTTAATTGATGTGACTGATTTAAGTTTTAAAAAAATTAATTTTGTGATTGTAGACACTTTCAAAAAAAAATTTACATCAATAATTATTATGTTAATTAAAATTAATGAAATTATTGAGAATTTTATTACAATAATCAGTAAATATATTTTTTTAGGTGTATACATAATCAGTAAATATTTTTTTGGAGGGTGAGTGGGGCGGGAGGTGCGGGTGTATACATAATCAATAAATATTATTTTTGTTGGGAGTTGGGGAGGGGGAGGGGCCGGGGTGGGAATGTATAAATAATCAATAAATATTATTTTTTGGAATTGAGGTTGGGGTGGGGATTGGGGGTTGAGGGGTGGGGTGAGGGTGGGGGTGAGGGTGGGGGTGGGGGGTTAGGGGTGGAGGGGTGGGGTTGGGGTGGAGGCGTAGTGGGGTGCGTGGGTGAGTCGATTTTTAAAATTAAATACAACATTGAAAACGGTGGACCTGCACCTGAAGGAAGGAATTACTAAAAAGATCTATGAGAGCACAAAAACAATAAAGGAGTACTTAATTGCTGAAGGTCTACCAGAAGTATAATCTTCTTATATATATATATATATATATATATATATATATATATATATATATATATATACGGTCCGGATCTTAAGCTTACCCTTTATTCAACTCACCCGAGCTCACCCCCCTTTAGCGACGGACCCGGCGACGGTTCGGTCATACAACCGCCGTCTATACTTTTAGCGACGGACAACATATAGCGTTACTAAAAGTATAGACGACGGTTGTATGATCAAACCGTTGCCGGGTTCGTCGCTAAAGGGAATGAGCTCGAGTGAGTTGAATAAGGAATGAGCTTAAGATCCGGACTATATATATATATATATATATATATATATATATATATATATATATATATATATATATATATATATATATATATGGACAGACACTATAACGACCCCAAGATAGGTCCATTCCATCCAACCTATTCTGAGTCGCCAAATACATGGTACAGAAAACAACTGTAACTTTATTACAACAATTATCGTGCAAAATACAACAACACATATGCTGTGAGTTTGGATACAAATATATACCAAATGTGACTCATGTTCCAACCGTGGACATCACCTCACAATGACACCTTACATAAAGATATAGTCAAAAACTGTTTTAGAAATTAGAATCTTTGGGAAGTGCTCAAGGAAACCTTCGTACATGGGAGGTCATGCGTCTAGGTTATGATAGATATCATATAGCCACAGAATTATTCTTGGTTGACCCAATAGACCCCAAAGAAAAACGAGAAGATTACTATCATATTCTTCCCAATGGTGAGTCTTCTCTTGACATATCATTATCTCTACTGTCTCTAATTGAGAATTATACTTCAAACAAACACCAAGATTATATAGGTAGTGCTCGTATATATACTTAGCAAGTGGATGAGCACATCCCTGTCTTATGATGACACGAGGTTGTATGTCGTTAGACATCTTGTATGATAGTGGCAAACCACCCTTCCAACGTTGGGTACACCTTACCCTATTGGATTCACCAAATAAAACTACTAAATGAACTTTTCTATACTGCTTCGGGAGAACATCCACAGCTAGAGACCACCGTTCTATTTTTTCGTTACCCTCGCTCGACCCAGCTACACTCTTATTACCTGAAAGGAATTGTGAAGCAAAAGGGTGAGCACAACTAGCTCAGTAAAGTATATCATGACTAAAGATAATTAAATTATCAATAGCCTTCATCAATAATAAATCAGAGATTTAGAACATATGGTAAATGATAAAAATTTTAACCATAGTTGCAGCGGAACGAGCAATCCATTAGAAGAGTCAAATAGACTATAAAGTCTATTATCTTCTCCATGTTAAAAATCCATCAACAATGTTTTATCCCTGTAATATCAATCAACAATTCTGGTCCACAATCATATGAATAACTCATAATCATAACTGTAGTTCTAAATTCCTCTTCTCATCTAGGACGAAGATAATTTTTATCACCTATCTTTACCTGAAACATCAAAGATCATGGTTATACCAAATCACATTTCCTGTTCATAATCATACTAATAACTTCATCTTTGCACTACGGCCAAAGATATTCATTTGTATCACCAGTTGGTCATGTTTATCTCAACATCTGTTCATCTTTGCACTACTGGCCAAAGATATTCAACAACATGTCATCTTTGCACTACGGGCCAAAGATATTCATCAACAATTCATTTTTACACTACAGGCCAAAGATATTCATCAATATTTTATCTTTGCACTACAGGCCAAACATATTCATCAATATTTCATCTTTGCACTACATGCCAAAGATATTAATATCTCAAAGAAATATATAATCATTTCAGAATTTATATAAACAATAATTATAACCATGTTGATCAATTCACCTTTGCACTTAAGCTAAAGATATTCACTTATAAATTCAATGGTCATGATCATACCAATCAACGATTCAACTTTGCACTACTGGCCAAAGATAACCCATAGTCATGATCATACCAAAAATCTACCCATCTTTACACTCAAGTCAAAGAGAAATATCATCATTAGGGTTATAAAAATGTTATATATAATAATAAAAATAATATGATCAACATCTAGTTTTAATCTCAAGAGTAATATTCGTAAATCAACTATAATTTGGTTAGAAAAAAAAACCAATTTTTATCGTGAATAATAACTCGTGAATAGTAACTCATGAATAGTAACTCGTGAATAGTAAACCCGACACAAAAATGTAGAAATTCCACAATAAAATCCATTCCAGTATTTCGGTATAATGATATTGAAAGAATAATATTTCTTAAGCTTATAAACAATTTATTTAAATTATTTACACTTTACTAAATAATGCATTTAATCATTCTAAAATACCAATTTCATAAGATTTTATCACCAATAATCAAAACCCTCATCAAAAATCTGCATATACCTCATATAGGATTCTCAAGTCATAAAATCCTATTTTTTTCAATTTTCTTACTTCACAAAATATATTTAATTCATTTACTCATAACTAGACTATTTTCATGAAAAATACCAATTCAGTTCCAAAAATATTTCTTTTCTGGGATTTAGCATAATATAGTCTCATAGTGAACATATATTTTTCTCAAAATTTATAAAAGTCATTTACTATTTTTCATATGGCCAAAACAGTCGAATACTTAGACATTTATCAAGACAGCCGAATACTTAAACAATTTGATTAAATTGTTTACACTTTACTAAATAATGCATTTAATCATTCTAAAATATCAAACTCATAAGATTTTATCACCAATAATCAAAACCCTCATAAAAAATCTGCATATACCTCATATAGGATTCTCAAGTCATAAAATCTTATTTTTTTCAATTTTCTTACTTCACAAAACATATTTAATTCATTTACTCATAACTAGACTATTTTCATGAAAAATATCAAATCAGTTCCAAAAATATTTCTTTTCTGAGATTTAGCATAATATAGTCTCATAGTGAACATATATTTTTCTCAGAATTTATAAAAGTCATTTACTATTTTTCATATGGCCAAAACAGCCGAATACTTAGACATTTATCAAAAATTGTACTTTTATCTAAAAATTCCAAAATTCACAGAGTATACTCCTATCATATACATGTACTCCCAATAATAATTTCATCAATTTTGGAGTTAACCACAAGGAATTATAAGCGGTTACTTTTAAAATAATCTTTTTATATAAAATTCATAACTCTCAATCTATACATCCAAAAATCACCATTTTTGGACACAATCAAGAAAACTCATCAAAATATCATTTCAAATTTTTTCAGAATTTTTGAAGGTCAGAAAAATTACGAAACTGAAAAACATAACAACCCTTAAAATTCCTTACTATCCCTTACCTCAAAAGAGCAGTACTTCTGATCGGTATGCAAAGCCGAAGGAAACTTGCACTGAATAGCAACTCTCAAAGTATCTAAATACTCACAAAATATGCTTCATAATATAGAGAGAGAAAGAGAGAAAGCTTATGTTTCTGGTGTGATTTTCAATTCTAACTTAGCCCTCTATTTATAGGAAAATTTTAGCAAACTTGACCTGCAACCTGATGACTTTACCTGCTACTATTCTCACCCACCAAATTTGAAATAAAATTCAGCACATTTCTTCACCAATCACAAGTGGGGCCCACCAATTCTAGAATTTTCTACCAAAATGATAAACTCCGAAAATTCAACAATTTCTGAACCAGTCATCTCGTAAAATTCATAATAAATCATACATTTATTTTTAACGGTTCAAAATTTGTGGGCATATACTCAACTTATATATGTATAACATATCCAAAAATTACCACGATCCAACGGTCGGATTAAAAATTATAACCCCCGCAAAATATCTCAAAAACCCTGATTTTTAATATCTCCATTCCGACAAAAATACGGATAAAAACCTCAACATTAACTCCTTCATTTTTAACCACAAAAATATATCCCTCGTTTATATCCACATAAAATAAATATTTCCTTATCATATGAATCAATAATTAATTATTCACAAATAATATTACAGAATCACATTTATGACAACCAGGCCGTTCCCAGGAAAGAGGGGGCTTTCCAATAAGGATTTCTCCTTACTGGCGCGCAATTAGATGACCAAACCTCTCCTTAGACAGAACTTTCTAGACATTGCCAATAATGCTATCTAATAATATTATTCAAATAATATGAATTATTGATCTGATAATAGAAAATACTGTGCAGCAACAATTATTGAAACAACAATAATATAAACTATCAATGCAGCAATTATTGAATCAATAAAATAAAATATTGAACAGTAATTACTGTAACAATTATTGAGTAGTGCCTTCTTACGTAAGAATCAATAATTTCAAAAATACTATGCAATACCGTGTGCTACTGTGCAATAACGCGTATTACTGTATTTTAACCACCGGTATTCCAACAGTGTTAACGGTAACAACTACGCCGTTATTTGTAAAAACTCAAATTTGTCGTTTTCTTCACCCGACAGTTATTCGTTATGGGGCCCACAAATAGCTGCGCCGTCGTACGAATATTCCCCGACAGAAAGAATATTCCACGACCAAACGAATATTCCCCGACAACAATGATTATTTTATAACCACTTGCTTATTTTGAAAAAAAAATTCATATTTCACCCATAACTTTAAACTTTTATCAATTTAACCATTTACTGAATAGTAATTATAAGAAAAATTGAATACTTTTATTTCATAAAATTCGAGGTCTTACAGACACACATTCGTAGATTGCACATTTACATTTTCATGATTGCATGGTTATCTTACAGTGATTGATGTATGCTCCAGGTGGATATCTCTGCAGTTGGCATAACAAGCTTTGGGGTGGGGTGTCGTTCATTCACTATATTAATTTTCCATCCTTATTATTGATTTAATTAAGGATAAAATTGTCATATTATTTATTTTATAAGGTTTTTTTAGTAATATAAAATATTTTATTCTCTCTCTAAAATTCACCCACCTCACGCTGCTCTTCTTTATTGCTGATTAATGTATTGATTAATATAGTTCATGTAAGACCCCGAATTTATGAAATAAAAGTATTCAATTTTTCTTATAATTAAATTCAGTAAATGGTTAAATTGATAAAAATTTAAAGTTATGGGTGAAATATGAATTTTTTTCAAAATAAGCAAGTGGTTATAAAATAATCATTGTTGTCGGGGAATATTCGTTTGGTCGTGGAATATTCTTTCTGTCGGAGAATATTCGTACGATAACGCAGACATTTGTGGGCCCCATAACAGAATAACTGTCAGGTGAAGAAAACGACAAAATTAAGTTTTTACAAATAACGGCGTAGTTGTTACCGTTAATACTGTTGAAATACCCAGTGGTTAAAATACAGTAATACGCGTTATTGCATAGTAGCACACGATATTGCACAATATTTTTGAAATTATTGATTCTTACGTAAGAAGGCACTACTCAATAATTGTTACAGTAATTACTGTTCAATATTTTATTTTATTGATTCAATAATTGCTACGTTGAAATTTTGTATTATTGTTGTTCAATAATTGTTGCTGCACAGTATTTCCCATTATCAGATCAATAATTCATATTATTTGAATAATATTATTAGATAACATTATTGGCAATGACTAGAAAGTTCTGTCTAATGAGAGGTTTGGTCATCTAATTGCGCGCCAGTAAGGAGAAATTCTTATTGGAAAGCCCCCTCTTTCCTAGGAACGGCCTGGTTGTCATAAATGTGATTCTGTAATATTATTTGTGAATAATTAATTATTGATTCATGTGATAAGAAAATATTTATTTTATGGGGATATAAATGAGGGATATATTTTTGTGGTTAAAAATGAAGGAGTTAATGTTGAGGTTTTTATCAGTATTTTTGTCGGAATGGAGGTATTAAAAATCAGGGTTTTTGAGATATTTTGCGGGGGTTATAATTTTTAATCCGACCGTTGGATCGTGGTAATTTTTGGATATGTTATACATATATAAGTTGAGTATATGTCCATAAATTTTGAACCGTTAAAAATGAACGTATGATTTGTTATGAATTTTACGAGATGACTGGTTCAGAAATTGTTGAATTTTCGGAGTTTATCATTTTGGTGAAAAATTCTAGAATTGGTGGGCCCCACTTATGGTTGGTGAAAAAATGTGCTGAATTATATTTCAAATGTGGTGGGTGGGAATAGTAGCAGGTAAAGCCATCAGGTTGCAGGTCAAACCTACCAAAATTTTCCTATAAATAGAGAGCTAAGTTAGAATTGAAAATCACACCAGAAACATAAGTTTTCTCTCTTTCTCTCTCTATATTATGAAGCATATTTTGTGAGTATTTAGATACTTTGAGAGTTGCTATTCAGTGCAAGTTTCCTTCAGCATCATATCCGATATCCAGCCAGAAGTACTGCTCTTTTGAGGTAAGGGATATTATTTTCTTCTTAAATGATATTATTTTTTTCAATATCATTATGCTGAAATATTGATTCAAGTTTTTATCAAATTTGAAATTTTTTGTGTCGGGGTTACTATTCACGTATACGGTACTATTCACGAATACGGCACTATTCACCGAAAAATAAATTTTTTCCTTTTTGTCCAAGATATCTATTATGGTTACTATCTTTGATTGTATCCATGTTTTGATCTTTATTTTTGAATTCTGCTTCACAATTTATTATTATGAAGTATTATTGATCTTGGATAAACTGTTATACGAATCCCTACTATTTGTCCTTCTGTCTCATTGGATTCGTTCTCTTTAAGATATTTTTCATCATCCTCAGTCCTAAATGATGATATTACTGAATATCTTTGGCCTGTAGTGCAAAGATGTATAATTACTTGATGAATATCTTTGGCCTGTAGTGCAAAGATGAACAGGTGTTGAGATGAACATGACCGACTGATGATACAAATGAATATCTTTGGCCTGTAGTGCAAAGATGAATATTTGGTTAAAGATGATTATTAATTGATGTTACAGGGATAAAATATTGATGATGGACTTTTAAATCTTAGAAGATAGTAGAATTCTTTCTCTACTTGACTCTTCTAATGGTTTGCTGTTTTCGCTGCAGTTGTTGATCTAAAACTTGTTGTCGATTATATTTTATCAGATTTTTCCCTGTTGAAGACTAACGATAATTTGTTGTATATTATCTTAGTCATAATATTCTTTACTGGGCTAGTTGTGCTCACCCTTTTGCTTCACAATTCCTTTCAGGTAATAAGAGTGTAGCTGGGTCGAGCGGGGGTAACAAGGGAATAGAACGGTGGTCATCATTTAGTAGTTATATTTGGTGAAGAAAATAGGGTGAGGCGAACCCAACGTTGGAAGGGTGTTTTGTCACTATCATACAAGATGTCTAATGACAAACAACCTCGTGTCATCATAAGACAGGGTTGTGCTCATCCACTTGCTGAGTATATCTATGGGCACTACCTATATAATCTTGGTGTTTGTTTGAAGTATAATTCTCAATTAGAGACAGTGGAGATAATGATAAGTCAAGAGAAGACTCACCATTGGGAAGAATATGATAGTAATCTTCTCGTTTTTCTTTGGGGTCTATTGGGTCAACCAAGAATAATTCTGTGGCCATATGATATCTATCATAACCTAGACGCATGGCCTCCCATGTACGAAGGTTTCCTTGAGCATTTTCCAAAGATTCTAATTTCTAAAACAGTTTTTGACTATACATTTATGTAAGGTGTTATTGTGAGGTGATGTCCACGGTTGGAACATGAGTCACATTTGGTATATATTTGTATCCAAACTCACAGCATATGTGTTGTTGTATTTTGCACGATAATTGTTGTAATAAAGTTGTAGTTATTTTCTGTACCATGTATTTGATGACTCAGAATGGGTTGGGTGGAATTGACCTATTTTGGGGTTATCACAGGTGGTATCAGAGCTTAGGGATATGATCTCTGGCGGAGATCGGGGAATATAAGTAGGAGGGGAGAGATGAGTAAATCCTTCGCTAGTGTGTCCTACCTAAGCTTATTTGTTAGACAGTCATAATATCGGGATATTATGTGATATGTTAATTTGTTAAATTAACCCTTGTTTTGAAGCTGTATTCTAGAATGATATTTGAAATACAGGAGATGAGCAATGGAGAAATTATGATGACAGGAAAGATGGAATTTGAAATGAAAGGAAGGTATTCTCAACTCTTTGAAATACCAGGTACGTAAATTTCGAGGACGAAATTTCATAAGGAGGGGAGATTGTAAGACCCCGAATTTATGAAATAAAAGTATTCAATTTTTCTTATAATTAAATTCAGTAAATGGTTAAATTGATAAAAATTTAAAGTTATGGGTGAAATATGAATTTTTTTCAAAATAAGCAAGTGGTTATAAAATAATCATTGTTGTCGGGGAATATTCGTTTGGTCGTGGAATATTCTTTCTGTCGGAGAATATTCGTACGATAACGCAGACATTTGTGGGCCCCATAACAGAATAACTGTCGGGTGAAGAAAACGACAAAATTAAGTTTTTACAAATAACGGCGTAGTTGTTACCGTTAATACTGTTGAAATACCCAGTGGTTAAAATACAGTAATACGCGTTATTGCATAGTAGCACACGGTATTGCACAGTATTTTTGAAATTATTGATTCTTACGTAAGAAGGCACTACTCAATAATTGTTACAGTAATTACTGTTCAATATTTTATTTTATTGATTCAATAATTGCTACGTTGAAATTTTGTATTATTGTTGTTCAATAATTGTTGCTGCACAGTATTTCCCATTATCAGATCAATAATTCATATTATTTGAATAATATTATTAGATAACATTATTGTCAATGTCTAGAAAGTTCTGTCTAAGGAGAGGTTTGGTCATCTAATTGCGCGCCAGTAAGGAGAAATTCTTATTGGAAAGCCCCCTCTTTCCTGAGAACGGCCTGGTTGTCATAAATGTGATTCTGTAATATTATTTGTGAATAATTAATTATTGATTCATGTGATAAGAAAATATTTATTTTATGGGGATATAAATGAGGGATATATTTTTGTGGTTAAAAATGAAGGAGTTAATGTTGAGGTTTTTATCAGTATTTTTGTCGGAATGGAGGTATTAAAAATCAGGGTTTTTGAGATATTTTGCGGGGGTTATAATTTTTAATCCGACCGTTGGATCGTGGTAATTTTTGGATATGTTATACATATATAAGTTGAGTATATGTCCATAAATTTTGAACCGTTAAAAATGAACGTATGATTTATTACGAATTTTACAAGATGACTGGTTCAGAAATTGTTGAATTTTCGGAGTTTATCATTTTGGTGGAAAATTTTAGAATTGGTGGGCCCCACTTGTGGTTGGTGAAGAAATGTGCTGAATTATATTTCAAATGTGGTGGGTGGGAATAGTAGCAGGTAAAGCCATCAGGTTGCAGGTCAAACCTACCAAAATTTTCCTATAAATAGAGGGCTAAGTTAGAATTGAAAATCACACCAGAAACAAGTTTTCTCTCTTTCTCTCTCTAGATTATTGAGTGTATTTTGTGAGTATTTAGATACTTTGAGAGTTTCTATTCATCAGAGCAAGTTTCTTTCAGCCTTATACCGGTATTCTGACCAGAAGTACTGATATTTTGAGGTAAGGGATATTATTTTCTTCTTAAATGATATTATTTTCTTCAATATCATTATGCTGAAATATTGATACAAGTTTTTATCAAATTTGAAACTTTTTGTGTCGGGGTTACTATTCACGTATACGGTACTATTCACGTATACGACACTATTCACGAATACGGCACTATTCACCAAAAAATAAAATTTTTCTTTTTTGTCCAAGATGTCTATTATGGTTACTATCTTTGATTGTATCCATGTTTTGATCTTTATTTTTGAATTCTGCTTCACAATTGATTATTATGAAGTATTATTGATCTTAGATAAACTGTTATACGAATCCCTACTATTTGTCCTTCTGTCTCATTGGATTCGTTCTCTTTAAGATATTTTTCATCATCCTCAGTCCTAAATGATGATATTACTGAATATCTTTGGCCTGTAGTGCAAAGATGTATAATTACTTGATGAATATCTTTGGCCTGTAGTGCAAAGATGAACAGGTGTTGAGATGAACATGACCGACTAATGATACAAATGAATATCTTTGGCCTGTAGTGCAAAGATGAATATTTGGTTAAAGATGATTATTAATTGATGTTACAGGGATAAAATATTGATGATGGACTTTTAAATCTTAGAAGATAGTAGAATTCTTTCTCTACTTGACTCTTCTAATGGTTTGTTGTTTCCGCTGCAGTTGTTGATCTAAAACTTGTTGTCGATTATATTTTATCAGATTTTTCCCTGTTGAAGACTAACGATAATTTGTTGTATATTATCTTAGTCATAATATTCTTTACTGGGCTAGTTGAGCTCACCCTTTTCCTTTTTGTTCCATTTTTCTTCTCAGGAGGTGAGAACATAGCAGGATCTAGTCGGGGTATGGAGTGATGGTTCTAGAAAGATGTATTAGCAGTCCTCACTATTTCTGTAAAATAGTGTTTGAATAATTGTAATGAGGATTTAGTGTGGATATTGTCTAGAAGACAATATTTGTATTTAAACTCACAGTATGTGTTGTCGTATTTTGCACGACAATTGTATTATTGAAGTTGTAGTTTGCTTTCTGTACCATGTATTTGGCGACTCAGAATGGGTGTTGTATACCTATTCTGGGGGCGTCACAGTTCAAAACTAGTTAAACTAATTTCGACTCATCTTTTTAAGGATGAATTACATATTCTATTACATTTTTAAAAATAATTACAACAATAGTGTACTCATAAAATATTTACACAATTAATACAATTTTATATTTATTTACAATATTAGTGCAATTAAGATTCCTTAATTTAAGGAATTAGTATGCAATTAGGATTCCTTAATTTAGGGATTAGTTATCCCCATGGCTTCTTCTCTCTCTCCTCATCTAGAACAACTGCATTAGTTAGTCATCACCCTTTTTCTTCATTTGTATTCGTTCTTTCTATATATATACTAGAAGAAGAAAGCCCAGACCAAGATGGCTGATGGACAGACACTTAAAGATGTCCGGTTAGATTTCATTGGTGCTGCGGTGTAAGAACAGATGTGCATCAATTGGGAGGGTGCTACTTTTGAGAAGATGTCGGCACAGCGTATAGCTGCCCGGCAGCAGAGTCGGCTTCTACACTGCACGGGGTCTCAGTCGTACGACCTCTACAGGGAGAGACTTGAGGCTAGTCTTAAGTACACGCCTTTTTGCTTAGAGTTTTGGTGGCACGCCCACCAGATGAATGGTTTAGGTGGTTATATCTCACCTGAGGCAGAGCGCATTGCTGTAAGTAATTTAATTCTTTTATTTAGTATGTATTTAAAATCTTGAAATTCTTTTGTATTGTTTTAACATACTTTGTTTTTCATATATTTATGTATTTTTTCACCGACAGTTCGAGGACCTTGCTGTGGCCCAGAGCAGCCAAAGAGGTGACACTCCAGTAGATGATTCGACGTACGCGGATGAGGAGATGGAGGACTGGCTGCAAGCTACTGGGGAACCGAAGAAGGGTAGAGTTATGGCCATTCCCCGGGTCCTAGCCTAATCTTTACTCCCTTCTGCGAGATCTCGGAGTCGCCCACCCACCGGAGCTAGTGATGCGAGTGGATCGGGTACCGGCCCTTCATTATCCGATGATTTTTTCTAGCAGATCATAGAGGTGTGCATGGCGAATTGTGTTGTGCAGTCAAGCGCACCATCACACGAGCAGATTTACCAGATCTAAAATCATTTAGGGCTTCAACATTCAACGATCTAAAATTATTTGGGGCTTCAACATCCAACGGCCAAGAATTTATCTCTCAAAAATTCAAACACACATCCATCTTCTCACTCTCTCACTCTCGGTTCTCCCTCCTCACCCACGTACGCAAGATTTGTTTTTTCAGAAAATGAACTTTAATTTCTTTTCTTTTTTTTTGCTCTCTTCAACAACATTTCTTTTTATTTTTTTCCCTTTACCTATTCTTTCTCTCTCTTCACCATCTCTCTGCATCTGGGTATACTACAGGTGATCTTCATCTTACTACCTTCCACCATCAAAATTCAAATCTTCATTTTCTTTCTCAAGTTTCCTTATAATTAAATTGGTGAAAAAGTTAATTTGGATTTTAATTTGAACTCAAACTACCTGCACAACTCCCAAAACTTGTTTCTTTAGATCCAACAGTCTTTGAAATTCAAATGGGTAAAGATAGATGAATGTACACACACACACATATATATGTATTATGGAAAAAAGTTATGATCCATTTTTTAGTTTCAGATCTACAGTTATAAAAATATTTGTAGAAATGGGTCATATGATTTTAGTTACGGACGTTGGCTATGGAGTTTAGACAGTGGCTAGGGAGGATATGTTCGCGATGAATCTTTAAAAAATACGGGTTGAAGAAATCTGGCGGATTAATACATTAGGAAGATGAAAGATGAAGAAGATAAAGTGACAATAGAGAGATAATAAAGAAAAGATAAAGAAGTGACATATATATATATATATATAAGTATATAAATTCATGTCACAGGATTCAACTTAATATCTCACGTGACTTACTATTTTTTTTCATATCATTTGTTAAGATTTATTATTTTTTATAGAAATGCTAAGTAGACAATAAATAAACGAACATCTAATTAATTTAACAGAATGGCTAATTAGCATATTTTTAAAGTTTAATGGCTAAATGATGAAAATGTGACAACTACAATAAAGTATTTACCCTTTTGTCTTTTAGGATTAGTAATCTTAGAAATTGATTTATCTTTTTTAGACATAATGTGAGACATTTTTAAACTCAAAACTGATAAGAATTATTAAAAATTATAAAATAATAAATCATTATCATTTGGTTTATTTTTAAGTGACATTGGGAGTATATATTTTATTATTAAATGACATTAGGATTAAGAATTTGAAGACATAAATGTTCTTATTTTAATTATTTAATTTATAATTTCTTCTTAAACTAATACCCTCCTTTCAACATATAATATTAATATTGATTTTTTAAAGTTAGTTGGGACATCTTTAAATTCATAATTAACCTATATTCATTTAATTTTAGTTAATGATAATTATTATAACTTGTTTTAAAGTATTACTTATATGATGAAATTTATTTTCACAAGTTTATAATCTATAATCTATACAGTGCCTTCAGGCACGGGTTATCGCTAGTTATAAATATTTTATGAGGGACAATTTTGACAATTATATATATATATATATATATATATATATATATTGAGAGTTTTATCTTCTTCTTTTTTTGGATTTAATGTTTTATGGGTCCTTAACACTAATATACAACAATTAGAAAGTATTTATGTAAGACCCCGAATTTTATGAAATAAAAGTATTCAATTTTTCTATTCAGTAAATGGTTAAATTGATAAATGTTAAAGTTAAGGGTGATATATAATTTTTTTTCAAAATACACAAGTGGTTATAAAATATTCATTGTTGTCGGAGAATATTCGTTTGGTTGTGGAATATTCTTTCTGTCGGGGAATATTCGTACGACGGCACAGCTATTTGTGGGCCCCATAACGAATAACTGTCGGGTGAAGAAAACGACAAATTTAAGTTTTTACAAATAACGGCGTAGTTGTTACCGTTAACACTGTTGAAATATCCGGTGATTAAAATACAGTAATACGCGTTATTACACAGTAGCACACGGTATTGCACAGTATTTTTGAAATTATTGATTCTTACGTAAGAAGGCACTACTCAATAATTGTTACAGTAATTGCTGTTCAATATTTTATTTTATTGATTCAATAATTGCTACGTTAAAATTTTATATTATTGTTGTTCAATAATTGTCACTGCACAGTATTTCCCATTATCAGATCAATAATTCATATTATTTGAATAATATTATTAGATAACATTATTGGCAATGACTAGAAAGTTCTGTCTAAGGAGAGGTTTGGTCACCTAATTGCGCGCCAGTAAGGAGAAATTCTTATTGGAAAGCCCCCTCTTTCCTGGGAACGGCCTGGTTGTCATAAATGTGATTCTGTAATATTATTTGTGAATAATTAATTATTGATTCATATGATAAGAAAATATTTATTTTATGGGGATATAAATGAGGAATATATTTTTGTGGTTAAAAAATGAAGGAGTTAATGTTGAGGTTTTTATCAGTATTTTTGTCGGAATAGAGGTATTAAAAATCAGGGTTTTTGAGATATTTTGCGAGGGTTATAATTTTTAATCCGACCGTTGGATCGTGGTAATTTTTGGATATGTTATACATATATAAGTTGAGTATATGTCCACAAATTTTGAACCGTTAAAAATGAACGTATGATTTGTTATGAATTTTACGAGATGACTGGTTCAGAAATTGTTGAATTTTCGGAGTTTATCATTTTGGTGAAAAATTCTAGAATTGGTGGGCCCCACTTATGGTTGGTGAAAAAATGTGCTGAATTATATTTCAAATGTGGTGGGTGGGAATAGTAGCAGGTAAAGCCATCAGGTTGCAGGTCAAACCTACCAAAATTTTCCTATAAATAGAGGGCTAAGTTAGAATTGAAAATCACACCAGAAACATAAGTTTTCTCTCTTTCTCTCTCTATATTATGAAGCATATTTTGTGAGTATTTAGATACTTTGAGAGTTGCTATTCAGTGCAAGTTTCCTTCAGCATCATATCCGATATCCAGCCAGAAGTACTGCTCTTTTGAGGTAAGGGATTGTAAGGGATAGTAAGGGATATCATTATTGTGGTAAGATGTATCATTTTTATGGTAAAGTGATATCATTTTCTTTCATACTCCATATTATGGTAAGATGGTATTATTCGTTTTTTTCAGCTTATCATTAAATGATGAAAGGTTCTGAAAGGATTAGAATATCCTTAATAGTTTGTGTTTCATCTATTATTATGTTATGAATATGAACTGTTGATGAATATATTTGGCCTGTAGTGCAAATATGAACTGTTGAGGAATATCTTTGGCCTGTAGTGCAAAGATGAATGGTTGATGAATATCTTTAGCCGTAGTGCAAAGATGACATGTTGTTGAATATCTTTGGCCTGTAGTGCAAAGATGAATTGTTGATGAATATCTTTGGCCCGTAGTGCAAAGATGACCTGTTGTTGAATATCTTTGGCCTGTAGTGCAAAGATGGATGGTTGATTATTGGTTTTACAGTTGTATATCTTTTGCCTGTAGTGCAAAGATGGACTGTTGGTAATTGGTTTTACAGTTGTATACCTTTTGTCTGTAGTGCAAAGGTGGACTGTTGGTTATTAGTTTTACAGTTGTATATCTTTGGCATGTAGTGCAAAGTTGAACTATTGATGTACTTGATTATAAATATGAATTGTGATTTAATTATAATCTGTGGTAGTTCAGGTGAAGACAGGTGATGATAGTTCTCTTTGTCTTGGGTATAACCAAGAACTGTTGATGATTATTACAGGAATGAAATATTAACGATGGATTTTTAATCTAGAGGAGATAGTAGACATTATGTTCTATTTGACTCTTCTAATGGATTGCTCATTCCGCTGCAACTATGATTGAAATTTTATCATTTACCATATGTTCTAAATCTCTGATTTATTATTGATGAAGGCTATTGATAATTTAATTATCTTTAGTCATGATATTCTTTACTGAGCTAGTTGTGCTCACCCTTTTGCTTCACAATTCCTTTCAGGTAATAAGAGTGTAGCTGGGTCGAGCGGGGGTAATAAGGGAATAGAACGGTGGTCATCATTTAGTAGTTATATTTGGTGAAGAAAATAGGGTGAGGCGAACCCAACGTTGGAAGGGTGGTTTGCCACTATCATACAAGATGTCTAACGACATACAACCTCGTGTCATCATAAGACAGGGATGTGCTCATCCACTTGCTGAGTATATATACGAGCACTACCTATATAATCTTGGTGTTTGTTTGAAGTATAATTCTCAATTAGAGACAGTGGAGATAATGATAAGTCAAGAGAAGACTCACCATTGGGAAGAATATGATAGTAATCTTTTCGTTTTTCTTTGGGGTCTATTGGGTCAACCAAGGATAATTCTGTGGCCATATGATATCTATCATAACCTAGACGCGTGGCCTCCCATGTACGAAGGTTTCCTTGAGCACTTCCCAAAGATTCTAATATCTAAAACAGTTTTTGACTATACCTTTATGTAAGGTGTTATTGTGAGGTGATGTTCACGGTTGGAACATGAGTCACATTTGGTATATATTTGTATCCAAACTCACAGCATATGTGTTGTTGTATTTTGCACGACAATTGTTGTAATAAAGTTGTAGTTGTTTTCTGTACCATGTATTTGACGACTCAGAATGAGTTGGGTGGAATGGACCTGTTTTGGGGTCGTCACAATTTACAAAAATAATACATACATAAAATAATTACAAAAATAACGCTATTCACATTAATAAAGAAACCTAAAATCAAGGAGAAATAACTGCTATAATTAATATATAATTCAAATTCAAATATCTTGGATCTAACAATAAAAATAAATTCAAATTCAAAATAATAATTTAAATTCAAATCTTGATCTCCCTCACAGTAGCCCTCTCCTCCGCTACTCCTCCGCGAATCTCCGTTGTCTAAAACGCCAATGAGAAGAAGAAGAATATTCGCCCTACAAAAAGTTTAAAAATAAATTGATGTAACTCTTACTGTTCTGAAATTTTTTTATAACTATTTGATTATCCACAAAAACTAAAATAGTTACCTTTGTATGAGTGGTTGGCTACCAACTGCATCACATTCAAACTAAATTGGTAACTTAATAAAACTGAATTGATTACATTTGTCTGAAGGTTTGGCAACGTCATCTTCCTCCTTCCCCTTCACCGGTGAGACATAGCGAGAGTCAACCACAAAATGGTCGATGGGATAAAGAAAGGAGGTGGATATTTGATTTTTCACAATTTATTCATGTCCGAAAATTTCAATTCCAATTTCAAGTCCAAAGAAAAATAAGAACACTGCATAGAAAATAGAGAGATAAGAGAGTGATATGTAATGTAATGTTGATAACCAAACTTTCGTACCAAGGTAATCAAACTTTTATATCAAGGTAACCAAACCTTTATACCAAGGTAACCACTCTACCTCCACACTTGCAGTATGAATTGGTTACCTTGGTCTGAAAGTTTGGCAACCAACTGCATGAAGGTTTGGCTACCAACTGCATCACATTCAAAATAAATTAGTAACTTAATAAAACTGAATTGGTTACCTTGGTATGAAGGTTTGACTACTCACTGCATGAAGGTTTGGCTACCAACTGCATCACAGTCAAAATAAATTGATAACCTAATAACACTGAATTGATAACCTTGGTATGAATGTTTAGCTACCAACTGCACTATGAAAAAACTGCAGGTCTGGCTAGATGGTCTATATGAAAGAACTCAAGTGGTTCTCTGCCAAGTATATTATACCTGTAAAGTAAACTGTGTAATGTTTTCTTCCTTCCTTACACTACCCATTCAATTTCCCTTCTTCCTAATGAAGGTAATAGATGAAAATAGTGAAAGTGACCCTGGAACCCCAGCAAAACTTTTGATCTTTTTGTCTGTGTCAAGCCACAAAATTTGGCAACAATTGTGCAGTAAACCTCTTGCGACTTTGAATATTCATGTGTTTCGAACATGTTTGCTGAATGAGAAGATGTGGGAGTGTCTATAGCTCCAAATTCATTTGCTTCGCCAATATCCACTCCTCTTCCCAGTTGGATGTTTTGGTTGGGGAGAAAAGTTCGGTGGGTTTCAGACATTGAGAGGTTTTCGCCATGTGGGAGACCAAGAGTGAGAGAAACGCCATTATTGCCTGAATACGGTGCATCAAATTGCTCAGTGCCAACCCTTCCAATTTCCCCGATTGGGTATAAGCCAAATCCTCGAATCAAAAAGAGAGGGATGAGAGATTACAATGTTTAGAGTGAATAAATCCGCATATGATAGAGAGATGCCAACGTGGAAATCAATTTGGGAAATAATAATTAACGGGAATAGTTAATGAAGATAATCATGGGTCATAATTAAATGAATCCTAATTGCACTGATATTGTAAATAAATATGGGAAAGTGTGTTACTATTGTAATTATTTTATGGATGTACCATTATTATAATTATTTCTAAAAATGTACTAAAAAATATAATTAATCCATGTTTTATATTCAAATTACGTTTGTGTTCCGAATAAGCTGACAATTGATTAAACATGGTGCATTTCTCAAAGATTTTTTCGATTTTTTTTAAAATTTTTGGTAAAAACTAAAGTGTAAAATATCTGAAGAATTTTTTAATCTTTGGTGAAAACAAAATTCTATAACTTAAAATTGCACAACTCCTATCTTCTTCAATCACCACCACAATCCCAGGCTTCATCATCATAACAATCAAAGTGAGAAAAACAAGATTCACGACCTCCTTCCCAAAACAAGAGTTTAAAAAATCACGTGTCGATCCTGCAAATTACCATAGCCGCCGCCCCTGCAAAATTATCATCGCAGCAAGCATGCCAACTTTTTCATCCTGTTCAAACTGATTCTGCAATTCTTTTTTTTTTTTGGGTTTTATTTGGTTATGCAACGACAAAAGACAAGAACAGAGGTTTTGAATTTGGGTTACAAATCATAACGTTTTGAATTTGTATTGGATTTTTGAATTGGGCTTTTTTTTGTGTGAAATGAAATCAGAGCCATTATATTAAGTTAAAATAATTGAGATTAAATCTGAGTCATTGGATGATGAAATTTTAATTGAGGCCGATGGATGTTAAAGCCGCTCTATTTTATTATATATATATATATATATATATATATATATATATATATATATAAAACAAGCTTTTGATCAGCAAGCTTTTGATACGTATGGGGTCATATGTGTAATTTGGTGTTTACTGTATCTTAGAAATAGACTCAAGACGTTTACAAGATAGGTAGGGGATATTTATCAGTTCAGAAGCTCCGTATGTATAGAGAGAGAAAATGAGGAGGGAGAGTTGTAGTCGGCAAATGTGAACTTTCACTTGGAATATAGCCAGAAACTTCTGTTTTGAGAATTCCCCGGCGCTGATCTCTCCTAATTTCGAGTTAGAATTTAAAATTATGTAAGTTTTACTGTTGTTTTTGTGAATTTGTTGCTGGAAATGCAAGATATACATTCACTAGGTAGCGGAGGCGGAAGCCAGCTGTACGGCGTGGACCGGAGACTTCGGCCACACAACATCCTGAACCACCAACAAGTCCTCAAGTGCCCACGCTACGAATCTCTCAACACCAAATTTTGCTACTACAACAATTACAACCTCTCTCAGCCTCGCCACTTCTGCAAGGGCTACCGCCGTTACTGGACCAAAGGCGGCGTACTTCGTAACGATCCCATCGGAGGTGGCTGCAGTAAAAACAAACGCTCATCCAAGCCTAAACAATCCACTTCATCCGCCTCCGACGCCACTGCTGCTCCTCGGAAGTCCAACTCTCATTCCAGCAGTGAGAGCTCTAGCCTCACCGCCACTACAACAACTGCCACCGCCACCGAAAACAATATGCTGGTATTGTTGGGTATTACTGGGTCATCAGGGTGATAATATGTTGGTATTGTTGGGTATGACGAAGGAGGTCAGTTGGTCATATGCAATTATTTTGTTTGATGAGATTGAGAAAGTCTATTTTGATGTGTTCAATATGTTCCTTCAAATACTAGATGATGGTAACCAAACTTTCATAACAAGGTAATCAAACTGTCATATCAAAGTAACCAATCAACCTCCACACTTTTAAATTTTTCTTAGTGCAGTTGGTAACCAAACCTTTAGATCAAAGTAAGCAAATCTTCATATCAAGGTAACAAAACCTTCATACCAAGGTAACCAATTCACATCCACACTTGCAGTTTTTTCATAATGCAGTTAGTAGCCAAACCTTCAAACCAAGGTAACCAATTTCGTTTGAATGTAATACAGTTGGTAGTCAACCATTCATACAAAGGTAACCATTTTAGTATTTATGAGTAACAAAATAGTCATAAAAAAAATTCAGAACAGTAAAAGTTACATATATTTATTTTTAAATTTTTTGTAGGGCGAATCTTCTTCTTCTTCTCATTGGCGTTTTGGACAACGGAGATTCGCGGCGGTGAAACGGCGGAGTAGCGGAAGAGAAGTCGGCGGAAAGAGAGAACTAAAAAAGTAAAAACTGAAAAAGAGCCCAATTTACATGTACAGATATTTTATTTATTTATTTACTTATTTGTTAACTATTATTTTAAAGTGTATGTGAGGGAGACGAAGATTTGAATTTGAATATTTGAATTTGACTTATTATTTTGAATTTGAATTTATTTTTGTTGTTAGATCCCAAATATTTGAATTTAAATTATTAATTATGACAGTTATTTCTCCTTGATTTTAGATTTTTTTATTAATGTGAATTATACTATTTTTGTAATATGGGTCCTAATTTCACTCTTTTTGTAATTATTTTGTTGATACATTGATGATGTAATTACTTTCTAATTGTTGTATATTTCTGTAAAGAACCTTTTTTTAATTCATAATACGAGTCCAAAATCAAACCAACTCATAACATAAAAAGTAGTTAACCAACCCAATAAAAAGTGATTTTGGTTAATTATATGGATTTCAACCTAAATTGTCAGGTCTAACCAACAACTATGTTGTAAATTATTACTACACAATTAGAATATGTATCTAACTACTTTTTTTGATCAGATCATTCTATTTCTTTATCTCCCATATTATTACTACACTGCACATATTAACCATTACCAGGTTGAAAAAAATAAATCTCACACTAAAGGACTCAACTTAAATATATTAATATTAATTGGGTCCCCAACAAATGAGGTGCATAACATAATACTACTTCTGTCCCTCAATATAATACTTTTTAGAGTTGTGCATAAGTATTAAAAAAATAATTATATAGCATTAAATATAATATCAAATGTTTATATTGTCCTTATATTGAAAAAAGATATTGATATTTATTGGACAAAGAATAGTGAGAGAACCAAAATTACATTTAATACTTGGGGTAATAATGAAAACTATGCTTGCTTGAAATTCTAAAGTGTCATATATTAATGGACAAAAAAACTTTTCTAAAATATCTTATATTGAGGGACGGGACAGAGAGTAACAATTATCAACCTCATTGTCAGATTCCGATCTAGGTTTTGCCTGAGAGGGCTTACCTATTCCTATAGCACTCTGTTCTTTTAGCCCTTCAATTGCACTTGCCATGACTCACGCTCATATGCCTCAAGCTCATGATCTTTCTAGATCTGATTAATTATCGCCTAATTTGGCGTATTCGTCCAATTTTATTTTTTTTAATTCAGTCTGCGAGTTATTTTAGCGGACGGTAAAACCTCCTTTTTAATCTAAGCTATTAATAATCGTAATGGATGTTAGAGATGATATTTGTCAATTTTTGATCCATAAATATCAATCATTACCTTTTATATATAAGGGATTCTAGCTAACCCAATGACGTTTATTTATTTAAATAAGAATATAATATAAACTCAACTAGCTATGATCTATAATTGAATAAGTAATTTATTTAAATAATAATATAATATAAACTCGATCGCTATTTTTAGAAATCATATCGGATGTAATTAATGCAGCAAGGAAAAGGCACGCCAAATCACAACGTAAATCCATAGCATTAGCATGCATCATTGAAAAAATTGCTTTTATTATTTGGTCCATAGCATGCATTGAATTTTTTTTTTTTATTACCGGTCCATAGTATGCATCAGTTACTCGTGTGTGGCAGCCTTTAATTTCTAATTAGCTTACTACAGGATTCCAATTCCTTTAGCATTTTTTAATTAAAACCACTAATGTTCTTAGCAATATAACTTTCAGAGCAAACTACAATATGTTGAGCTTCATTATTTAACCATCGTTCTGGGGTTCCATTAGTGTAACGGTATATTGGGGTTGTGAGTATTCTTAACCTTAAGAGACTAATTTAACCTTAAGAGACTTCTTTATGTTAGGAAAAGTACGCCAAAAATAATTTATATCTCAGAAATTACTTTTTTGACTTTGTGCAATTAAATATGAAATCAGCAAAGCCAATTATGAGAATAAAAATAACAAATAACCATCCACAAGCAAGACACCAAATTTACGTGAAAAACCCTCTAAAATTAAGAGGTAAAAACCACGAGTCAAACTCCGAATCTCCATTATATCACTAATAATGGACTTACAATAATCCTCTCAAGTTTTATGCCCTAAAACTTGAGGTTACACAATAAATTTAGAGAATACAAATTTACCTTTAATTAGGTTGAGAAACTTAATTAACTTCACCACCCAAAAACACCCCAAACAATAAAGTCTTCAAGCTTTCAATTGAACGGAGATGGCGGCGGATACCCAAGAACAACAAACTGTAATTCTCTCGATTTATTCTTTTGGTATCTTCTTGCTACCAAGTTTATCTCATGTGTCAAATAAGACTCCCTCATAGCCTTACTTATAATACTTTTCCTAATCCATTCTTATTATGGATTAGAAACAATTTATTCTCCTAATCAAATTAGGAATTACATCTCCTTGTCTTGGTCACCAACTAATCTAACAAGTAAATCCTTTTTTCACTTGGATTCCTTTCATGGAATCTCCAATTCCAATATTGCTTCCATTAACCCAATTTCTAATTGGATTAATATCAAGTAAACCCACTTACTTGCTCACAAAGAAAATCAATTCTTTTCTATCTTGGATTATATCTCATGGGTGAGGACCCATACCCAACAATCTCCCCCTCCGAACCCATGAGAGGAGGGATCACCAACCACAACTCTTTACTCGGAGTCAATTCCAACGAAGTCTTGGCTCAACTCAAGCTTCTTGTAATTTTCAAATATCTTCATGTCCGGCTTTGTCTCATCGGCATGGTTCTTCTCAATGGGAGGATTTAACTCAAACTTGACAGATTTTTGCTTGCCAAATTCATTCACAACCGCTTTGTACACTGGCTGCGAGCTTTCACTTTCTTTCTTCACTTTTGGTACCCATTTAAAGCAAAGAGATTTTCTCTCGTGGTTCTCATGCAAGGCTTTTCTCCCATCTCGCATGGCTTTGTACCACACCTTTTTCTGCCTAACTCCCCCATCTTCAACACCTCTCACATGCGCCTGCATCGTATAAAGAGTGTCTACCTTCTTACCTCTAGTCACTACTAGAGACCCTTTGGTGAGCTTCCACTGACCTTCACCAAAATAACTTTTATAACCATTCTCATCAAGCTTACCACCAGAGATCAAATTAAAACGAATATCCGGAACATGTCTGACTTTTCTCAGCATCAATCTGCAACCACTGTTAGTTTTCAAACAAATATCTCCAATGCCTATAATCTTGGATGCACTTCCGTTTCCCATCCGCACATGGCCAAAATCACCACTACTGTAGGATGTGAAGATTTTACCACGCGAAGTAGCATGGAACAAAGCACCCGAATCAATAATCCAATCATTAACATGACACTTGGGTTTATCATCACAAACAATAGCTACATCAACGTCGAAAAGATACACAATCGAATCTTTATCCTCATCGTTTTTCTTAGACTGCTCCTTCTTTAAAAATCTGCACTCTCGTCTTATGTGACCCGACTTCTGGCAGTGAAAACAAATTACTTCTTTTCTATCTCTTGACCTTCCCCTGGATTTGTCATCTTCAGGAGAGTTTCTCCCTTTGTTTTTGCCTCTACTCTGTGCGACAAAAACTCGTGACTCAGCGCTAATCACCATAGTATCTCTTCGCCTCTGTTCCTCGTTAAATAAACTATCCTTAACTGTATCCATAGTCAGCTTGCCATTAGGAGCGGAGTTACTCAACGATACAACCATCGTCTCCCAGCTATCAGGCAAAGAGCTCAACAACAACAAAGCCTGCATCTCATCGTCAATGACCATCTTCATCGTACTCAACTGATTTATCAAACTCTAAAAATCACTCAAGTGTTCTGCAACGGAGTTTCCATCTTTGAATTTAGAATTCACAAGCTTTCTAATCAAAAAAGCTTTATTTTGCGTTGTCTTCCTTTCATACATGGACTCCAATTTCTGCCAGAGAGCATAGGCTTTAGTTTCCGTGGCAACATGATGAAACACATTTTGATCAATTCACGATCTGATCAGACCAATAGTCTTCCTGTTCATCTTGTTCCACTGCGCGTCACTCTTGTTTGTGGGCTTAATTCCATCGTTCTTAAATGGCTCGTACAAATCCTTGCAGTAAAGCAAATCCTCCATTCTTGGCTTCCAAATTGCATAATTTGTAGCCTTGAGATTAATCATGCAACATGCTGTCCAATCCTCCATTTAATTCGCACAAGAAAACCATAAAAATAACCAAGTTCTTGATACCACTGTTAGGAAAAGTACGCCAAAAATAATTTATATCCCAGAAATTTCTTTTCCAACTTTTTGCAATTAAATATGAAATCAACAAAACCAATTATGAGAACAAAAATAACAAATAACCATCCACAAGCAAGACACCAAATTTACGTGAAAACCCCTCTAAAATTAAGAGGTAAAAACCACGAGTCAAACTCTGAATCTCCACTATATCACTAATAATGAACTTACAATAATCCTCTCAAATTTTATGCCCTAAAACTTGAGGCTACACGATAAATTTAGAGAATACAAATTTACCTTTAATTAGGTTGAGAAACTTAATTAACTTCACCACCCAAAAACACCCCAAGCAATAAAGTCTTCAAGCTTTCAATTGAACGGAGATGGCGGCGAATACCCAAGAACAACAAACTGTAATTCTCTCGATTTATTCTTTTGATATCTTCTTGCTACCAAGTTTATCTCATGTGTCAAATAAGACTCCCTCATAGCCTTACTTATAGTACTCTTCCTAATCCATTCTTATTATGGATTAGAAATAATTTATTCTCCTAATCAAATTAGGAATCACATCTCCTTGTCTTGGTCACCAACCCCAATCTAACAAGTAAATCCTTTTTTCACTTGGATTCCTTTCATGGAATCTCCAATTTCAATATTGCTTCCATTAACCCAATTTCTAATTGGATTAATATCAAGTAAACTCACTTACTTGCTCACAAAGAAAATCAATTCTTTTCTATCTTGGATTATATCTCATGGGTGAGGACCCACACCCAACACTTTACTCATTCGTTCTGGGGTTCCATTATTTAACCTTAAGAGCCTTCCTTAGTCATTCGTGTGATCGAAGCCTCTAGAACATGGTTGTATGTTGTCAGCCATTGGCTTGTGCTGCCTGAGCTGTATGGGGGTAGAATTGTGACAATAACCAGTCCGCTAGTTATTCTAGCGGGCGTGGAGTTTGGTTTTTAAATTTAAATATAAAAATCGACTATGTACCCAAGACTGTAAAATGAACAAACAGTTCAAGCTCGATTCATACTCGCTTGACTAAAAGTTCGAATTCGAACTCGACTCAAAATATAAATGATTCAAATATGATCAAATTTTAAAGTTTAATAAATTACTCGAACATTCTCAAATTATAATTTTCTATTGATACTCGGATCTTATTCTTTCGAAAAATTCAAACTGTTCTGGTTCGATTCGAGATCATGCTCGACTCGGTAGTTAAACGAGTCTCAATCAAACTTTATTTTTTTACTCGATAAATTTTGTGAATCAAATTTGAACAACTCAATAGTCTGTTCGACTCAATTCATTTACATTCTTATATGTACCTAAAAGAGACTAATTTAATTGGGTGAAAATTTTAATCAAACCAAGTAAAATTGTAAAAGTAATAATTATGGTACGCTTTAAGTTATAATGTTTTAGGGGTATGCCCTTTTGCATATGAAATTATATTTATTTTATGTATTTAAATTTAGTAAAAAAAAAGTACTTTTTCGGTCTCATAATATATGACGTTTTAGGTTATTTTATTTGTTCCAAATTATTTGACGTTTAAGAAAATCTAGAAGAATTAATTACAATCTTTCCAAAATTATTCCTCGTGGGAAAATGTTACGGATGAGGGAGTATGAGATAAGTATGATAATAAATGAGATTTTAAGAGTATTATAGACAATTAATACTATATTTAATGCTTTTCAATTATTCTCTTAATTTTAATGCTAAATTCTAAAATGTCATATATTATGAGACATAGTGAGTAATAAGATTGCAAAATTTGAAATATAGATGGGCTCTAATACTCGATTGAGAAATTTAAATTTTGGGCCAAGATCAAAAAAATGTTGAAACCAACAATTTTATAGTTTGACCCTACCTATTTTGTACCTAACACGAGGAATTAAATACCAAGTATGTCCCATGTCCACGTCAGTTAGTAATTACTTTCGGGTTGTAATTACCAATAATTAAACATTTAAGGAAAGAGTAATAAATGAAGGGACCAACAAATATTTTGATTTTCTGCTTTACCAATTACGAACCGCGTTGACACTGTTGTCAATTGCCGCACTCCTTTGACTATTGACTTTTATCATTTATGTGCTTATTTTTTGAAAATTAGTAAAATTGATGATAATATATAATATCGTACCACAAAATTTAACAAGCCCACTCCCTTCAACGAATCCTCTTTCCCTCTCAACTTAATGCTCAATCCTCTTAGCTGAGATCTCGTCTCCATTTTTTTCCTTTCGATTCAAGGTATGTACTATTTTTTTGCTCTTTCATTCTTTGCTTCTACTCGTTGATTTTATTCTGCTTTTGATTTGGATAAAAATGGTACCAGAAATCTCTCTCTCTCTCTCTTCTCTCCATTCTGCAATTTTTTGATTTTTTTGTTGTCGCAATTTTACAGACTGTTTTGTTTAGAAATTGAAGTTCTGATTTGGGTTTGTGATTTAGTTTTGTAATATATGGGTTTTATGATTTGGTTGTTATATGATAGTTGAAAAGCGTTTAATACAGCATGGGCTTTTGTTAATTATGATGATAATCATTACCATCATTATCTTTACTTGATACTTGAAGGTAATCTTTGAAGTTCAAAATTTAAATTGGGCGAGAAGTTTTTGATGGGTGAGTTGGTTTTGGTATATTGTGACACCTCTATAATGAGCAAACAAAGTAGAAAAGAATAAAGAAAGAGACTTTAAGATTACCATTTTAAATTGGGATTTTATGAACAATTCCCATTGTCAGTTTTTTCAATTTTTGTGCTGTATTAGATTTCTTTTCTTATGTGGACTAAAATTTTCCTTTACAAGCTAGCTACCTCCTGTTGTGGGAATCCATACACTTGCATTTACTCAAAACGACTCTGTCTAATAAGAAAATGTATTTTTTTTGATTGAAAGTAACCATAAATTTAAGAGAGTTGTGTATATTTTTCTAATGGTAGTGTAATTTATATGACCAATAACAAATGACTTTGATGCTTATATTTTCTTAAGTGAGCTCACTGTATTTATGGTTTCGGAATGTGAAGTATACTCATATGGACTGTCTTTACTTTTATTGACCATTCTATTGTATTTGGTTCATGTCATTATATCTATTGTCATATAGCATGGTTTCATAATTATTATTACAGAAAGGAACGCATAATAATATTGCAGAATATATGGTATATTTTACTGTTGGTCTGTGAAATTTACTTGATAAACATATTCTGGTTAATACTTTGATTTCATACAATGTTAACACTGTGAAGTTATATGTCATTATATGCACATCTGAAAGAGGTCTTTTATTATGGTAAATGGGAGGCGTGGCTGATTATGGGCATCCAAAGTATTTGTGCTGAAATTGACCTTAAGTCCAGGAATTGTACTTCAATTTGTGACATGAAAACCTTGGAGGTTTATTGCATGTGGAAGAGTCCATCACAATGAAGCAAATATTTGTATTCCTCGTAAAAGAAATGTTTTTCCCCTTTCAGTTTACATTTTACAAATAATATATTTCACGTTCTATTGACTAATATAAGGAGACTTTTACCAAGTTCATTCTAGCGTAGAGGTTAAGTGTTGGCATGGCATTAAGAGCTGAGGTTTGGGGTTTAAATCTCGTTGCTTACTATTTAAAAAGAGCAAACAAAATTATATCTTATTTCCTAGCAGTGTTTTTGAAAAGTTATGTTTACCACACCAATTGCTTCTTCTTCGTTGTTTCTTTATTTTTTTAAATATTTCTTATGACGCTTTATAGAATTTTGTTGCTAAGAAATTTAAACTTAATTTCGTTTTGTGGTGTAGGTTTTTACCTTATATTCTCATCTATCTTATTAATTGAACCTTAAAACAGAAGCCAGCCAAATTTCACAACTCATTACTTACAGCTATATAAATAAGATCAAAGCTTATATGCCATATACTAAGCACTGAAAACCCCTAGTTGGTTTTGTTGATTCTTTCAAAGTCAGTTGGTTAAAGCGAAACACACTAAAGTTTTGTTTGATAAGATTGTATGAAAAGTTCTGAATGTATAAGAGAATCTAAATGAGCAGAATGAAGTCGAAGTTCTGAATAGAGAATGAAATGATGTGTTTGATAATTATCTGTCTTAAACATCTGAATACATGTATTTTCCTATTTTAACCCTTTGGACTATTATGGACAAATTTATTATGTACTTATAAATAAATAATGTTATCTAAGAAAAATTAAATATAAACTTGTGAACAATCTTTGATGGAGTATACTATTAGTAATATAATCTTAGGAATAAACACTAATTTTTTTTAATAACATTCTATCAGTCCATAAAATCAAAACAAAAGACTACAATAGCATTCATTAAATTGGTTATTGACCAATTTGTTAAAGAAAAAAAATCAAAAAACAATTTGTACATAACAAAATTTGTTTACAATAGTAAAAAAATGGATATTAAATGTAATTTTTAGCTTTCTATGAGGGTAGATAGGTAAAAATATCATTCAACACTACGCCACTACTTCCTGATTCAATCACAATTTTCTGGTGTTCAGATACATTAAGACGCATTCAGAGTTTAAAAATTATAAAACAAACGGTTTGAATGACTTATTCGGCCAGATTCATACTCATTTAGACTCATTCAAATGTAAACAAAAAGCCCCAAAGAGCTTCATGTTTTACTTGCCTTCGACTTTGATTTTTTGTGCAGTTTAAATATTCTCATTTCTCACGGTTATATATATATATATATATATCTCAGGGGTACATAAAGATTTGAGGCATTTATTTTCTTTTTCTTGAACAAATTTTGGATTTCTAAATTATTGTTTGCATTGAAAGAAATTGAGGGTACACTAAGATGATCTTTTCTTGAGCAATAGTCCTTTGGATGATAATGATTTTGGGCTAATCTGTTCTATCTGAGGCTATTCTACATCATCCATTTATGCAGATTCTCTATCATTTGAAGGTGATTGACTATTTGTTATTATCATTATTTTGTTTGGAAAAATGATATATCTTGAGACAACAAAGTTGCAACTTTTGTTTTGAGTTGACACATCTACCGATTATCCATGTATTTGCACTTATTTACATAATGTGCCATTGAATCTATGCTCAACAAAAGTTGCAATATTTTTTGCAAGATATAGTTGAACTATTTTGTTTGTATATATAGCCTTATTGTCATGAATGTAATAAACATTTTGAACCGGAAGAATTTTCTTTAAGAAACTTTTTATGTTGCTTATTTGGTTTGGGACACTGAGGACAACAGTATTATGATCATATTTAATTATGGTTTGAGGAGTGACTTTGTTGGTTGCATAGATCTGAATGCCCATTATTGAGTTCTTTGACTCATTGTTACTTTAGATGGTGAAGATGTTATAAACTGTTAGGGGAGAGTATAAAACCACAAATTAGACTGTAACCGCATTGCCACCGGCAAAACTGCACGTGCGGTGGTGCGGTTTTGCGGCGCAACCCTTAAAATTAGGTGCAAATGGGTGGCATCCAGAAACTGCACCTCAACCGCATCTACAAAATAACATATATATATATATATATATATATATATAATACAATAGATCTTTTTGTACTTAATGTTCTATTAATTAATTTTTTTGAGGAATCAATTTCGCTCCAAAGTTTACAAATACAGTTATTATTTTTTTATTTCTAATTTTATTAAAAAGAAAAACAAATATAAAAGTCATTCATGACTTATCTTTTTTTTGTTTTTACATTTGGCAAAATTAAAATGAAGATTATAGAACTAGAAGACTTCAAAGAGTAATGCTTAACAATATTAATTTGTTGTTAATTTTATTTGAATGAAAGTAATACTAATTAATATTTTCAATTTGTGTAATGTACATTTTTTTCTTCTGTTTAAGTGTGGTTTTGCACCCGCATCACAACTGTAAGAAATTGCATTGACGCAGTTGCTAAAAGTTAAAAAACGCATGTTGCAGTGGGAGGTTAAAACCGCACCGCGCTCTCCTCTATAGACTATTTTTTCTTCTGGAGGTTAAGGGTACCCGAAAAGTGGCATCTGACTGAGGACTGTGATCAAATATTGGGTTATTTACATAGAGGGATGGAAAAAATTATCAGATTCTTCCAATGTATCATTTTTAGGTCCAATGAAATTTATAGGGTATTAGAAGAAGCCCTATCAAATAGAGAATTTTTTCTTTCGACCGTATTTCAACTGTTAATAAGATATATAAGGACCATTATCCATTGATCGTGAAATTGTTAGAGCTAATCATGAACTACACTTTTTAAAAGTTTTTTTGTAGTTTAATTTGTTTTCTTGCATAGCCATGTTAGTACTTTTTTCATTGAAATTTGCTTTAAAACCAAGTAAAAGTTTCACAAGATTCCTCTTTTCCTCCCATTATTTCATATTTAAAACTATAGAAAAACAACTTCATTATATTTGGTATATCGTAGTCAGTTATATTATGTTGCATGATTTTGATTGTGTCTAGAGGTAAGAAGTAGGCCAATGTCTTTGATGATGATTTTATGGCAATTCACAACATTCCCAAGTACTCCAACTTTGAGTAAGTTTGCATATATAATATTAAGTATGTGCAAGTTAAGGTTAAAAGCGTACTGTTCAGAATTTAGTATAGGGAAGAGAATTCAAATTAAAAGAATAATACTATTTTCTACGGTAAGAGCATATCTTCGGATATAGAGCTGACAAGCAAAGAGAACTTAAATTTGATGACAAATGATGATTCTTCCAGTACTAGTTGGTAGTATGACGCACATAGTTTTGTTCCCCTATACATATACCAGAAAAGAGAAAAGGGAAAATTATATATTATAATCCCTCCGTCCCATTATAAAAATCTTAGTTAGACTTTTTGTGCATATTAAGAAAGGGAATAAAATGACAGAATTGTCCAAATTTAAGACTAAAGTTATCATTATTGTACTTTATTAATTAATTTGAAAAAAGTACTCTCTCCGTCCCTTAATATAGGACGTTTTAGAGTTGGGCACAAGAAAAACATTAAATATAGTACTCAATTGTCTATAATACCCTTAAATACTCTTGCACATTTTCCCATAATTCTCTCCTAAAAAAACTCATTAGTCTCATTTACTTATTGGTCTCTCTCTCCATCCCCATAAAACAACTTATCCAATTCTTTAGTTTAGAAATCCTATTCACTCTCTCTCCCTCACAAATGTTGGGATAAAGAGAGAGAAAGAGTTAAAAGTATCGGCAATTGTGAATAAAGATAAAAAAATTAGGCAGAGTAATGAGGGATAATTTTGAAAAAATTGTGACCAATTCTCTTAGATTAGAACAAACATCAAATAATTAGGGATAAATGAGAAACTCTAAAACGTCCTATATTAAGAGACGGGGGAGTATATATTACTCCTACTTCTCATAGGAATCAACTCCATTAATGCATTTAATACTAATTCCAACTTTAAGTATTTGAATTCCTTCAAAAAGTCATTCTAACTTCTAATCTAGTTGCATAGTTTTTTGTACTTGACAAATAATGTTCCATAAATATGCATAGAGAATAGAAATATAGAACAATTAATCCTAATGGTATAATAGGAAATCTTTTGTAAAAAACAGATTATTTAAGGTAAGTGGACATTTAACATGGGACTGTCCAAAATAGTAATAAAGACTTTTATCCTAGGATGGAGGGAGTAGTTGTTACACAAAAACGTCTAGGATTTGACGTTGACATCCTTGGTTATATATTGTTTCCACTGCTTATGTTTGTGATTCTTTTGCAGTTAAACCCTTTCTTAGCCATGAGCAGATAAGATTTTCCATTATGGGTTGGCTTAGCAAAATTTTTAAAGGCTCAAGTCATAAAGTATCAGAAGGGCAATATGATTGGAGATATGGCGCAAACTCAGCTGAGAATTACCCTTCTACTTCACGGGTAACTCATTGCTACCTCTGAACATGTCTTTATATTATTATATGTATTTACATAAGAGCTACTGCATGGATATGCTATATTATTTTCTCATAGTTTGCTCCATGAGGATCATAATTTCATGCCTCGGAGTTAATCGAAAATGCTAAGGTGACATTTTGAGTCTAGCTTTTGCATTATTATAGGAGTTTATATTATGCAACATGTCCCTTTTGTTCCTTTGCCTTAGAATCGTTAATTACTTTAATCAAACTTGTATACTAATCCTCTTTATTGGGGAATCTGGATATGTAGGATACATGGTCAGAGACTGAAGATATTGATCATGCAATTGCGTTATCCTTGTCAGAAGAGGATAGGAAAGGGAAAAATGTAATTGGTAAGTAATCTGGCTCTCTAGTGCCTGCAAAATGAATACTCCTCCAACTAAACAATCCTAGGAAAAAAGTTAGTTTAAATTAGAAACTACCTATCATCAATGTGTAAACTTGCTGAAACTTTCTAGCTTTCTGCTTAAGGCTAGATTTCTTGTACTGCTTCCAATATTGATTTATAGACTAGTACCATATCCAAAAATCACTAATTATAATTCAGTATTAGTAACACAGTAACAGAATCTGTGAAATACTATGCAAGCCCTTTTGTTATCTGTGTTTTTAGTATGTGTTCTTGCATCATATACATCTTGATACCAATCTAACTGATTAGTTTTTCAACCTTTTGGATAGATGATGAATCCCAATTGAAAGAAGATGAACAATTTGCTAGAGCTCTACAAGAAAGCTTGAATGCTGAGTCTCCACCCCAGCATGGAAACAGAAATGGAAATGAAAGTGGGAACGGGATAGGAAATGAAAATGTTACTGGAAACAGGATAGAAAATGGAAATGTGACCGGACACAAAATAGGAAATGGAAATTTTTATCAACCTATACCTTTCCCTTACTCCACAGGCTTCAGGTATAAGAGGTTATTATCTCGATTAAAGTTTTCTTACTTTTCTGGCAACCTTTTTAAGGAAAAACTTTGTTTTTTTTCTCTTTCATTTACTTTCTCTTTCCCTAACTTCTCACAAATCTGTAATTGGATGGACAATTCTCAAAACTATGCCCTCATGTTTACCCACTTTTGCAATGTTCTCCATGATGTTCCAGTTTTGCAATATCCTCCACCACTTCTTTAGTTTTTACAATTCTATCACCTCTCCCAATTGAATTGTGGAAAATCAGCTCATGTGACTAAAGTGTGATCCAAATTAAGGGTACTTTGTCTGCTTAATAAATAAAGTGTTTCCCTCCAATTAGAAGGGCAAATTGGTTCATTTTAGTGGGAAAAATACTCTTATAATTTGTCATATTTTTGTCCAATTTAATAGGGAAGACATGATATATTTGCAATAAATAGGAGAGATGGAGGAAATCTCAAAAATTGAAATAGCATGAAGCACATTGCCGAAGTTGGTAACCATATTGGGACTTGCAGATTTCACTAATTGGAATTAATCAATTTCAATTGTTAATTATAATCTTAGTTTGAAACTTTAGTCCCTTTATTATGAGTCATGATTATCCTCATGCTGGAGGAATTGGGAGTATGAAGTCCAGAGGTCAAACTTATGGACCTAAAATCAGCCCAGATTTAGAAGAACTAATAGATATGGTTTGCCGTTGCTTCAGCTGCTTACTATTTCATTTTTCCTTCCAGTTAAGCCTTTTGTATTTTTAGATTGTCCTAGACAGGATCCCAATCAGCAACATATGTAAATTGTGTCCTGTGACTCCTGAGTCCTGTCAGTCTTTGTGACTAGTATATGTTTCTTGGGTCATGTTTATCGTTTATTTTTCCTTACCCTGATTTGTTGTTGGCATCCTATTTTGAGTTGGTTCTATTGCATGCGGACATGCATTCACGCATTAACCTTCTTCTTGCATCTGAAGAAGGAAAGGAGGAGTATTCATTATTTCCTCTTCATTTTCTTTGAGGATTACCGACTCATCCAATAATGATACTCTGACTTTGTGTTACTTCTGCCACTTGTCTTCTAACTTTTTGATATTCTTTTACTTTACATGTCTTGGTGTCTTAGTAGTTAGTATGACATAAATGTAGTTCGATTTATTTACATTCATTTTAAGAAGTGATATACTTAGTTGAGTATGCTTACGCTTGTGATAGATGCATCAATTATACAAATTATCTGTGCTAAATGTAAGAAACTAGCTTACAGAATCAATAATTGAGAAGATCATTAAGACTTGAGCTTGCCTGTTAGTATTTGAAGTGGAGTTACTTTTTCCTAACTTAACAAAGAGCTATTCTTGGGTGAAAAAAGTAGATACATTTTAATCTAGTTGAATAGAGAAAAGTTTTTCGCATATCAAGAAGTTCATGTGATGGGTCTTAATTTGAATTGTCACAAAGTGTGCAAAGAATAACACTTAACAGGGGACTATATAAGGAATATCTGTGGTAGGACGTACGGGGAAACTTGCAACTTCTTGTCCTTAATTTACATGTAAATTTTGATACTTAAGGTAAAAGCTTCATAACTCACTTGGACATGTTCTTCAATTATTTTATTTTTTATTTTTTATAATTGAATTCAATATTTAGACCCTGTTTTCTTGAGAAAGGAGATGTATGCATAAGTTTGTTTCACCCTCATGCATTGTCAGTTCTATACCTCAACACTGTCCCTCTTTATTTTATTCTCAGTGACTGTAAAACATTTATTCAGAATCACGATTTAACGATGCTTTGTTAATTTTAATTTTCTTTTCTGTGGTAGGATATGTGCTGGTTGTAATGCTGAGATTGGCCATGGAAGATTTTTGAGTTGCATGGGTGCAGTTTGGCATCCAGAATGTTTCCGATGCCATGCTTGTAACCAACCTATATCTGACTATGAGGTACTAACTTCTTTAGATAGACTACTAAAATCTGCTTGCAAGCTGGTTCTTTGACTTGCACCGGTTCTTTAGACTTACTCACAAAGACCATTTTTTTTGAAAAAGCTCACTTGGAGATTAACACCTACTGAAAAGAATGGCTTTGACTAAGTCACTAAGGAGAACTCATGTTTATAACTTCTTCATTTGTTATAAATTGGCAAATTTTTTTCTTTATTTTGCTGCGTTTATACACTCAACATAAATCTGTAAGGGGTGATGTCGTATTATAATAATGATTAGTAAATCTAACATTTGTAATGGACATATGTTATGGGAGCCACAGGTAAAAACACCCTTTGCAGCATGGAGTTGGTGTATTTATTTACTATAAAGATTCATTATTTGCTTGGGATTATATTGGTTAATTTTGCTGGTCTTTTTTTCTTCTAGTTTTCTATGTCTGGGAATTACCCTTATCACAAAACTTGCTACAAGGCACACTATCATCCAAAGTGTGATGTTTGCAATCACTTTGTAAGTATCTCTTTGTATCAACGAAAATACTCTTAATGTTATCCTGCATATTCTTAGAATATTCTATTGATTTTATCTTGTATTATTGTTTTCCATCCTAATGTGAATGGACTGCCCAGCTTAAGCCCTTTGTGAAGGTATATCATCATTGAATTTGATGACTATTAGTGACTTTCAGTTTTAGATAAACGGAGCTCATGTGCTTTTATTTTCCACTGAGAACTAAATGAATGAGTTTTATTTGTGTTAACAAACTTATCGAGTATATAAAATGACATGTGCTTCTAACATCCTATTATGGTGACCTATATTGATATGGTAATTAGTATTATGAGTTTTAAATAAGTTTGTGCTTTGTAAGACGCTTTATTACATATCATATGAGTGAGAGTGAAGGCACATAAATGAAACGGGTGAAACTTGAATTCGGTTAACTTATTTGTAAAGCCTTTATTATAAAAAAATTACAGTCTCCCAGTTGGTAGTTCTCCTTTGAAGTTTGCCTCATTATACTTTGTTTTGTGGTTGTTATTGAGTTTTGTAACTTTTTGTTTTTCTTCTCTTTTCATGTTTCTTCTTTAGTTTCTTCCGTATCTGTGGAGTACCAGAACAAATATGTGTGTGTTGAATGTCTCTTCCAGAGTGAAAAGAAGAGGTTGCTCCTCTGAAAGGAAAGGACAAATAAATAAAAAAATTAGTGTAAACAGTTGACTTAAGTGTGATTCATTTATGTGCCGATAGTCATTTTGTTACCTATCCACCAAGTAAAGGAAGATAGAAATAGGAACCCTGGGGTGGTGGTGGGTTTGAAGAGATCATACTTTGGCAGTTCTAATGATCTTGAGCATAATCTGAATGATATTATCTAAACCTTGTCTAGCTCATTTAAAAAGGTTCATATTTCTTGTCCGATGTCAAAGATCTGGGAAACACTAACTAGTTATTGGCATTTTCGAATCATTAACATCTAACCTTCCATTATAAGATATACCCTAAGTTACATGGACTTTGATGGAGTTTCTGGTTGGACGCGGGTACTTGGTTATTCTGTAGATTGTTTCAGTTTCTTCAAACCCGAAATTCTTCTATAATCACCGAATCATACGCTGCTGTATCAGACCCTCTTTAAAGTTTATGTTTCCCTTCTAGCGCATATTATTCCTAGTTTCCTGAGGTTTCATTCTATATAATTTTTCAATTGACAAGCGCTTATTAATCTAGGTTTCTTGAATTCTCCTTATTCTTTGAGATAATTTGGTCATTGTCTTTGTGTTATTCTTTAATACTTGTATTATCCTTCTACAGATTCCAACAAATGCTGCTGGTCTTATTGAATATAGGGCACATCCTTTTTGGGCCCAAAAATACTGTCCTTTCCATGAGCATGACGGAACTCCTCGGTGTTGTAGCTGTGAGCGAATGGAGGTCAGTTTGAACGAATTTCACATTGTCATGCTTCTTGAATATATCAGGTTGAGATGGTTTTTTGTTTCATATTGGGTTTATGGATAATTTGCTCGTTGTATGCAGGCACTGGACACAAGATACGTTGCCCTTGATGATGGCCGTAAGCTTTGCCTGGAGTGTCTGGATTCTGCAATCATGGATACCAACCAGTGTCAACCTCTATATCTTGATATACAAGAATTTTATGAAGGTTTAAATATGAAGGTTGAACAGCAAGTTCCATTGCTTTTGGTTGAGAGACAAGCACTTAATGAAGCCATGGATGGGGAGAAGAATGTAAGGGAATTTGCGTTGAAAGTTGAAACTGTCAAATAGCCAAATAGGTTATAATTTTATTTTTCTGTTTTTATTAGTTAGGGGTAGTTCTTTGAAGGTTAATAAGGTTATTTTGAATTCTATTTCTGAACAGGGTCATCATCACATGCCTGAGACTAGAGGACTATGCCTTTCTGAGGAACAAACTGTCAGCACTGTAAGGAATTGGAGTATTCCTGTTTGTTTCTTTGTCCTCAATTATTCATAATTTTCATTTAAGAAACTTTATAATTTACTTTGGAAAATACCAGATTTTGAGGAGACCTAGAATAGGGGCAGGAAATCAAGTCATGGACATGAGAACAGAGCCCTATAAGCTGACTCGTCGTTGTGAGGTGACAGCAATTCTCATTTTATATGGCCTTCCCAGGTATTGTTCACTTTCTGCCTGGTTAAATGTCACAAAAGGAAATTTCTATATATCTTACCTTACTCATGATGTCATAATCCTTCCTATCATGCATATATGTGATGCACATTAGCAAACAATGATTCCAGAATGCACAATCATAAGCTGAACAATTTTGTATCACTGTCGCAGGTCATGCTCATTAGTATAATATGAGATTTTGCTCCAGTGAATTTGGATTAAAACGTTGCAGCAGTTCATGTATGGAACTGTTTGAAGTCTTGATTTTTAATGTACGTCAAATCAATTTTTCACTGAATTAAAATGAAGATGGACGAAGTATGTTTTGATCGATGATTGGCACAGGGAGGGAGTCTTGATTAATATGTCTGAATGTAGGAAGTAGGCTATGATTGATGATTGGCACAGTCTGAATGTAGGAAGTAGGCTTTGATCGATGATTGGTACAGGGAGGGAGTCTTGATTAATATGTCTGAATACTATTTTGATGACTGTGACAAAAAGTGTTGCTTTCCATTTATAATGTCTGGTTTTGAGGAATCATCATAAGATAAGAAAAGAACACTTTTATCTTTCTAGGTGTCCACCAGTCACAAGTTTTTACTATGTTGTACTTTAGTTTTGTCTTCTTTTGTGTGTGTGTGTGTCTTATACTTCAGTGATTTGATCTTATAGTTTAAAACATCTGACTGAATACCCTCTGAATACAGGTTGCTGACCGGATCTATCCTAGCTCATGAGATGATGCACGCGTGGCTGCGACTTAGAGGTGCTCTACTATCCGTGCCATCTTTTTAATGCGATTCCAGAAACCAGTTAACTATTATCATGTAAATTTAGTACTTTCGGAATAAGATGAGTCTTTTTGTTTCCTTCACCAACTATAAATATGATCATGTCTAGATTTCAAAAAGGCATCAACTTACTACTTTACATGATTTTTTTTTAATTTTTTTTTGTGGCTTTATTTTACATGGGTTTGTGTTGTTCAGCTCTAAAGGCTGAAATGTACATTCTTTTTCAATTTGACTTGAATGTTTGGAGTTTCTGAATTGCTGATTTATATATCTTTTGTTCAAAGGTTATCGGACTCTCAGTCCTGATGTTGAAGAAGGTATCTGTCAGGTGCTAGCTCACATGTGGTTAGAATCCCAGAAAAATTCTGTATCAAGAAATAACGTTGCTTCCACACCATCTCATCAGGGGACAAGGTCTCCTTTCAATAAAAAGCTTGGGCAGTTTTTCAAACACCAGATTGAATCTGATATGTCACCGGTATATGGAAATGGTTTCAGAGCTGGAAACCAGGCAGTGCTAAAATACGGTCTTCAAAGGACCCTGGACCACATTAGGTTCACCGGGACCTTTCCTTATTGAAGTTTTGGGCCTGCCTATCGATACTTATTTCCAGCTGGAGATAGTAGGCTTGGCTTCTTCATAGCACCTTAGGGTGGCTGATAGAAATTATACCACTATACAGGGAGAAAAGCTCTAGTTACATACCACGTAGATTTATTCCCTTTATGTACTATCTCTTTATTATATAATAAAATCAATATTCATTTTACTTTTCATTGTCACAACAATCTCTTATTTATGCAATTTTTTTAAATATGCATATTCTTTGGTTTTTCGGTGCTCAGCTGCTGAGCCATGGTTCTTCAGCAAATGTTTGATTACGGATAGCCAATTACAATATATTTAGAGTTGTATACGGGCTGGCCTGTCCAGCTCGACTCGAGCTCATTAAATGAGTCGAGTTCAAACAAGCTCCTTTGCCTGCTTAGTTAATTGAGTCGAGCCTGAACAATGTGGTGCCCAGTTCGTTTTAAAATTTAATTAATTAATTTTCTTATTTTTATTAAAGAAATGATTAAATAGCTGGGCTTAAGCTCAACTAGGCTAGGGCTTAAGCCCGACTTGAGTTCGAGCTCAACTCATTTATTAAATGGGCAGAGTTTATACACCAAATCTCAGGCTCGTTTAAAGTCCGCTTGACTAGGCTCGTTTAACTTTTAAACGAACTTGAGCTCGGCAAGTCCAAGCCTGGCTTGTTTACAGCTCTAAATATATAATCATAGACATGATTTCAAAGCATCCCTTATCACATGGAAGAAACTGTTGGAAGTTCCTTGTGCTGGGTAGATTTGGACTTGGAGTCTTGACAGTTGAAACTATTGGAAGGGAAAACTAAGAAGAAGGTATTAACTTACTGACTCTAAATTGGAGATGCTATGAGTTCAAGTGTATTCCATTTGTTACCATTTTGAAGTCCCTGGAAGGCAAAGGATGCATAGATATTATCTGTTCCACATTTTCAAAGGATGCAAAGATATTTTCTGTTCCACATTTTCCTTGCAGTACTTGACATATGGATGCAACCCCTTAAAGTGAAGCAAAGTTATGGGCCATTCACCGTCACTTGTTCACACTGACAATGTAAGTCATCCCTTATATCTGCTTGTTGTCTTCTTCCTCTTCTTCTTCTCCTCTCTCTATAAACACACACACACACACACACTGATATATGTGTGTGTATGCGCGCGTGCACTCGTGTATATATGTGTGGCTTTTGGGTATGTGTTCGTTGGTCTATTGTTAGGGACACTCAATTTTGGGTACTCCCTCATTACAATTACTCCAACTACTGAAGAAATTGGATTAGATCTCAGGTTTTTAGACTTAAAGAGAATGACTGCCAGTCACTGCCTAGAGACTTCACCTAAGCTAGCTAGCACCAATCTTTGAGTAATTCTGTAACTTTAGCCCTTGTTTTTATATTGACATGAATTAGGGATTTCCCACCAACAATGTGATACCAATTGGTGTGAAATGGAATTCTAGATTGAACAGATAACTGACCCACAACAAGAAGAAAATATTTGAGTAACAAAATCACTTGAAAACTTAGCTGTTCACTAGTTTGCCTTCTGATATATTTACAAAATAATAGTACATGTGATTGTTTCTAGTTTCTTCTCCCCATGTGAGATGCAGTGACTGGAAACTTAAGGAAGTTGCTTATATTTTTTTCTTCAAGCATTCAACAGAAAAATTATGACCTTTCTAAACCAACTTGAATTTTCACCAGACTTGACACTACCTCACTCATGCTTGGTCTGCCTGCAGGATCCCGCATCAAGCAGCTAAGGCTTAATTTTATCACTTGCATTGCATATTCCATTCCCCCATTTTCTCCAAGTATAGGATCAATGAAGTAACTAAGCTCAGTTTCTTCATTTTCACCCCTTACGACAGAAGCAATTGCTGCTGTAAGTAGTACTTCTTTACCTCCCTGAATAAATACAGCACCTTTTCCTGTTATCAGTTCGAACATCACCACTCCAAAGGCATAGACATCAATTTTAGTAGTTATCGACCCTGTCTCAAAATACTCAGGTGCCATATAACCTCTGGTGCCCACTACCCTCGTTGTCGGGGCATTACCATTTGTGTCCTTCATCGCTGTTCTTGCATGACTGAAATTTGAAATCTTCGCTCTTAGATTGCTGTCTAGAAGAATATTGCTGCTCTTTATATCCTTATGCACATAGGCTGGTTTAGTAAAGTTATGAAGATAGTGGAGTCCATTGGCGACATCCAGGGCAATCTGAATCCTCTTGATCCAGCTGTCAGTCTCTTTCACCCCTTTCTTGCAAATCCAATCTCTTAAAGAACCATTCTTCATGTACTCATAAACAAGGTAAAAGCAGTCGTGGTTTCTGCAGATACCGTGTAGCTTGATCAAATTGAAGTGGTTGATCTTGTTCAACATGTTCACCTCCTTGGACACGTCTAAACTCATCTTTTTAATGGCTAGAATTTCCCCACCAAGCATTCCCTTATAAACAGAATTCTTCACCTTACTTTTGGGAGAAAAACTCTCCGTAGCTTCCTTTAGTTCCTCAAAACCAAAAACTCTGAGGACTTGTTCAAAACTAGCAATTTCAACATGAAGGTCTTCCTGTGACTCCTCTTCTGTTTTCCCATTTCCATTACTCCGGGAAACTCCTTTCCCTTTTTTCTTGTAGAACCAAAGGGTAGTCATAGAAATGAAAATCATCACAGAACAACCCATTACAACTGCAACACCCACGTATAGTTTCCCTTTTGATTTCTTCTTCCTAACATTAGAACTAGGTGGAGGTGAACTGCTCGGTTTCTGCTTCTGCTTCTGAATTATGGTATACAAACTCGAAGGTTCAGTTTTCTGAGGAACTAAAATGGTTGTAAAAGGAAAAATATTTGGATTTCCTTTCAAAAACCCATTCGCACCAAGTATACTTTTTCCACTTGCATTGAATCTCTTACCAATATCGGGAATATTATCACCATTCATAATTGAATAAGTAAGCAGATATTTTGTGCCATTTGCAGCCTGTTTCTTTGTAGGACAAGCACATCGAAGTGGGACTTGCAGCTGAAGACCGGATACAATCTGAACTCACTGTAAGGATTTACACGCTCAAGGGCATCACATGTTGACAATCCTTGGTACGTGTTATTTGCTACTATGAAATAGGTTTCAGTAACTGCTTGTATAGTAAATGTGGCGTTGGCTTGGTAGTATTGACCCGAACAAGAGCAGTTCACAGGAACAATAACCTCTTTGTCTATTGGAAATATGTTAACTATTGTAACATTGTTGAGTCGGGCAAGCTCTGATGGATCCGACCAAGTGAGAGTTGAAATGGTGGAAACTGAATCATAAGGAGGCCGAGATTTGAAGATCAGAAAGGCCTGGCAAGTGGAATACAGTCCGTTGCAAGTGTAAAGAAAAGCCGGTGATGGCCCTGTTTTGTCGTCGTTTTTACAGCTGAGTATTGAATTTGCCGAGTAATTTTGTTGAGCTCTGATACATGAAGTAAGAAAACTGAGAGTGAAGAAAAAACTAAGGTGAACCCAATTCATATCCTTATTTTTTTTAATAAAAATCTTTGGAAAAAATGAAATATATGTTTTGGTAGATAAAAGAACCTGGAGATTTGATTATGATGTGTGGGTGGAGTAGTTGCAAGAAAATCAGCCAGAAGCGCGTAAAAATTATAAATTAGTGAATATAGAGCAGGAAATTGCGCCAGAAATAGAAATTCATCCTGCCTTGGACATATTCATCCTACTTGCTTCACACTTTGTTAGGTGGTATTTTTTAATCTTTAGCTATAGCCAAAGGCTAGGACTATTATAATTATTATTATTATTATTGACCTGATCACTTTCGTTCTATAAAAAAATGCCTTTGCTCATAAATTTTATAAATATGAATGTATACTAATTTAGGGGTGTTTGATAAAAATTGAATGAATCTGAATCTGAATCTGAATGAACTGAATCTGAATAAGTTAATTGAAAAAAGTTATTTGATAATTGATATATCTAAAACATCTGAATGACAAAATTTTATTATTTTACCCCTCTGAAAAAATTCAAAATTGTTAGTAAATTTATTTAATATTACTTAATATATTTTTTAATTTTTTTAATTTTTTTTTACTTCATTTAACTGTTCATTCAGTCGTTCAGCTAAAAAAATCTGACTTAGCCATTTAGGTCGTTCATCTTACCGATTCAACCATTCAGACCAAAATAAATGTACTGACCGATTCAGTCATTCAGCCATTCAGCTCCATTTAGCTCTAAACAAACACTCCCTTAGTAGTGACGGCATTATAATGAAATTTCGATTATAACTTTTAAAATAGCGTCGCGTTGTATCTCGGGGAACATTATTTTTACATGTGATTTTGATATTTTCGTATGATTATTTTTCACATGAAAGTAGAACTTATTGTGTATTCATGTAGAGAAAATTACATAAAAATATTAAAACTATGTGTGAAAATGGCAGTTTCCTATATCTAACTTCCATGACGACCTGTCCAACACGGCCAGTTATGTATTGACGAAGAAACTTGCAGTTTTTTTTTAATTCTTTTCTGAAGACATCCGGATACTCCTATAGGCTATATGTACAAATGTGAGTTGTACGAATAAGTCTTTATTAATAAAATGCTCATGACCGTTGACATCATTTGGAGTTTTTGGATCATAATTTTTTTTTGGACTCTACAATATTATTTATACTCTGATTTTGTTCTCTTTAATTTTATTGAAATATCCAATTCAAAATTAATTGACAATGAGTGGAGATGCCCTTTTGAGCCAAAATTTTAATTGGGTAGTGTAGAGCATATGGACCGTTGGTCTGCACATGAATGGTGTTTGGGGACTATGTAGCAGAATCGATAAATTCAATAAATTATCGAACTAGCCCGGTTCGGTATGATAGTTTGGTAATCATACAATATTACCGATATTTTGGTACAGGTTTCGGTATCATATTTTTGAGATTTTTGGTAATTAGTTCGGTACTATATGTATACCGATGAACACCCTTTGGTGCTTGGTAGAAGCATTCAACTCAAAATCAATTAGCAATGAGTGAAGTAATTTCTTGTTGAGATATATAATCTCTTAAATTATATATTTGATATTTAGATCTTAATTGTCCGATATGAAACTTTATATTTCAACAAATTTAACTATTTGTCTTTTCATATTTTGTTCATACATTACAATATACTCCCTCTGTAACAAAATTAGAGATATATTTTTCTTTTTAGTTTGTTTTAAAATTAGAGATACATTTTTATTTTAGGACTATAAAATGACATTTGCCATTACTTTTCTACTATAAATTTTAATATCATACCATCATAATTGAATTCCAAGGTAATACTAAGGTTATATTTGAGAATATAAAATTATCTTTAAAAATTGTCGTTTTATAAATTCATTTTTAGTTTAGGGCAAACTTCCTCCGTTTCAAAATACAAGATTATTATTGATTTATTGAAGTCAGCTCAATATATTTTTCAACCTCAAGATTGACATAAATTCTTTTAATTTTAGGTAATACAATACAATGATGGACATATTAAAAAGAGTATATATATATATATATATATATATATATATATATATATATATAATATATGACCTAATTCTACATGTATTGGATGATTAATATGGTGAAAGATGGGTATGGATGACTCGGTCAAGAGATTTTTTCTTAAATATATTATTTTTCGGGGTGAAGAGAAACTGTTTTGAATAATTCCTTTTGCCGTTCTCCAAATCCAAACATGTAATTACAAAAATAAGTATATACTTATAAAATTAGATAATGATATTGTAATATAGTAGTATTCTAATTATAATGGAGCAACTGTGCATGTTGCATTTTAACTGAGCTTGAGGTCATCTCTTTAGACTTGGGCCTCTCTGTAACAAAATTAGCAAACATTTTGGCCTAGGAAGCCCAAGAGTCGAGTCGGATAGGATTTTTTTTAGAGAACTGATATTTTCACATGTACTTTTTATATTTTTACATGCTTCTCTCTCACATGATGAGCAAACAAAATAGTGAATTCCACCTTCATATGAGAGTCTCAAGAGCATAAACTATCGTTTCAGACACGTATTAACTTAAGTTTCAGAAATAATTTCAAATACACGTCTTTGTGAGTCTTTCTATTCTCTTCATTTTTGTATCAAAACTAATGCTGACACTAGCCCTCTCTAGCTTCGAGACTGTACACTTTAGTGTGCTCAAGTTATAAACCTCAGATCTACTTAAATTGTGGGAATTTGATACTATCTTTCATGAGCTATTATAACCAGACTTGTCATATTCATATTTTATCCGAAAATTAATAATGAAGAAAAATATAGTATTTCGAAAAAATAGTTTGTTTAAGCTCCTAGGCTCGTTTCTCCAAAACCTTTCTAGCCTGGCAGCCCACTTCTTCTGGTCCACTTAAATGATTAACCCCGAATAAGCTCCGATACGTCCACCCCCAAAAAACCCAATCATATTAGATTGTATCATAATGGTATAAGAGAATTCACAAATTTCATTCACAAATTTATAATTTGGGCCTATTTAAAAAAATATAAGCTTATTAAAAAGGATCAATTATACATTCTATATATTTATTATAATAATTTTTAATAACAGTGAACCTTAATAATTATTTACACAATTAATACACTTTTCATATTT